>CM064515.1:27610747-27725747 GCA_032716605.1 Paralithodes platypus
CTTCAGACTCATATGACGTAGAGGTTGCCAGATTAGCAATAAAAAAATAGAGTTCTCTCACTCTTATAATTACCTCTCCAAAATTAGTTGTCTGCCCACAGCTAACCCAAAGACAACTGCAGAGGTTGAAGTAACTAAACTACAGGTTTCTAAATACCCCTGATGGTAACAAAGGCTTTAAAGTATCCCCAATAGGCTCAACACAGCTAACTCAAAGACAACTGCAGAGGTTGAAGTAAACTAAACTACAGGTTTCTAAATACCCCTGATGGTAACAAAGGCTTTAAAGTATCCCCAATAGGCTCAACACAGCTAACTCAAAGACAACTGCAGAGGTTGAAGTAACTAAACTAAAGGTTTCTAAATACCCCTGATGGTAACAAAGGCTTTAAAGTATCCCCAATAGGCTCAACACAGCTAACTCAAAGACAACTGCAGAGGTTGAAGTAACTAAACTAAAGGTTTCTAAATACCCCTGATGGTAACAAAGGCTTTAAAGTATCCCTAATAGGCTCAAAATCGCGTCATATGTCGGAGAGGGTTAACAGGCTTCAAATTATATCACTTAACCCTTTTCACGACCACAGTTCCTTCTTAAACTGCACAAAATCCTCTAAAAATATAGCCCGAACAAAAATGAAGAAAAAACACGCCGCCGGGACGAAATGGGTTAATCAACACACTGTGAGGTAATGTTGGCGGAATGCACGGAAAAGCAAAGGGTTGAGAGGGGGGGTGGGGCGGGGGGAGGGAGGGGTTGAGGGGGGAGGGGGTTAGGGAGGAGTGTGAGGGGGGAGGGGGGGGAGGGGGTCATATTTGGCCCTTCGCTTTACTTTAGACCTGCCCGGGGAACAGAACAAAGAAATACGTAGGCTCTGAGCTTCGAATTGACCACTGGCGAGTTTCAGGCTACAAGGAAGTTGGAGCCGTAAGCATTTGGTATTAAACAGAAAGGCAATACTAATCCACGTTTCTGATGGATAAAGGGTGTGTTGAATTGGGTTCTATGTATCATTAAATGTACTACAACCGTATTGTATCTGGTAATTCCGTTAAATATCGTTGTCTACAGCTCCAACTTCCTTGTAGAACGAAACTCGCAAGTCGGCTATAGTTGCTGTTGTTGGTAAGGGGGTAGTGCTTGTTTTTGTTTTTTGTTTTTTTCTTGTTTTTTCTATATATATTTTTTTTAATTCTACATTTCCTATTTTTTGTTCTTTTTGTTTTCATATTTTCTATATTTATAAACGTATTCATGAGTTTCCTCGCTAGACCTCCACCAAGCTTAAACAAATACCCCCTAGACCCCCTTTCAAGATAATGTCCGATTCCCTCTAATATTACAGGCTCGCTATCGTTCGCCAGGATAAAATCGACACCGAAATGGCACGAAAGGTCTTAATATTGACAAAAAATTAGGCGAAAAGTCTCAAAATTGAAAAACAAATATGCGCAACATGAGGGAGAAGGAGGTCCATAAAAAGCGACTACTTCCCCCTTAACCCCTTCTGTACCAGCGACGTCTTTTACATTGCATTCTTGCTATTTTTGACGATTTTGTGAAGTTTAAGAAGGATCTGTGGTACTAAAAAGGGTTTAGTGAGTTAGTTAGAAGCCTGTTAATTGCTGGAATCAAGCCAGTATCAAGTTACAAGGACAGCACCGGGACTGAAGGGGAGAGCACACCCCTTCCCATCCTTCTAAGACTACAAGGTCCTGGGAGAGTGATGAAGGGGAGAGCACACCCCTTCCCATCCTTTTAAGACTACAAGGCCCTCGGAGAGTGATGGATGGATGGAACAGAGCAAACAGGCAGGTGAAGGGGAGAGAACACCCCTTCCCACCCTTCTAAGACTACAAGGCACCTGGGAGAGTGATGGATGGATGGAACAGAGCAAACGGGCTGGTGAAGGGGAGAGCACACCCCTTCCCATCCTTCTAAGACTACAAGGCCTTGGGAGAGTGATGGATGGATGAAACAGAGCAAACAGGTGAAGGGATGGTCAACAAATCCTCAGGCAAGTTTAGCAAGCAAGCAATCCCTTCCCCCCCCCTCTCTCTCTCTCTCTCTCTCTCTCTCTCTCTCTCTCTCTCTCTCTCTCTCTCTCTCTCTCTCTCTCTCTCTCTCTCCAACTCACCCCCCTGTAATGGTAGCCAGGATAAAATTATATCAGTCAGTAAGTCAGTCAGGCAGTCAGTAGCCAACCCTTACTCCCACAAAGGGTAGGGAGGATCAGCAAGAGACACAAGAAAGGAAAAAGAGGTGACAGGAGATGAAACATAACAGTTCGCCCACAAAAAGCAAGCACACAAGCATTCAGAAGCACCGATCACTCATCAGCCCCCGAAATCAATGGCTTCACTTCAGATGATAAAATTATAAAACGAGTAATTATATAGTCAATTAACTCGCCGTGGTAATTGATGGACGTGAAGCTGAAAACCATTATTGACCGATCGGAAAGGCGGGGAATTAAATATCGCGAAATTTCCGATAACCCTTTCACTCTCTTGTTGATACCCTTCCTCCCGCCTTAAGGGGAGATTTCCACTTGAGGGATTTTTTCTGGCCCCCTTTCTCCCTCATGTTTAGCCCCATTGCTTTTGAGATTTTAAGACGTTCGCCCTAGTAGTTTGGACATTTTAAGACATTTTGCCCGATTTCTGTCAATTTGAAGACCTTTCGTGCCATTAAGGTGTCGATTTTTTCCTGGCGAGCGATAGCGAGCCTGTAATATACGAGCAACCGGCCTCCGGCCGGGAATTTTTTCTACCGAAAAATGTACAAATTTATCTTGAAAGGGGGTCTAGGGGGTGTAATTTTAAGCTTGATGAAAACGTAGGGAACAAACTAAATACCTCCCGTTAACCCTTTCACCATGATTATCTCTATGTATCTTCTGTTCTGGCTAACATTAGACGATTTTATGGAACGTAAGAAGGACCCCCATGTTATTTAGAGGGTTTACTGAGATGGTATTTACCCCTTTGAGTCCTAGAGATCGAGAATAAGCTAAAGGAAATCGTCTAATGGTAGCCAGATACAATTTGCGTCATCGTACTGAAGGGGTTAAGGGGGGTGACCTGCTTTTGTTATTTCTGTCCTTTTCTCTCTTTCTCTGGCTTGTATCCATTCGGCCCCATTCAGCCAACTATTTGAAGACGTTTATCCCCATCTAGGTGTCGATTTCTTCCTGGCAAGCGATAGCGAGCCAGCATTATATGAAGAAATCCGGCTTCGCCGGAGACATTTTTCTATCGAAAAATGTACAAATTTAGCCTGCTGTCAAACACAAATAAACAAAATTCTGGCTCGCTACCGCTCACCAGTAAAAAATTGACACCTGGATGGGGATAAACGTCTTAAAACAGCAGGCTGAATGGGACCAAATGGATACGAGCCAGAGAAAGATAGAAAAGGACAGAACAAAAAACAGGTCACCCCCTTAAGTGCCTGTCACACTGGCGTCCCGACCCTTCCAGACTTTAAAAGGACCGTGTGTTTCTGCAAGTATTGGGTAGATTGTAGGCACCAATGGAGCAGGGCAGTACCCAGGGGAGACCACATAGGCATATGATGATAAGGAGTTGCTGGAACTCCTGTTTTATTTGTCTGGCTTCCCTCACTGTTTCTCTTTGTGCCTCACCTACACAGTAATCCAGCTAACTCTCACAAACACCTATTCATTTCACTACACTTAAGGGGAGGTTATTAGTTTGTATCCTACTCCTCCACCAATCTTAAAATTTTACCCCTTTGACCCCCTTTCAGGATAAATTTGTACATTTTTCGGTAGAAAAATTTCCCGGCCAATGGCCGGTTACTTTTAAATTACAGGCTCGCTATCGCTCGCCAGGATAAAATCGACACCTAAATGGCACGAAAGGTCTTAAAATTGGCAGAATGGGGCGGAAATTCTTAAAATCACCAAACTAATGGGGCAAACGTCTTAAAATCTCAAAAGCAATGGGGCTAGACATGAGGGAGAAAGGGGTCAAGAAAAATGTCCCTCAAGTGGAAATCTCCCCTTAACAAGCACATCACACTTCTTCTATCCAACACACCTAAATTACCTCTAACGCACCTTGATATTGGCTCTCTGTCGCTCTTTCGGCCTTGGGGGGAACACTTGTTACAGGCAGCTTTGCCTTTTGTCTTCTTCGTGTACATGGACAAAAAAGTGTGAAACCTCAAATTGGCACCTTGCTATTTTTGCTGACTTTTAAATTACTTGACATGAGTAATTACAATTTACCCTAAGACCATTCGTGCCATCTAGGTGTCAATTATTTCCTGGCCAGAGAAGGGGGTTGATGGGGATTTATAAAGCAGCTTGATGGAGGAAGCTAAAAACATCTTAACCCTTTGAGTACCAGCGACGTATGTTATATCTAATTCTAGCTATATTTAGACGATATTATGCAGCTTAGGAAGAATCACATGTGGTAGTTAAAAAGGTTGGTTGACATACTGTAGTTTGAAGCCTTATTATTGCTAGAGGTCCACCCTAAGCCTCACTACCCATCTCCACACATTACCTTGCAATTCTAAGATCCTTGTATTCACATTAGCTCATGAATTATTTGGATTTTACACCTCTGCGATCTTCACAAGCTTACCCCTACCTCATCTGTAGATCTAAGGACAGGTTGGGAAAGAGGTATCATGACCAGGATTCGAACCCCACTCACTTATTTATTTATGTATTTATGGAACGGTTATATAGTATATATAGTATATATATTATATATATATATATATATCCCTAAAATTTGGCTCTCTGTCATTTCCTTGTTACATATTCCTTACACATACCTCACACCCCTCTCCCCCATACTCTCTCTCTCTCTCTCTAGACATATTTGTGCCAAGTGTCCTCCTCTTGTACTGTAACTCCCCTCCCCCCCTCTACCCTCCCCCTAGATGACCTTTGTCGCCACGCTCCGGCCAAAAGCACACCTCGCCCACCCCCACCCCCACCCCCAACCCCACCCCTCGCACACACACACACACACATACACACTCCTCGGCCTCAAATACATGCCATACACACCTCAGACCCCTACCCCCCACCACCCCCCCCCCCCTCCTCCTCAACCCACATCACCTCGGCCCTCCCTTCACACACCATACACCTCACCCCCCACCCCCCTCCACCCCACACACACCTCCGATCCCCCTTTCACACATTAGGACACCCCTTCACACACCTCAGCCCCCCCCATACACACCCCGGCCCCCCCTTCAAACACACCTCGTCCCCCAAAAATGACCGAGGCCAAATGCACCACCTCACTCACTCACTCACCCACCTCCTCTGGCCTATATAAACTGACCTGCCACCTTCCTCGGCATCAGTTCACCCCGGAGCTTCAGACAGTGAGTAGTAATAGTGGGGGATAAGCTTCCTTCAGGGGGTACTACTTGGTTTTGTGGGCTATTAATTAAAGTATTCATATATTTTTTTAGTTTCATCACTAGACCTCCATCACGCTTAAAAAAACACTCCCTAGACTAGATAAATTTGTAAATATTTTGATAGAAAAATTTCCCGGCCAAAGGCCGATCCCTCTTAAAATTACAGGTTTGCTATCGCTCGCCAGGAAAAAATCGACACCTAAATGGCACGAAAGGTCTTGAAATTGACAACGAATTGGGGCGACAGGTATTAAAATTGCCAAGCTAATAAAAGGAACATCTTAAAATGTCAAAACTAATATGCTAAACATGAGGGAGAAGGGGGTCCAGAAAAATCGAGTAGTACTCCCTTAAGCAGGTATCACACGAGAGCTTTTATAATCAACATTCGATGATCAGCATTTTTCTGGCAACATTTCTGGAATATTTTACACTGTTATCGGAAATTAGACTTATGATAGATGAATTTAGGTAACCGAAATGTTTTAAATGTTGACCTCATAGCCTAAGCTGCCAGACCAGTGCTGAGGATATATGTTAAGGGAAAAAGTGCTCGTGTGATACCAGCTTTAGTCTAATACAATCTACAGTAGCCTCTGTATATCCTGCGGTTTCAATCAACCTTCTTACTGTCATATACCCTTCCCAATCTGAATTAAATCGTATATTAATTGTATATTATATTAAACTGTCAAAATGCGTCATAATCTTCAAGGGGTTAAGCCTTTTCTTCCTCGAAAGCTTCATGTAATAAGGAACGTCGTCTAGTGTTAATAATATACCGATATCCTTTAAGTTAATGACTTTGGTTTCTTCCCAGTTAACGATGAAGATGTGTGTTGCCGTGCTCTCTTTCTCTCTCTCTCTCTCTCTCTCTCTCTCTCTCTCTCACTCACTATATTTATCTATTCTTGTTCTACCCCCAGTTAACAATGAAGGTATTCGCTGCCGTGCTTTGCCTCGCCGCTGTGGCCTCCGCCCGGATGGCCTACCAGTTCTCCGACGGCTACCTGAACATCATCGGACCGGAACCCTTACCATCCTTCACCTGCACAGACCGACCCTATGGCTACTACGCTGATGTGGACACTGCCTGTCGGGTCTTCCACATCTGCGTCCCTATCGTTAACGAGGAGGGTGAGGTTCTCAGAAATGATCAGTTCTCCTTCTTCTGCGGCAACCAGACCATCTTCAACCAGGAGGTCCTCACCTGCGATCACCCTCAACATGCCTTCCCCTGCGAGGAAGCCGAGAGCCTCTACGACCTATCTAACGCCGACTTTGGCAAGATTCCCGAAGAGACCACTGAACAAACTACCGAAATCATCATTTAAAATGACCGACCGAATGAATGTCCTCTGTTGTAATGACGTTTCTTTTTTACCACAATAAAAGTTATTTTTAAAAGTTATTATATATTGAGTTTGAGTGACTGTCCTTATAGTTTAAGTGAAGCAACAATAATGACTATAATATTTGCACCTCAACATTGAGGTATATAAATGTTTAGTGATGAAAAGGGTGGATTATCTAGATATAGACGGCTTGAAGTTTGGGTTTCTTTTTCAGTAAGACACGCAATAGAGATATCAGTTGAGAATGATTGAAAGAAGGATCTTGCAAAGGCATACGGTATGATGATATAATAGAATTACGGGAAGTATATCAAGTATATAATGTAAATAGCCTATGGGAGGTATATCAAATATATAATGTAAATAGCCTTTGGGAGGTATATCAAATATATAATGTAAATAGCCTATGGGAGGTATATCAAATATATAATGTAAATAGCCTATGGGAGGTATATCAAGTATATAATGTAAATAGCCTATGGGAGGTATATCAAATATATAATGTAAATAGCCTTTGGGAGGTATATCAAATATATAATGTAAATAGCCTATGGGAGGTATATCAAATATATAATGTAAATAGCCTATGGGAGGTATATCAAGTATATAATGTAAATAGCCTATGGGAGGTATATCAAATATATAATGTAAATAGCCTATGGGAGGTATATCAAATATATAATGTAAATAGCCTATGGGAGGTATAATCAAGTATATAATGTAAATAGCCTATGGGAGGTATATCAAATATATAATGTAAATAGCCTATGGGAGGTATATCATATATAATGTAAATAGCCTATGGGAGGTATATCAAGTATATAATGTAAATAGCCTATGGGAGGTATATCAAATATATAATGTAAATAGCCTATGGGAGGTATATCAAGTATATAATGTAAATAGCCTATGGGAGGTATATCAAGTATATAATGTAAATAGCCTATGGGAGGTATATCAAGTATATAATGTAAATAGCCTATGGGAGGTATATCAAGTATATAATGTAAATAGCCTATGCAGAAAACATATTAAACATATGCCGAGAAACAAATTTCAAACTATTAATAGACAGAAAAAATAATTTGACGTCGCCATAATTGTTTAATATATACAAGGACGGATAATTGAATGTCAGAACAATAGTAAATGGCATAAGTGGTTTAAACCCTACGTTTGCAACAGGGATTGAACCCGCCTCAATTGCAACTGGCAGTATAAAGACAACTTTGTTTGCCACCAGTTGTTGTCCTTCATTTACAATTGAGATTCCTTTAGTACCACCCTCAGTTGCACTTGGTTGTAATACTTGGATTGCAACTGGGATTCTTGGTGTTACAAACTCGTTTGCAACTGGTTGTTGTGCATCACAAGAGCAACTGCAAGTCACCACCAAAAGAGAGTTACAACGAGTTTCAAGAAATAGTTAGTATCTCAGAGACCTTGTGGTCCATTCCGAGGAGATACTGGAAGTGGAAGGAGAGAGACTGTTTAGTGCACTACACTCTTACAGAGTGTGCAAAATACTATCTACTCTCTTCTTGAACTGCTCTACTGAAGAACTGTTTACAACTTCGGAGGGAAGTTATTTCTAGGTATAACAGATTTTATATATGAAAACATTTCCACAAACACTAGTGCTGAACCTTTTTAATTCTAATTTCCAGCCATGGTTGCGTGTTGTATTCATATTGAGGCTAAACATTTTGCTATAATCCACATTGTCAAACCCATTAAGTATTTTAAAAACTTCAATGAGCTGACCTCGTAGTCTGCGGGTCTCCAACGGAAAGAGATCAAGAGCTCTCAACCGGTCCTCATAGCTCAGTCTTCTAAGCGATGGAATAAGCTTTGTAGCTCTAGCTTGTACTCTTTCTAGTCGCTCTATATCTTTCCTGAGTGCTGGAGACCAGAATTGAACAGCATACTCCAGGAGAGGCCGTATCAGAGCTTTGTGAGGACTATTTCCTTATTTCTATACATAAATTGCCTCTTAATATAGCCCAATAATTTCTGAGCTTTCTCCTCTACTTCATTACACTGCTTGGAAAGAGAGAGAGAGAGGTATAAGGCTGTTGGCAATAATAGACAGGACAGACATGAGAATGGTATTGTGACAGGAGGCGACTGGAGAGATAGGAAGAATACAGTGGTCAGATTCTTGACTTACAGTGTGCTTAAGTGTGGCTTAATAATCCAGAAGGATTGATGAGTTCTTAAGTCCTATTTGAACTAACTATTAAAATACAAATAAAATTAAAATATGTAAATACATATATAAATAAATGGGGTATCTGCCTGAGTAGACAGACAGACAGAGAGAACTGCAGAACTTATGTAGCATACGGGAGTGAAAAAAAATGCGAAAAAAATGGCCGTTTGTGGCAGAAGGAGGCCTCAGATCGAAAAGGTGTATGGAACAAAAGTTGTTCGCAGCCCCCCAAAATGGAGGTACGGATGAGGTCAGATCCAAAATCGGAGGTCATTTAGTGGCCGAAATCGAGGTCGCCGATTAATGAGGCACAGGGAGGTCGAGGCCGGTGATTATGGTAGTAGTAGTATTGTGATGATTGTGGTAGTAGTGATTGATGATGGTGATTATGATAGTAGTAGTGGTGGTAGTAGTGATGGTGATTATGGTGATTACCCGGGCAACGCCGGGTACCCCTGCTAGTACAGTATATACCTGTATATCCCTAGAATTTGGCTCTCTGTCATTTCCTTGTTACATATTCCTTACACATACCTCACACCCCTCTCCCCCATACTCTCACTCTCACACTCTCTCTCTCTCTCTCTCTCTCTAGACATATTTGTGCCCAGTGTCCTCCTCTTGTTCTCTAAATCCCCCCCCCCCCCTCTACCCTCCCCCTAGATGACCTTTGTCGCCACGCTCCGGCCAAAAGCACACCTCGCCACCACCCCCACCCCACCCCCACCCCCACCCCTCGCACACACACACACACATACACACTCCTCCGCCCCACTTACATACCATACATACCTCAGCCCCCTACCCCCTCAACCCACATCACCTCGGCCCTCCCTTCACACACCATACACCTCACCCCCCACCCCAGACACACACCTCGGACCCCCCCTTCCCACATTCGGACACCCCTTCACCCACCCCAGCCTCCCCCCCCCCCTACACACCCCGGCCCCCCCTTCAAACACACCTCGTTCCCCAAAATGACCGAGGCCGAATGCCCCACCTCACTCACTCACTCACCCACCTCCTCTGGCCTATATATACTGACCTGCCACCTTCCTCGGCATCAGTTCACCCCGGAGCTTCAGACAGTGAGTAGTAATAGTGGGGGATAAGCTGGGTGGTTCCTTCAGGAGGTACTACTTGGTTTTGTGGGCTATTAATTCAAGTATTCATATATTTTTTAGTTTCCTCACTAGACCTCCATCACACTTAAAAAAACACTCCCTAGACCCCCGTTCAAGATAAATTTGTAAATTTTTCGATAGAAAAATTACCCGGCCAAAGGCCGGTTCCTCTTAAAATTACAGGTTTGCTATCGTTCGCCAGGAAAAAATCGACACCTAAATGACATGAAAGGTCTTGAAATTGACAACGAAATGGGGCGACAGGTATTAAAATCGCCAAACTAATAAAAGGAACGTCATAAAATTTCAAAACTAATATGCTAAACATGAGGGAGAAGGGGGTCCAGAAAAATCGAGTAGTACTCCCTTAAGCAGGTATCACACGAGAGCTTTTATAACCAACATTCGATGATCAACATTTTTCTGGCAACATTTCTTGAATATTTTACGCTGTTATCGAAAACTAGACTTATGATAGATGAATTTAGGTGACCGAAATTTTTCAAATGTTGACCTCATAAGCTGCCAGACCAGTGTTGAGGATATATGTTAAGGGAAAAAGCGCTCGTGTGATACCAGCTTTAGTCTAATACAATCTACAGTAGCCTCTGTATATCCTGCAGTTTCAATCAACCTTCTTACTGTCATATACCCTTCCCAATCTGAATTAAATCGTATATTAATTATATATTATATTAAACTGTCAAAATGCGTCATAATCTTCAAGGGGTTAAGCCTTTTCTTCCTCGAAAGCTTCATGTAATAAGGAACGTCGTCTAGTGTTAATAATATACCGATATCCTTTATGTTAATGACTTTGGTTTCTTCCCAGTTAACGATGAAGATGTGTGTTGCCGTGCTCTCTTTCTCTCTCTTTCTCTCTCTTACTCTCTCTCTCTCTCTCTCTCTCTCTCACTCACTATATTTATCTATTCTTATTCTACCCCCAGTTAACAATGAAGGTAATCGCTGCCGTGCTTTGCCTCGCCGCTGTGGCCTCCGCCCGGATGGCCTACCAGTTCTCCGACGGCTACCTGAACATCATCGGACCGGAACCCTTACCATCCTTCACCTGCACAGACCGACCCTATGGCTACTACGCTGATGTGGACACTGCCTGTCGGGTCTTCCACATCTGCGTCCCTATCGTTAACGAGGAGGGTGAGGTTCTCAGAAATGATCAGTTCTCCTTCTTCTGCGGCAACCAGACCATCTTCAACCAGGAGGTCCTCACCTGCGATCACCCTCAACATGCCTTCCCCTGCGAGGAAGCCGAGAGCCTCTACGACCTCTCTAACGCCGACTTTGGCAAGATTCCCGAAGAGACCACTGAACAAACTACCGAAATCATCGTTTAAAATGACCGACCGAATTAATGTTCTCTGTTGTAATGACGTTTCTTTTTTACCACAATAAAAGTTATTTTTAAAAGTTATTATATTTTGAGTTTGAGTGACTGTCCTTATAGTTTAAGTGAAGCAACAATAATGACTATAATATTTGCACCTCAACATTGAGGTATATAAATGTTTAGTGATGAAAAGGGTAGATTTTCAAGATATAGACGGCTTCAAGTTTGGGCTTCTTTTTCAGTAAGACACGCAATAGAGATATCAGTTGAGAAAGATTGAAAGAAGGATCTTGCAAAGGCATACGATATGATGATATAATAGAATTACGGGAAGTATATCAAGTATATAATGTAAATTGTCTATGCAGAAAACATATTAAACATATGCCGAGAAACAAATTTCAAACTAATGATGGACAGAACAAATAATTTGATGTCGCCATAATTGTTTAATATAATTATACAAGGACGGATAATTGAATGTCAGAACAATAGTAAATGGCATAAGTGGTCTAAACCCTACGCTTGCAACAGGGATTGAACCCGCCTCAATTGCAACTGGCAGTATAAAGACAACTTTGTTTGCCACCAGTTGTTGTCCTTCATTTACAATTGAGATTCCTTTAGTACCAACCTCAGTTGCACTTGGTTGTAATACTTGGATTGCAACTGGGATTCTTGGTGTTACAAACTCGTTTGCAACTGGTTGTTGTGCATCACAAGAGCAACTGCAAGTCACCACCAAAAGAGAGTTACAACGAGTTTCAAGAAATAGTTAGTATCTCAGAGACCTTGTGGTCCATTCCGAGGAGATACTGGAAGTGGAAGGAGAGAGACTGTTTAGTGCACTACACTCTTTACAGAGTGTGTAAAATACTATCTACTCTCTTCTTGAACTGCTCTACTGAAGAACTGTTTACAACTTCGGAGGGAAGTTATTTCTAGGTATAACAGATTTTATATATGAAAACATTTCCACAAACACTAGCGCTGAACCTCTTCAATTCTAATTTCCAGCCATGGTTGCGTTTTGTATTCATATTGAGGCTAAACATTTTGCTATAATCCACATTGTCAAACCCATTAAGTATTTTAAAAACTTCAATGAGCTGACCTCGTAGTCTGCGGGTCTCCAACGGAAAGAGATCAAGAGCTCTCAACCGGTCCTCATACCTCAGTCTTCTAAGCGATGGAATAAGCTTTGTAGCTCTAGCTTGTACTCTTTCTAGTCGCTCTATATCTTTCCTGAGTGCTGGAGACCAGAATTAAACAGCATACTCCAGGAGAGGCCGTATCAGAGCTTTGTGAGGATTATTTCCTTATATCAATACATAAATTGCCTCTTAATATAGCCCAATAATTTCTGAGCTTTCTCCTCTACTTCATTACACTGCTTGGAAAGAGAGAAAGAGAGAGAGAGAGGTATAAGGCTGTTGGCAATAATAGACAGGACAGACATTAGAATGGTATTGTGACAGGAGGCGACTGGAGAGATAGGAAGAATACAGTGGTCAGATTCTTGACTTACAGTGTGCTGGCTTAATAATCCAGAAGGATTGATAAGTTCTTAAGTCCTATTTGAACTAACTATTAAAATACAAATAAAATTAAAATATGTAAATACATATATAAATAAATGGGGTATCTGCCTGAGTAGACAGACAGACAGAGAGAACTGCAGAACTTATGTAGTATACGGGAGCGGAAAAATATGCGAAAAAAATGGCCGTTTGTGGCAGAAGGAGGCCTCAGATCGAAAAGGTGTATGGAACAAAAGTTGTTCGCAGCCCCCCAAAATGGCGGTACGGATGAGGTCAGATCCAAAATCGGAGGTCATTTAGCGGCCAAAATCGAGGTCGCCGTTTAATGAGGCACAGGGAGGTCGAGGCCGGTGATTATGGTAGTAGTAGTATTGTGATGATTGTGGTAGTAGTGATTGATGATGGTGATTATGATAGTAGTAGTGGTGGTAGTAGTGATGGTGATTATGGTGATTACCCGGGCAACGCCGGGTACCCCTGCTAGTACAGTATATACCTGTATATCCCTAGAATTTGGCTCTCTGTCATTTCCTTGTTACACATTCCTTACACATACCTCACACCCCTCTCCCCCATACTCTCACTCTCACACTCTCACTCTCTCTCTCTCTCTCTCTCTCTCTCTCTCTCTAGACATATTTGTGCCCAGTGTCCTCCTCTTGTTCTCTAAATCCCCCCCCCCCCCCCTCTACCCTCCCCCTAGATGACCTTTGTCGCCACGCTCCGGCCAAAAGCACACCTCGCCCCCCCCCCCCCCCACCCACCCCCACCCAACCCCTCGCACACACACACACACACATACACACTCCTCGGCCCCACATAGCCATACATACCTCAGCCCCCTACCCCCCTACCCCCCTCAACCCACATCACCTCGGCCCTCCCTTCACACACCATACACCTCACCCCCACCCCACACACACACCTCGGACCCCTCCTTCACACATTAGGACACCCCTTCACACACCTCAGCCCCCCCCTACACACCCCGGCCCCCCCCTCAAACACACCTCGTTCCCCAAAATGACCGAGGCCGAATGCCCCACCTCACTCACTCACTCACCCACCTCCTCTGGCCTATATAAACTGACCTGCCACCTTCCTCGGCATCAGTTCACCCAGGAGCTTCAGACAGTGAGTAGTAATAGTGGGGGATAAGCTGGGTGGTTCCTTCAGGAGGTACTACTTGGTTTTGTGGGCTATTAATTCAAGTATTCATATATTTTTTAGTTTCATCACTAGACCTCCATCACACTTAAAAAAACACTCCCTAGACCCCCGTTCAAGATAAATTTGTACATTTTTCAATAGAAAAATTACCCGGCCAAAGGCCGGTTCCTCTTAAAATTACAGGTTTGCTATCGTTCGCCAGGAAAAAATCGACACCTAAATGACACGAAAGGTCTTGAAATTGACAACGAAATGGGGCGACAGGTATTAAAATCGCCAAACTAATAAAAGGAACTTCATAAAATTTCAAAACTAATATGCTAAACATGAGGGAGAAGGGGGTCCAGAAAAATCGAGTAGTACTCCCTTAAGCAGGTATCACACGAGAGCTTTTATAACCAACATTCGATGATCAACATTTTTCTGGCAACATTTCTGGAATATTTTACGCTGTTATCGAAAACTAGACTTATGATAGATGAATTTAGGTGACCGAAACTTTTCAATGTTGACCTCATACTAAGCTGCCAGACCAGGGTGCTGAGGATATATGTTAAGGGAAAAAGCGCTCGTGTGATACCAGCTTTAGTCTAATACAATCTACAGTAGCCTCTGTATATCCTGCGGTTTCAATCAACCTTCTTACTGTCATATACCCTTCCCAATCTGAATTAAATTGTATATTAATTGTATATTATATTAAACTGTCAAAATGCGTCATAATCTTCAAGGGGTTAAGCCTTTTCTTCCTCGAAAGCTTCATGTAATAAGGAACGTCGTCTAGTGTTAATAATATACCGATATCCTTTAAGTTAATGACTTTGGTTTCTTCCCAGTTAACGATGAAGATGTGTGTTGCCGTGCTCTCTTTCTCTCTCTCTCTCTCTCTCACTCACTATATTTATCTATTCTTGTTCTACCCCCAGTTAACAATGAAGGTATTCGCTGCCGTGCTTTGCCTCGCCGCTGTGGCCTCCGCCCGGATGGCCTACCAGTTCTCCGACGGCTACCTGAACATCATCGGACCGGAACCCTTACCATCCTTCACCTGCACAGACCGACCCTATGGCTACTACGCTGATGTGGACACTGCCTGTCGGGTCTTCCACATCTGCGTCCCTATCGTTAACGAGGAGGGTGAGGTTCTCAGAAATGATCAGTTCTCCTTCTTCTGCGGCAACCAGACCATCTTCAACCAGGAGGTCCTCACCTGCGATCACCCTCAACATGCCTTCCCCTGCGAGGAAGCCGAGAGCCTCTACGACCTCTCTAACGCCGACTTTGGCAAGATTCCCGAAGAGACCACTGAACAAACTACCGAAATCATCATTTAAAATGACCGACCGAATGAATGTCCTCTGTTGTAATGACGTTTCTTTTTTACCACAATAAAGTTATTTTTAAAAGTTATTATATTTTGAGTTTGAGTGACTGTCCTTATAGTTTAAGTGAAGCAACAATAATGACTATAATATTTGCACCTCAACATTGAGGTATATAAATGTTTAGTGATGAAAAAGGTAGATTTTCAAGATATAGACGGCTTCAAGTTTGGGCTTCTTTTTCAGTAAGACACGCGTTAGAGATATCAGTTGAGAAAGATTGAAAGAAGGATCTTGCAAAGGCATACGATATGATGATATAATAGAATTACGGGAAGTATATCAAGTATATAATGTAAATTGTCTATGCAGAAAACATATTAAACATATGCCGAGAAACAAATTTCAAACTATTGATGGACAGAACAAATAATTTGATGTCGCAATAATTGTTTAATATAATTATACAAGGACGGATAATTGAATGTCAGAACAATAGTAAATGGCATAAGTGGTCTAAACCCTACGCTTGCAACAGGGATTGAACCCGCCTCAATTGCAACTGGCAGTATAAAGACAACTTTGTTTGCCACCAGTTGTTGTCCTTCATTTGCAATTGAGATTCCTTTAGTACAAACCTCAGTTGCACTTGGTTGTAATATTTGGATTGCAACTGGGACTCTTGGTGTTAAACCCTCGTTTGCAACTGGTTGTTGTGCAGTACAAGAGCAACTGCAAGTCACCACCAAAAGAGAGTTACGAGTTTCAAGAAATAGTTAGTATCTCAGAGACCTTGCGGTCCATTCCGAGGAGATACTGGAAGTGGAAGGAGAGAGACTGCTTAGTGTACTACACTCATTACAGAGTGTGCAAAATACTATCTACTCTCTTCTTGAACTGCTCTACTGAAGAAATGTTTGCAGATTTTATATGCGAAAACATTTCCACACATACTAGTGCTGAACCTTTTCAATTCTAATTTCCAGCCATGGTTGCGTGTTGTATTCATATTGAGGCTAAACATTTTGCTATAATCCACATTGTCAAAACCATTAAGTATTTTAAAAACTTCAATGAGCTGACCTCGTAGTCTGCGGGTCTCCAACGGAAAGAGATCAAGAGCTCTCAACCGGTCTTCATACCTCAGTCTTCTAAGTGATGGAATAAGCTTTGTAGCTCTAGCTTGTACTCTTTCTAGTCGCTCTATATCTTTCCTGAGTGCTGGAGACCAGAATTGAACAGCATACTCCAGGAGAGGCCGTATCAGAGTGTTGTAAAGTGTGAGGACTATTTCCTTATTGCTATACTTAAATTGCCTCTTAATATAGCCCAATACTTTCTGAGCTTTCCCCTCTACTTCAATACACTGCTTGGAAAGAGAGAGAGAGAGGCTGTTGGCAATAATTAGCAGGACAGACAGGAGAATGGTAGAGGGACAGGAGGCGACTGGAGAGACAGGAAGAATACAGTGGTCAGATTCTTGACTTACAGTGTGCTGGCTTAATAATCCAGAAGGGTTGATAACCTCTGAAGTCCTATTTTAACTATTACATAATAAATGCAATGAAAATATGTAAATAAATATATAAATAAATAGGGTATATATGTGCCTGAGTAGACAGACAGACAGACAGACAGAGAGAGAGAGAGAGAGAGAGAGAGAGAGAGAGAGATAAGATAGAACTCAGAAAGTGCTCATATTTTTGTATTTCCATGTACTGTATTCACATCACTTGAACATTGTATAAATAATAAAACATGGTTTTCAGCAACAATGTAGCCTATAGTGCTGGGGCTGGTACTGAGTGTTAAATACAGAATATGGACCAAAACAGAAAAAAAAAAAAAAAAAAAAAACAATGGCAGGATTTTTTTTTTTTTTTTTTTTTTTTTTTATTCTACAGTATGTGTATGAAGGAGACAAAAGGCAGGATGGTGGGGAGTGAGTAACAGGAGAGACGGGAAAAATACAGTGGAAGGCAAGAAACAACAGAAACAGAGCGAACCTACCGGAGACGAATCAACAGGGGAGGGAGGGGGTAAAAGGCTGCTACGGAATCGGCAGAAGAGAACTGGGAAATTCGGTGGGAACGAATCGATAAGCCTTTGGTAGGCCAGAGCAAGAAGACGAAGATCGACAACCGCGGCGGTCGAGTGGTGAGCACGCGCATATGTGAATCTGCTTGACCTGTGTTCGATCCCAGCCCAGGCGGACATTTAGTGGGTGTTGTAGTACGTCCTAGCATGTTCCACATGCTCGCACCCACTCGGGGAACACCTCGACGACGTATACTGTACAGACAAATGACACGCACTACAAAGCCACTACAACAGCTTCCTCTCTCTCCAACACCCCTTCTCCCCTCTCTTCACTCTTCAGAAAACTAGGAGAGTAGAAAGTAGCAACGACGTGCCGTTGTAAAGGAATATCCCTCAATACCTTCACCTGACCTGACCTGATTGTCCTTCTATCCCCACAAGAATTGATAAACGAGACATAGGGAAGGATCTATAGGAGAGAAAGGGTTAAGGTGTAGGGTAAGGCATAATAGACAGGTGAGACATAGGGAAGGATCTATAGGAGAGAAAGGGTTAAGGTGTAGGGTAAGGCATAACAGACAGGTGAGACAGAGGACAGACAGTATCAACAGGTCACGTGGAAGGGACAGTATATATAAAGAGAGCGGTTATTGCAGGAGTAATAATATATAAAGGTAAAGGGTTATGATGGTGAATAATACAACACCCTTCCATGGCCACAGCACCTGAGCTAATGCTGATACTATAGTCCGTTCATTCTAGGTTGGGCAGAAATCGTGACCTCTAACCTCTGTAACTAAAAAAGGGCTAGAACAAATGAGCTGTCAATTTATACACATATTCCCTAGCCAAGTCGTTCTATTTGGTAGAAATATACGCTCGATTACTCAAGTCCGTTTTGAGTTATGAGAGGTTAGGGGTTACGATTTCTGCCCAACCTAAAATGAACAGACCTAGTTAGTTAGATAAAATAGGACTTCAGAGGCTATCAACCCTTCTGGATTATTAAGCCAGCACACTGTAAGTCATTAATAGCGTCAGGACAGGAGCCCCCTTTATAGATAACCCCAGTCCCTTGTGGATATTAACGGACAAACCCCTCAACTGTAGGGAAACTCAAATGAAAGGAATTAATATTAACTATGTTTGAGTCCCAATATATGCAACTGTATCTTTGTTCTTTGCCTGCAGTTAAATGTTTCACTCATCTAGCTCACTAAATCACTTATAAGAGTAATTCTCCTCTCTCTCTCTCTCTCTCTCTCTCTCTCTCTCTCTCTCTCTCTCTCAAAGCATATTTGTGGCCAGTGTCGTCCTCCCCGCCCCATGTTGACTTATCCCTCTTCCCCCCCTTCTCATCCACCACCAAGTTAACCTATATCGTTGGACAAAAGCACAGATGACCAAGGCCGACTCCTCCCTCCCCCCACCCCCACCCCCCTCAGGCCTATATATACTGACCTGGTACCTTCCTTGGCATCAGTTCATCTTGGACCTCCAGACAGTGAGTAGTAGGAGTGGTGGTGGTGGATACCGCACCTCCTTTGTGTCATACGTACATTACCGCTACGAGATTAATCCAAAAGCACTTTAACCCTTTCAATGTGGGACCCGTTCTGGAACAGCATGGCAATTTACTGCAATTTACAGACCCTTAAAGCCTGTGGAGACGAGTGCGAGTGAGCGGGAGCGTAGCAGGCCCCCGTACGCTCTCCAGCACATTAGCCGGGGCACTGAGACTCTCGCCCCATATCTCGCGAGACCTATGCAGCGCTACCAAAGGCAAATGTAGCACGACATTGCTGAAGTCTGTGGTAGCGCTGAGGGTGAATCCTGCGACTACAAAGCTCGTTCTGGTGTCATTTTTAAGCATATATCTCCTGGATTTTTTTTGAATACATATCATTTAATTCAGGCACTTGCTTGAGCAATCAGGAGTGCCTGAATGAGGCCTATTATAGCGAGAATATCCCTGCATTGATCAGGTTAAAGATCACTCATATTGACTCTTCTTTCGCTCTCACGATTCTTTAAATGTATACCATGTTTCTCTCAAACTGACCTCTTTGTAAGTAAGTAATCGATCCATATCCAATACCAGTTTACAAAATAATACTCATCCACTTGAATACAACCAAGACTATTCTTTTTCTATCCCCCAGTTAACGATGAAGGTGTTTGTTGCCGTGCTTTGCTTCTCCGCTGTGGCCTCCGCCCGGATGGCCTACCAGTTCTCTAACGGCTACCTGGACATCATCGGGCCGGAACCCTTACCAACCTTCACCTGCACAGACCGACCCTATGGCTACTACGCTGACGTGGACACCGGCTGTCGGGTCTTCCACATCTGCGTCCCTATCGTTAACGAAGAGAGCGAGGTTCTCAGGATTGATCAGTTCTCCTTCTTCTGCGGCAACCAGACCATCTTCAACCAGGAGGTCCTCACCTGCGATCACCCTCAACATGCCTTCCCCTGCGAGGAAGCTGAGAGCCTGTACGACCTCTCTAACGCCGACTTTGGCAAGATTCCCGAAGAGACCACTGAACAAACTACCGAAGTCATCGTTTAAAATGACCGACCGAATGAATGTTCTCTGTTGTAATGACGTTTCTTTTTTACCACAATAAAAGTTATATTTAAAAGTTATTATATTTTGAGTTTGAGTGACTCTCCTTATAGTTTAAGTGAAGCAACAATAATGACTATAATATTTGCACCTCAACATTGAGGTATATAAATGTTTAGTGATGAAAAGGGTGGATTTTCAAGAGATAGACGGCTTGAAGGTTCGGTTTCTTTTTCAGTAAGACACGCGATAGAGATATCAGTTGAGAAAGATTGAAAGAAGGATCTTGCAAAGGCATACGATATGATGATATAATAGAATTACGGGAAGTATATCAAGTATATAATGTAAATAATCTATGCAGAAAACATATTAAACATATGCCGACATGCAAATTTCAAACTAATGATGGACAGAAAAATAATTTGATGTCGCCATAATTGTTTAATATATACAAGGACGGATAATTGAATGTCAGAACAATAGTAAATGGCATAAGTGGTTTAAACCCTACGTTTGCAACAGGTATTAAACCCGCCTCAATTGCAACTGGCAGTATAAAGACAACTTTGTTTGCCACCAGTTGTTGTCCTTCATTTGCAATTGAGATTCCTAGTTGCACTTGGTTGTATTACTTGGATTGCAACTGGGACTCTTGGTGTTAAACCCTCGTTTGCAACTGGTTGTTGTGCAGTACAAGAGCAACTGCAAGTCACCACCAAAAGAGAGTTACGAGTTTCAAGGAATAGTTAGTATTTCGGAAACCTTGCGGTCTATTCCAAGGAGATACTGGAAGTGGAAGGAGAGAGACTATTTAGTGCACTACACTCTTTACAGGGTGTGCAAAATACTATCTACTCTCTTCTTGAACTGCTCTACTGAAGAACTGTTTACAACTTCGGAGGGAAGTTTGTTCCATGTATAACATATTTATATGTGAAAACATTTCCACAAATAATAGTGCTGAACCTTTTTAATTCTAATCTCCAGCCATGGTTGCGCGTTGTATTCATATTGAGGCTAAAAATGTTGTTATAATCCACATTGTCAAACCCATTAAGTATTTTAAAAACTTCAATGAGCTGACCTCGTCGTCTGCCTGTCTCCAACGGAAAGAGATCAAGAACTCTCAACCGGTCCTCATATCTCATTCTTCTAAGCGATGGAATAAGCTTTGTAGCTCTAGCTTGTACTTTTTTTAGTCGCTCTATATCTTTCCTGAGTGCTGGAGACCAGAATTGAACAGCATACTCCAGAGAGGCCGCATGAGAGCGTTGTAAAGTGTGAGGACTATTTCCTTATTTCTATACTTAAATTGCCTCTTAACTCCTTCAGACATATATGACGCTACCGCGTCATATGGCCGAGTGCGCCAAAAACTCACATGATGCTAGTGCGTCATATGGACTTATCTCCATGGCTCTCTAATAAGATATATGACGCTCTAGCGTCATATGGAGCTCAGTAAGTCCGATAAGTTAGCTTACGATAAAACCGTTGGTGGCAACCTCAGCCCTCTGATATTCTAACGGCCGCAGTGTTGTTGACGTTAGTGCGAGGCGGTGGCAAGGATACCGGGCTCCCGCCTCCGTAGATTTACTGGAACATAATATGTCTGAAGGAGTGTTAATATAACCCAATAATTTCTGAGCTTTTTTCTTTATTCAATGCACTGCTTGGAGAGAGAGAGAGACAGGGGAATGGTAGTGGGACAGGAGGTGTTTGATAATGCAAGGGGGGGCGTGGGGTAATCAAAGTTCAAAATAGGACTAGGCCATTCAAATGCATACAGGGTAATCGCAAAGATATATATAAATAAGAAACTTTGATAGGAAAAATTCTCAACCGTCATTCCGAGCAACCACATGTAGTGTTGACATAAAACCATTAATCATTGTTAATCCTTGCATGCAGATTGGATATTTGTTCGCCCTTTTTACAGTATCTTGCGTCTTAAGCATCCATATGGATTGGATAAAAAAAAAAGTTTTCTAGGCACCAGAGGCAGGGTGGGGGGGGGGGGGGCATCATGAATACAGTCCTTACCAAAGGGGGGTTCACTGTCCTACATGCTCGCACCCAGTCGGAGAACACCTCGACGACGTATACTGTTCAGACAAATATCACACACATAAAGCCATTCCTACAGCTTCCTTTCTCCAACATCCCTTCTCCCCTCTCTACACTCTTCAGAAAATGGGAAAAGTAGAAAATAGCTACGAGGTGCCGTTATAAAGGTTTATCCCTCAATACCTTCACCTGACCTGACCTGATTGTCCTTCTATCCCCACAAGAATTGATAAACGAGACATAGGGAAGGATCTATAGGAGAGAAAGGGTTAAGGTGTAGGGTAAGGCATAATAGACAGGTGAGACATAGGGAAGGATCTATAGGAGAGAAAGGGTTAAGGTGTAGGGTAAGGCATAATAGACAGGTGAGACAGAGGACAGACAGTATCAACAGGTCACGTGGAAGGGACAGTGTATATAAAGAGAGCGGTTATTGCAGGAGTAATAATATATAAAGGTAAAGGGTTATGATGGTGAATAATACAACACCCTTCCATGACCACAGCACCTGAGCTAATGCTGATACTATAGTCCGTTCACTCTAGGTTGGGCAGAAATCGTAACCTCTAACCTCGGTAACTAAAAAAGGGCTAGAACAAATGAGCGGTCAATTTATACACATATTCCCTAGCCAAGTCGTCCTATTTGGTAGAAATATACGCTCGATTACTCAAGTCCATTTTGAGTTATGAGAGGTTAGGGGCTACGATTTCTGCCCAACCTAAAATGAACAGACCTAGTGAGTTAGATAAAATAAGACTTCAGAGGCTATCAACCCTTCTGGATTATTAAGCCAGCACACTGTAAGTCATTAATAGCGTCAGGACAGGAGCCCCCTTTATAGATAACCCCAGTCCCTTGTTGATACTAACGGACAAACCCCTCAACTGTAGGGAAACTCAAATGAAAGGAAATAATATTAACTATGTTTGAGTCCCAATATATGCAACTGTATCTTTGTTCTTTGCCTGCAGTTAAATGTTTCACTCATCTAGCTCACTAAATCACTTATATGAGTAATGTCTCTCTCTCTCTCTCTCTCTCTCAAAGCATATTTGTGGCCAGTGTCGTCCTCCCCGCCCCCTGTTGACTCATCCCCCTTCCCCCGCTTCTCATCCACTACCGAGTGCACCTTTATTGTTGGACCAAAGCACAGATGACCAAGGCCGACTCCCCCCCAGCCCCACCCCCACCCCCCTCAGGCCTATATATACTGACCTGGTACCTTCCTCTGCATCAGTTCATCTTGGACCTCCAGACAGTGAGTAGTAGTAGTGGTGGTGGTGGATACCGCACCTCCTTTGTGTCATACATACATTACCGCTACGAGATTACTCCACAAGCACTTTAACCCTTTCAATGTGGGACCCGTTCTGGAACAGCATGGCAATTTACTGCAATTTACAGACCCTTAAACCCTGTGGAGACGAGTGCGAGTGAGCGGGAGCGTGGCAGGCCCCCGTACGCTCTCCAGCATGTTAGCCGGGGCACTGAGACTCTCACCCCATATCTCGCGAGACCTATGCAGCGCTACCAAAGGCAAATGTAGCACGACATTGCTGAAGTCTGTGGTAGCGCTGAGGGTGAACCCTGTGGCTACAAAGCTCGTTCTGGTGTCATTTTTAAGCATATATCTCCTGGATTTTTTTTGAATACATATCATTTCATTCAGGCACTTGCTTAAGCAATCAGGAGTGCCTGAATGAGCCCTATTATAGCGAGAATATCCCCGCATTGATCAGGTTAAAGATCACTCATATTGACTCTTCTTTCGCTCTCTCGATTCTTTAAATGTATACCATGTTTCTCTCAAACTGACCTCTTTGTAAGTAAATAATCTACCCGTATCCAATACCAGTTTACAGATTAATACTCATCCAATTGAATACAACCAAGACTATTCTTTTTCTATCCCCCAGTTAACGATGAAGGTGTTTGTTGCCGTGCTTTGCTTCTCCGCTGTGGCCTCCGCCCGGATGGCCTACCAGTTCTCTAACGGCTACCTGGACATCATCGGGCCGGAACCCTTACCAACCTTCACCTGCACAGACCGACCCTATGGCTACTACGCTGACGTGGACACCGGCTGTCGGGTCTTCCACATCTGCGTCCCTATCGTTAACGAAGAGAGCGAGGTTCTCAGGATTGATCAGTTCTCCTTCTTCTGCGGCAACCAGACCATCTTCAACCAGGAGGTCCTCACCTGCGATCACCCTCAACATGCCTTCCCCTGCGAGGAAGCTGAGAGCCTGTACGACCTCTCTAACGCCGACTTTGGCAAGATTCCCGAAGAGACCACTGAACAAACTACCGAAATCATCATTTAAAATGACCGACCGAATGAATGCCCTCTGTTGTAATGACGTTTCTTTTTTACCACAATAAAAGTTATTTTTAAAAGTTATTATATTTTGAGTTTGAGTGACTGTCCTTATAGTTTAAGTGAAGCAACAATAATTACTATAATATTTGCACCTCAACATTGAGGTATATGTTTAGTGATGAAAAGGGTGGATTTTCAAGAGATAGACGGCTTGAAGTTTGGGTTTCTTTTTCAGTAAGACACGCAATATAGATATCAGTTGAGAAAGATTGAAAGAAGGATCTTGCAAAGGCATACGATATGATGATATAATAGAATTACGGGAAGTATATCAAGTATATAATGTAAATAGCATATGCAGAAAACATATTAAACATATGCCGATAAATTAATTTCAAACTAATGATGGACAGAAAAATAATTTGATGTCGCCATGATTGCTTAATATACTGTATACAAGGACGGAGTTATGTGATAATTGAATGTCTGAACAATAATAAATGGCACAAGTGGTTTAAACCCTACGTTTGCAACAGGGATTGAATCCGCCTTAATTGCAACTGGCAGACAACTTTGTTTGCCACCAGTTGTTGTCCTTCATTTGCAACTGAGATCCCTAGAATACCAACCTCGGCTGCACTTGGTTGTAATACTTGAATTGCAACTGGGGCTCTTGGTGTTACAACCTCGTTTGCAACTGGTTGTTGTGCAGCACAGGAGCAACTGCAAGTCACCACCAAAAGAGAGTTACAAGGAGCTACAATGAATAGTTAGTATCTCAGAGACCTTGCGTCCATTCCGAGGAGATACTCGAAGTGGAAGGAGAGAGACTGTTTAGTGCACTACGCTAATTACAGAGTGTGCAAAATACTATATACTCTCTTCTTGAACTGCTCTACTGAAGAACTGTTTACAGCTTCGGAGGGAAGTTTGTTCCAGGTAGAACAGATTTTATATGTGAAAAAATTTCCACAAATACTAGTGCTGAACCTTTTCAATTCTAATGTCCAGTCATTGTTGCGTGTTGTATTCATATTGAGGCTAAGCATTTTGCTATAATCCACATTGTCAAACCCATTAAGTATTTTAAAAACTTCAATGAGGTGACCTCGTAGTCTGCGTGTCTCCAACGGAAAGAGGTCAAGAGCTCTAAACCGGACCTCATAGCTCAGTTTTCTAAGCGATGGAATAAGATTTGTAGCCCTAGTTTGTACTCTTTTTAGTCGCTCTATGTCTTTCCTGAGTGCTGGAGACCAGAATTGAACAGCATACTCCAGGAGAGGCCGTATTATAGAGCGTTGTAAAGTGTGAGGAATATTTCCTTATTTCTATACATAAATTGCCTCTTAATATAGCCCAATAATTTCTGAGCTTTCTTCTCTACTTCAATGCACTGTTTGGAGAGAGAGAGAGAGAGATATATATATATAGATAGATATATAGTGCTCATATTTTATATTTTTTATGTACTGTATTCACATGCCTTGAACATTGTATAAATAATACAACATGGCCTTCAGCAACAACGTTACCTAGAGTGTTGGAGCTGGTACTAAGTGATAAAAAAATAAAAATAAAATAAAATAAAAAAAACAGCCTAAAACAAGGGCAGGACAAAAGGCAGGATGGTGGGGAGTAAGTAACAGGAGAGACGAGAAGAATACAGTGGAAGGCAAGCAACATCAGAAACAGAGCGAACCTACCGGAGACGAAACGACAGGGGAGGGAGGGGTAAAAGGCTGCTACGGAATCGGCAGAAAAGAACGGGGAAATTCGGTGGGAACGAATCGATAAGCCTTTGGTAGGGCCGAAGCAAGAAGAAGAAGAACAAAAAAGGAGAAGAAGGAAGAGAAGGAGAAGAAGAAGAAGAAGAAGAAGGATAAGAAGGAGAAGGAGAAGAAGACTACTACATTGTCCTTTCACCCCACAAGAATCGATAAGCGAGACGGTGAGAAGGATCTGCAGGAGAGAAAGGGTTAAGGGGAATGGTTCGTTTTTTCTGGACTCCCTTCTCCCTCTTGTTTAGCCCCATTAGTTTTGAGGTTTTAAGACGTTCGTTCCATTAGTTTGCCGATTTTCAGACCTTTCACCCCATTTCTTTGTCAATATTAAGACCTTTCGTGCCATTTAGGTGTCGATTTTTTTGGTGGCGAGCGATAGCTAGCCTGTAGTTTTTGGAGAAACCGAAAAATGTAAAAAATTATCTTCAAAGGGAGTCTAGGGGTGATTTTTTAAGCTTGATGGAGGTCTAGCGAGGAAAATAAAATACAAATAAATTGTTAAATATATAGGAAAACAAAACAAAAAACAGTACCCCCTTAAGGTGTTGGGCAAGGAATAGACAGGTGAGACAGAGGGAAGGATCTGTAGGAGAGAAAGGGTTAAGGTGTTGGGTAAGGCATAATAGACAGGTGAGAAAGGGTTAAGGTGTTGGGTAAGGCATAATAGACAGGTGAGACAGAGGACAGACAGTATCAACAGGTCATGAGGAAGGGACAGTGTATAATTATAAAGAGAACGGTTATTGCAGGAGTTATAAAATATGAAGGTAAAGGGTTATGCTGGAGAATAATACAACACCCTTCCATGGCCACAGCACCTGAGCTAATGCTGATACTATAGTCCGTTCACTCTAGGTTGGGCAGAAATCGTAACCTCTAACCTCTGTAACTAAAAAAGGGCGGATGCAAATAAGCTGTCAATTTATACACATATTCCCTAGCCAAGTCGTCCTATTTGGTAGAAATATTAGCTCGATTACTCAAGTCCATTTTGAGTTATGAGAGGTTAGGGGTTACGATTTCTGTCCAACCTAAAATGAACAGACCTAGTTAGTTAGATAAAATAGGACTTCAGAGGCTATCAACCCTTCTGGATTATTAAGCCAGCACACTGTAAGTCATTAATAGCGTCAGGACTGGAGCCCCCTTTTTAGATAACCCCAGTCCCTTGTTGATACTAACGGACAGACCCCTCATATCTAGGGAAACTCAAATGAAAGGAAATAATCTATGTAATATTTTCAATTGTCTGTGTGTGTGTCTGTTCTTAATAGGCGGCCGCAGTTTTGGACCTGGGGAGCTGAAACTTTGCATGTGGGTGTCAATTGACCTGGGTCAGGTCATAGAGGGGGCGAGGCCACGATCGGAGGTCGTTTCGAGGCCGAAATTGAAAACAAAATGAAAAAATTGAAAAAAAATTGCCGTTTGGGGCAGGAGGCCTCCGATCGAAAAGGTGTATGGAACGAAAGTTGTTAGCAGGCCCCCAAAATGGGGTTACGGATGAGGTCAGATCCAAAATCGGAGGTCATTTAGCGCCCGAAATCGAGGTCGCCATTTAATGAGGCACAGGGAGGTCGAGGCCGGTGATTATGGTAGTAGTAGTATTGTGATGATTGTGGTAGAAGTGATTGATGATGGTGATTATGGTAGTAGTAGTGGTGGTAGTAGTGATGGTGATTATGGTGATTACCCGGGCAACGCCGGGTACCCCTGCTAGTATTAACTATTTTTGAGTCCCAATATATGCAACTCTATCTTTGTTCTTTGCCTGCAGTTAAATGTTTCACTCATCTAGCTCACTAAATCACTTATATGAGTAATCCCCCCCCCCCCCTCTCTCTCTCTCTCTCTAAGCATATTTGTGGCCAGTGTCGTCCTATTCCTCTTCCCCCACCCCCTGTTGACTCATCCCCCTCACCCCCCCACACTCCCACCTCCACCACCTTGACCTTTATCGTTGGACCAAAGCACAGATTCCTCCCCCCCCCCCCCCCCCCACCTCTTCAGGCCTATATATACCGACCTGGTACCTTCCTTTGCATCAGTTCATCTTGGACCTCCAGACAGTGAGTAGTGGGGGATACCGCACCTTCTTTGGTGATACGTACATTATCGCTACGAGATTACTCCACAAGCACTTTAACCCTTTCATTGTGGGACCCGTTCTGGAACAGCATGGCAATTTACTGAAATTTACAGCCCCTTAAACCCTGTGGAGACGAGTGTGAGTGAGCGGGAGCGTGGCAGGCCCCCGTCCGCTCTCCAGCACGTTAGCCGGGGCACTGAGACTCTCAACCCATATCTCACGAGGCCTATGCAGCGCTACCAAAGGCAAATGTAGCATGACATTGCTGATGTCTGTGGTAGCGCTGAGGGTGAACCCTGTGTGGTACAAAACTCGTTCTGGTGTCATTTTGAAGCATATTTCTCCTGAATTTTTGTTGAATACATTTAATTTCATTCAGGCACTTGCTTAAGCAATCAGGAGTGCCTGATTGAGCCCTATTGTAGCGGAAATATCCCCGCACTGATCAGGTTAAAGATCACTCGTATTGACTCTTCTTTCGCTCTCTTGATTCTTTAAATATATACCATGTTTCTCTCAAACTGACCTCTTTGTAAGTAAATAATATACCCGTATCCAATACCAGTTTACAGAATAATACTCATCCACTTGAATACAATCAAGACTACTTTTTTTCTATCCCCAAGTTAACGATGAAGGTGTTTGTTGCCGTGCTTTGCTTCGCCGCTGCGGCCTCCGCCCGGATGGCCTACCAGTTCTCTAACGGCTACCTGGACATCATCGGGCCGGAACCCTTACCAACCTTCACCTGCACAGACCGACCCTATGGCTACTACGCTGACGTGGACACCGGTTGTCGGGTCTTCCACATCTGCGTCCCTATCGTTAACGAAGAGAGCGAGGTTCTCAGGATTGATCAGTTCTCCTTCTTCTGCGGCAACCAGACCATCTTCAACCAGGAGGTCCTCACCTGCGACCACCCTCAACATGCCTTCCCCTGCGAGGAAGCCGAGAGCCTCTACGACCTCTCTAACGCCGACTTTGGCAAGATTCCTGAAGAGACCACTGAACAAACTACCGAAATCATCGTTTAATATGACCGACCGAATGAATGCCCTCTGTTGTAATGACGTTTCTTTTTTACCACAATAAAAGTTATTTTTAAAAGTTATTATATTATGAGTTTGAATGACTGTCCTCATAGCTTAAGTGAAACTCCTCAAAGACTGGGGTTCCTAGAAGAGCCGCTTATCTAGTGAAATATCTGCCTAATAAACATGTATGAAGTGTCTCAGTGTAAACAAACAAAAAGAATCCAGAAGAACATAAACCCTACCAACAAATACGACTAACCTGAAACAGGTTGAGCCATTAAGGGGAGGCAGTTCGTTTTTCTGGACCCCCTTCTCCCTAATGTGTAGCCCCACTAGTTTTGAAATTATACGATGTTCAGCCCATTAGTTTGGCGATTTTAACACCTTTCCCCCCATTTCGTCAATTTTAAGACCTTTCGTGCCATTTAGGTATCGATTTTTTCTGGTGAGCGATAGCGAGCCTGCAATTTTAAGAGGAACCGGCTTTGGCCGGGACATATTTCTACCGAAAAATTTAAAAATTTGTCTTGAAGTGAGGTCTAGGGTGTGTTTTTCTAAGCTTGATGGAGGTCTAGGGAGGAAACTAAAAAAATATATGAATAAATGAATTAAAAGAGCAAACAAACAGTCAGACTCCCCTTAAGGAAGTAGACAATTAGGTGAGCCCCGCGCGGGAGAGGGGACCTGGAGCATCTCTAACTCGAGGCCGTCTCTGTCGCTCCAGCCACAAAACACATTAATCACCTGGGGAATGAGAAGATGGCTCCTTTGATGTACAGTCGGCCAAATAAGTGATGTTACGGCACCAAGTATATTTTGATCAATAGCCTAATAGGTATCAGCCATATCTAAAACTTAAATCATTCGTTTCGAGCGAGATATACAAACATGTTCCTACACTTACCCACCCTATTCAACATCTGACCGACATTAATACAGCACAGAGCCAGCCAAACGTAATGACACCCGAGACATGACTTATTAGCGCTACCGTACAGTCACTTATGAAACTGTGTAGAGCCCCTTATGTTTTGATTTATGCAATTAGAATTAGCTGGATTGATCTTTGGGTGAAACTTGCTTATCAATAATTATTAGATGTAGGTTTGTAGTTGACGTGTAGTAGAAAATGATATGCATATATACGTTTCCAGAGATATACTTCCATAATTAGAATAGGTGAGGTCCTACTAGGTTACAGGCTCGCTATCCAGGTGAGGTCCTACTAGGTTACAGGCTCGCTATCCAGGTGAGGTCCTACTAGGTTACAGGCTCGCTATCCAGGTGAGGTCCTACTAGGTTACAGGCTCGCTATCCAGGTGAGGTCCTACTAGGTTACAGGCTCGCTATCCAGGTGAGGTCCTACTAGGTTACAGGCTCGCTATCCAGGTGAGGTCCTACTAGGTTACAGGCTCGCTATCCAGGTGAGGTCCTACTAGGTTACAGGCTCGCTATCCAGGTGAGGTCCTACTAGGTTACAGGCTCGCTATCCAGGTGAGGTCCTACTAGGTTACAGGCTCGCTATCCAGGTGAGGTCCTACTAGGTTACAGGCTCGCTATCCAGGTGAGGTCCTACTAGGTTACAGGCTCGCTATCCAGGAAGAAATCGACAACTAAACCCGGTGTCACACGAGCCCTTTTTCGAGCAATTTTTACGGGCAATTTTTTTTTTTTTTTTTTTTTTCTATATTCCAACTTACTTCCTCTCGGGCATAGGCTGAGAGCCTTAACATTCACCGCTTTACAATGAACAGTGAAGCCCGTGAGGTCTTGTTCCAGTCTAGGGAGTGAGACATGTGAAGCACGTAGAGTACAACGAGCACCTGCCATCTTGCCTACACATGAGGCACGGTGCTCACTCATGGCCCGAAACGACCCCATCTCTGAAGCCATCTCGTTCCCGTGCTTCACTGTCTCACCCCCTACACTCGGACTCTCACACTTTACACACACACAACGCCACCTGTTGAGAAGATAACTCACCAGGCATTGCACCCCTATAGCATATTTTGAATATGGGAATATTCATACACTGCTATTTAATCAGGGAACAATGAGGGTATTTTATTGACGTTTCGGTGGGCTTGTGGTAATGCACTGATACTAGGTACAGCACAAATTCCATCCCAATAATATCTTCCCATTGATACATCGGGATTTGAACCCGGGACCTTTGGATTACCAGGCCAGTCCAATTATGGCCAATTATTGGCCAATTATTGGCCAGACCAATTATGGTCTGGAAGCTTCAAAAATTACACTTTATCAGAATTCACCCGCCTAACATAATCTACCTTCAGTCTAGTTAAAAGTACCAGTGCAAAAATGTAACGAAATGATACGAGAAAAAACTTGCTCGTGTGATACCGGCTTAAGTGGCACGAGAAAAGTCTTCATATTGACAAAGATTGTTTTTGTTTTCTATGTGAGTGAGGGAGACAAAAGGCAGAACTACCTATATCGAGTGCCTCCCCTAGAGTTGAAAGAATAATCTAGTTTGTTTTTTTCCTCCCTAGACCTCCATCAACCTTAACCCTCTCCGACATATGACGCGATTGTTGAGCCTATTGGGGATACTTTAAAGCCTTTGTTACCATCAGGGGTATTTAGAAACCTTTAGTTTAGTTACTTCAACCTCTGCAGTTGTCTTTGAGTTAGCTGTGTTGAGCCTATTGGGGATACTTTAAAGCCTTTGTTACCATCAGGGGTATTTAGAAACCTTTAGTTTAGTTACTTCAACCTCTGCAGTTGTCTTTGAGTTAGCTGTGGGCAGAAAACTAATTTTGGAGAGGTAATTATAAGAGTGAGAGAACTCTATTTGTTATTGCTAATCTGGCAACCTCTGCGTCATAAATGCGTGAAAGGGTTAAGTAAACACCCCCTCGTCACCTAAATGACGCGAAAAATCTTAATATTGACAAAGAAATGGGACGAAAGGTCTTAAGGGGAGATCTCCACTTGAGGGATTTTTTTCTTGACCCCTTTCTCCCTCATGTTTAGCCCCATTGCTTTTGATACTATAAAACGTTTGCCCAATTAGTTTAGCAATTTTAAGAACTTTCACCCCATATTAAGACCTTTCATGCCATTCAGGTGTCGATTTTATCCTGGCGAGCGATAGCGAGCCTGTAATTTAAGAGGAAGCGGCCTTCGGCCGGGACATTTTTCTACCGAAAAATGTACAAATTTATCTTGAAAGGGACTCAAGGGGGTGTAATTTTAAGCTTGATGGAGGTCTAGGGAACCAACTAAATACCTCCCCTTAATATCGGCAAACTAATGAGCCGAACATCATAAAACCTAAAAAATAATGGGGATAAGCATGAGCGAGAAAGGGGACCAGAAAACCGCCAAACTAATGGAGCAAACGTCTTATAAACTCCCGAATAATAGGGCTAAACATGAGGGAGAAGGGGGTCCAGAAATAGCAACTACCTCCCCCTTAAACAACAACCCAACCCAACCCCTTTCACTTCTCTATAAAAATTATCTATCGACTCACGTGATCTTAACGAGGTGACCAGAAAGACATGGAAACAAATGTGGATAGGGTGAAGGGGGCAGATGTGAAAGGGGTGAGATGTGAAAGGGTGGGATGTGAAAGGGTGAGATGTGAAAGGGGTGAGATGTGAAAGGGTGGGATGTGAAAGGGTGAATATGTGAAAGGGTGAATATGTGAAAGGGTGGGATGTGAAAGGGTGGGATGTGAAAGGGTGAATATGTGAAAGGGTGGGATGTGAAAGGGTGGGCTGTGAAAGGGTGAGATGTGAAAAGGTGGAGATGTGAAAGGGGGGAGATGTGAAAGGGTGAAATGTAAAAGGGTGAAATGTGAAAGAGTGATATTTGAAAGGGTGAGATATAGATTCTAGATTAGCTATATATAAACAGCTAAGCTATAATTAAACCGATGCAAGCCAGATTCCAGTAGAGTAAACCCCTTCAGCAAGATGAAGATTTTCTGCAGCATGTAAAGAACCTATATGTTATCCCTTTGAGTCCCAGAGTATTTACCCCTTTGAGTCCCAGAGTATTTACCCCTTTGAGTCCCAGAGTATTTACCCCTTTGAGTCCCAGAGTATTTACCCCTTTGAGTCCCAGAGTATTTACCCCTTTGAGTCCCAGAGTATTTACCCCTTTGAGTCCCAGAGTATTTACCCCTTTGAGTCCCAGAGTATTTACCCCTTTGAGTCCCAGAGTATTTACCCCTTTGAGTCCCAGAGTATTTACCCCTTTGAGTCCCAGAGTATTTACCCCTTTGAGTCCCAGAGTATTTACCCCTTTGAGTCCCAGAGTATTTACCCTTTGAGTCCCAGAGTATTTACCCCTTTGAGTCCCAGAGTATTTACCCCTTTGAGTCCCAGTGTATTTACCCCTTTGAGTCCCAGAGTATTTACCCCTTTGAGTCCCAGAGTATTTACCCCTTTGAGTCCCAGAGTATTTACCCCTTTGAGTCCCAGAGTATTTACCCCTTTGAGTCCCAGAGTATTTACCCCTTTGAGTCCCAGAGTATTTACCCCTTTGAGTCCCAGAGTATTTACCCTTTGACTCCCAGTGTATTTACCCCTTTGAGTCCCAGAGTATTTACCCCTTTGAGTCCCAGAGTATTTACCCCTTTGAGTCCCAGTGTATTTACCCCTTTGAGTCCCAGAGTATTTACCCCTTTGAGTCGTATATTTACCCCTTTGAGTCGTATATTTACCCCTTTGAGTCGTATATTTACCCCTTTGAGTCGTATATTTACCCCTTTGAGTCGTGTATTTACCCCTTTGAGTCCCAGAGTATTTACCCCTTTGAGTCCCAGAGTATTTACCCCTTTGAGTCCCAGAGTATTTACCCCTTTGAGTCCCAGATTATTTACCCCTTTGAGTCCCAGAGTATTTACCCCTTTGAGTCCCAGAGTATTTACCCCTTGGAGTCCCAGAGTATTTACCCCTTTGAGTCCCAGAGTATTTACCCCTTTGAGTCCCAGAGTATTTACCCCTTTGAGTCCCAGAGGTTCTTATCTTGGCAATTGACCACTTGCGAGTTTCAGGCTATAAGGAAGTTGGTGCCGTAAACATCGGTATTAAACAGAAATCCAATAATAAAGTAGATGTCTAATGGATAAAACGTATGTTGAATTTAGTTGTGTGTATTTATAAATGTACTACAACCGCATTTTAGCTAGTAATTCTGCTAAATATCAATGTAAAAAAACTCCAACTTCCTTATAGAACGAAACTCGCAAGTGGTCAATTCCTCGACTTTGTTATGGCTAATGTACTGCATTAGGTATTGTTATTATGTACTGCTGTATTCTATTATGTGTTGGTACTGAAGAGAGGTAGAGAGGGCAGGGGGAGGAGAGGGGAGTTATTAGAAGGGGCCAAGGTTGTCAGCATCCCTCCACTCCCCCATTCATACACACGACCCCCCTCCCCTCCTCATCCCAGCTGTCATATATACACCCCCCCCCCCCCCTCAACCCTTCCCCTCCTCCCATATATACACATCCCCACCCCCCTATCCCCCCTTGTCCAACACTCACACCTTCAGATTAATTATTGAGGAAGGGGGAGGGGGGGGATATCAAACCGGTTCTATGGGGAGGTGGGGGGGGGGGGGGGGGGCTCACTATACATCTTCCCATGCCTCGCGACCTTCATTTATTTATTTTTAATTTATGCATTATTATTTGTTTTGTGGCTCAACCCTTTTTTAACCCCTTGAGGATCACGACGCATCTTGGCACTTTATTCCGGCCACTATTAGACGATTTTTCTTCAGATTAGGAAGGGTATATGGAAGTCAGATTCATTGAGACGATCTTTGCTATCTAAATATTACATTACATTACATTACATTATTTATATATATATATATATATATATATATATATATATATATATATGTTGTTGTATATTATTCTTCGTTCTCGTTTAACCCCTTCTGTACCGGCGCCGTCCATTTAACTATTATCTGGCTACTATTTCACGATTATATTCAGATTTAAAAGGGCCTCTACTAGCAATTAACAGGCTTTGGACTATCTCACTTAACCCTGTATACTACCACAGATCAAGAAAATAGAAAACGAAGCCAGAGCATAGAGAGAGACGGACTATGGTAGATTGATAGGTAGGGGTAGAGATCCCGTGGTTAGAGAAAAAAGTTACTATAGGATCTCTAGGTAGGGGAGGCCTCAACCAATCTATGGGGCGGATAGGGAAGGGAAGGGGAGGGACCTAAGGATGGGCCGGAGAGGTATATAATGGGGGTCTTCTGCAGTCTACAGCATCACTTCTTCCCTAGCCACCAACCCCCTAAGACGTGTGTGAGTAAGATATAAGCTGTAGAGAGGGATAAAGAACTGTGTGTATTTGAGTTTTGGTCTGTGTTTATGTGTTTTAGCTGTGGGTGTTGTATGTGGAATTGATGTAGATAGGGATAAAGAACTGTGTGTGTATTTGTGTTGTGGATATTGTATGTTGAATTGCTTAAAATCTTCCCCTTTAGGAGTGAAAGGGGTAAATACGATATCAATAAACCTCTGAATAACATAGGTTCTCATGAAACTGTATAAAATCATCTATAATTAAGAGAGATTGAGATAATTATACTGTCTTGGGTTCTATTCTAATCTAGCTCTTATCGTCCCCTTCAGATAACGATGAAGGTATTCGCTGCTGTTCTTTGCCTCGCCGCTGTGGCCTCCGCCCGGATGGCCTACCAGTTCTCCGACGGCTACTTGGACATCCTTGGAGCTGAACCTGCCGAGAACTTCGACTGCGCCGACCGCGCCTACGGCTACTACGCCGACGTGGCCACAGACTGTCGGGTCTTCCACGTCTGTGTACCAGTTACTGACGAAGAGGGAACTGTGTTGGCTACAGACCAATACTCCTTCTTCTGCGGTAACCAGACAGTGTTTAGCCAAGAGTCCCTCACCTGTTCCCACGCCGAGGAAGCCTTCCCCTGCACCGAGGCTGAGACGCTCTTCGATCTATCCAATGCAGAGTTTGGAAGAATCCCCGATGAAACAAAATAAGCACTTGTAAAAAAATATCTTTCTCGCTGTCTCTTTCTTTTATGAATACTGTAAAATTCTTTGAAAAAAATACAAATCTTGCATCGAGTTTCTAATTTTATTGCATAACATTACCTACTTAGATAGACTTTATTATATATATGAGCTCGTAGGGTGAATCTAGATGTGCGGCTGGATGGGGAAATACTGGAACAAGTGGAGTGTTTTAAAAATCTAGGAAGTGTGATAATCAGGAACGCATGTTTGGACATTGAGGTAAAACAGAGAGTAAGTGAAGGAAGGAAAGTTTTTGGAGCAATGGAAAGTATGGGGAAGGTGAGAAATTTTGGAATGAAAGCTAAAAGTGAAATGTATCGAAGGATAGTTGTACCAACAGTGATGTATAGGGCTGAGACGTGGGCTCTGAAGGCAAAGGAGAGAAGAAAGCTGGATGTGATGGAGATGAAATGCTTGAGGAGTATGTGTGGAGTGAGTCGTAGAGACAGATTGAGGAATGAAGAGATACGTAGGGGAGTGGGGCAGCAGGACCTTTGTCTGCCAGAGTGGACAAAAGGGTGCTGTGCTGGTATGGACATGTTGAGCGAATGGAAGATGAAAGGCTTACAAAGAGAATATGTGAGTCATATACAAGGGGAGGTAGAGGGATAGGAAGACCTTCAATGAGATGGAGAGATTGTGTAGTACAAGCATTAGTAGATAGAGAAATGACTATAGATCGGGCAAGAGAAGTGGTAATATATAGAAATGAATGGAGAATGTTTGTGAATAGATGAGTGATAAATCGGTCGTTTGGGAGAGAGGTTTTGGGCGCCAGTTGGACTAGACAATTGTCCGTCAGGCGTGTGGCCTCTCTACTTTTCTCTCTTTCTCTGGCTTGTATCCATTCGGTCCCATTCAGCCTACTGTTTATAAGACGTTTATCCCCATTCAGGTGTCCATACCGGTGACGTCGTTTCATAATGTTCTGGCTACTATTAGACGATTATATTCAGTTTAAAAAGGGCCTCCAGTAATTAACAGGTTTCGAACTATCTTACTTAGCGCAGTTGGAATTGTGTTCATGCTTAGATTAATATGCAGGATTCGAAACTGCATAATAAATCGTAGGCTTGTCCACCATTCTTTAACTGTCTTCGTAGCGCAATGGATAAATGCACTGAGTTTCGGTGTGAGCATCCTAGGTTCGAATCCCTGGACTGCCACATGTATTTGTTGATTTCATTAATTGAGTTTAGAAGTAAAGTCGGTTGGTTGAGGGAACATAATCATTAACCCTTTTTACTACCACAGATCCAACACAAAATCGTCTAAATGTAGCTAGAAAAAAACACAATATACGTCGCCAGTAAAGAAAGGGTTAAAGGAGGGGGGGGGGGGTATTCTATTGTTTAGGTTTATTTGATTTGATTTTGTTTCTTATAATATTATAAATAGATAATTAGTTTGCTCCCTAGACCTCTAACCAACTTTTTAAAAAAACATCACCAAGGCTCTCCTTAGAGATAAATGTGTTAGAAGGTGGCATACAAGGTCGTCAGCCATCACCTACCACTGCCCCCCCCCCCCCTCACCCTCATGTTTCACACGCAACCCCATCATTCCACGTTTTCACCGGTTCTATTTTTGTAAGAATACAAACACACAATACCATCATATACTATAGCGGCCCTTCATTAGGTCTTGAGGAGAGCTAGTGTGGACATTTTCCGAAAAATGTATCAGCATTTATCTCGACGAATTTCTAGAAGGAAGCAAGATGTCTGATATCAAGACGATAAAAAATGAGCCAGAGGTATAGGGAAGGGGGGACTCACTCATAGATAGTACGTAGAAAACGCATAGCCCATATATTAGAGGTCTGTTCCTGTATAGTTCTCTTAGCGATAACGAGCCTGTATAATATGAGGGCATGGAACCGTTTCCCAAAAGTAGGGCGTGTGCCCGAGTGGTACATTTTATACAAAACAAAAGTAGGGGAGGCATCAACAACCCATTTATCTCGAAGAGGGTTCTTAGGGGGACAAAGGAGGGAGGGAGAGAGACAAGAATGATAGAGAGCTAGGAAGCAAGACGTGTGTGAGAGAGCGTAGCAGAAATGAGAATGTAGTAGGAAGAGGAGACAATAAGATTAGAAAATGAAGGACAGAGGATAGGGAAGGGGAAGGACGTCCCTAAAGTGTTTGTTAGATGATAGGTAGGTGTAGATAAAAGTGTCATAGGAACCATGGAGTCAAGAGGAGGGGAAAAAATTAGGGGTTGCTTTAACCTGTATAGTTTCAGCATATATTTGATGAGCTTAGGAAGGATATGTGCTAGCTCAAAAGAAGTCTTGAAGACTTTGTAGCCTTTTGATGGTATGGGACTTCAGCAATAAAAAATAATCTAATAGTTGCCTTGTACTGAGTGGTAATAAAGAAAAGTCCATCACCGGTGAGAAGGGTAGGGAGGCCCTCAACCAATCTAGGGGGCTCTTTCATTATTTATCCCCATTAGGAAGGACGAAGGGAATGGGATTTCGCATACTAAGGATGGGCCATTTAGAGGTATATAATGGGGGTCTTCTGCAGTCTACAGCAGCGCAACGATCTTCCCTAGCCCCACCAACCCTTTCGGAAGAAGAAGAGATGTCAAACAGATATAAGCTGTAGGACAAAAATAAAGAACTGTGTGTGCACACCGAGTTTATGAGTTGTGGTTGTTACTGTTTATGTGTTTTTTACCATCGCAGGCCGCTTCATTGCCGAATTTCGCGCCCACATTTTCAACTATGGAAACACGTGTAGAGATCTTTTGGGTATTCATAAGAACTGTGTGTGTGTATATGTGGAGTTGTGGAATTAATGTTCCTATGGTGTTTTAGCAGGAAGAGTTACGGTGTTATGATCTAGCAAAAGGGTGATGTAGGGGGGTTATAAAGAAGGCTGTAGTGTCTGTATCTTGTGGCCTTGTGGATATTGTAGTTGAAATAATCCAAGGAAAATCAGGATTTTGGCTCACATAGTAAAATCATCACTAATTGTCAAGCTACAACGGCTGTAAAATAGGTCTTGTCTTGACATGAATGTATAAAATCATTTATAGCGTATAAAGAGAGATTGAGATAAATATACTGTCTTGGGTTCTATTTTTAATCTAGCCTCTTATCGTCCCCTTCAGATAACGATGAAGGTATTCGCTGCTGTTCTTTGCCTCGCCGCTGTGGCCTCCGCCAGGATGGCCTACCAGTTCTCTGACGGCTACTTGGACATCCTTGGAGCTGAACCTGCCGAGAACTTCGACTGCGCCGACCGCTCCTACGGCTACTATGCCGACGTGGCCACAGACTGTCGGGTCTTCCACGTCTGTGTACCAGTTACTGACGAAGAGGGAACTGTGTTAGCTACAGACCAATTACTCCTTCTTCTGGCGGTAACCAGACAGTGTTTAGCCAAGAGTCCCTCACCTGTTCCCACGCCGAGCGGAAGCCTTCCCCTGCACTTCGAGGCTGAGACGCTCTTCGATCTATCCAACCGCAGAGTTTGGAAGAATCCCCGATGAACAAAATAAGCACTTGTAAAAAACAAAAAAAAATCTCTCACCGTGTCTCTTTATTTTGTGACTACTGTAAATTCTTTGAAAAAAATACAAATCTCGTGCACGAGTTTCTAATTTATTGCATAACATTACCTACTTAGATAGACTTTATTAATCTATGCATCGTAGGGTGAATTAGATCTAATTATTACTGGACAAGTTGGCGTGTTTTAAAGTTATCTAGGAAGTGTGATAATCAGTACATGTTGCGGACATTGATAACACAGAGAGTAATACTGACAAGGAGGACGTTTTTGAAAGCAATGGAACGTATGTGGAAGGTGCGGAAATTGGACTGAAAGCTACAAACGGGAACAACGGAACGTCTCCTACCTGTTCTGGTGCTGAGTTCTGAAAACTGATTAAGGAGAGAAGGAAAGTGTTATTTTTTCCTAGATTGGAGCTGAAATGACTTGAGGACGTATGGTTTGGAGTGGTCGTAGAAACAGAAAAAAAAACTTGAGGTAATGAAGTGAACGTACGGGGAGTAGCAGAACGTTGTCTGGAGAGTGGAAAGGGTTGCTGTGTGACCACGTAGGGACATGTTGAGCGATTGAAGATGAAAGGCTTAAAAAGAGAATATGTGAGCAACAAGGAGAGGTTAGAGGAGGAAGACCTTCAATGAGATGGCTGAGATTGTGTAGTACAAGGCATTAGTAGAAGTAGAAGAAATGAAGCTAGGTGATGGGGCAAGAGGAAGTGAGAATATAGTGAGTATGAATAGGAGATGTTTGTGAGTAGAGAAGTGATAATCGCGGTCGTTTTGGGAGCAGGACCTCTTGGGCGCCAGAGTGGGACAGACGGACAATTGTCCGTCAGTGTCGTGGTGGACTTTATCTCTCTTTCTCTGGCTTGTATCCAAAGGCCCTTCAGCACTGATAAGACGTGTTACATAGACGATTCAGGGGAGTCAGAGGGGTCCAGTAACCGGTGACGTCGTTTATGAATGGGACGTAGTACTACTATTAGATATGATGATATGTGTAGTTTAAATGACCATAGCTCGGCACGACCAGAAGTTAATAGAGAAGTGAGAGACTATGATAGACATGAATGTTGGAATGTGTTCATGTGAATATGCAGTGATTCGAAATGCGGTCGTTTGGGAGAGAGGTTCGTAGGCGCTTGTCCACCAGTTCTAGACTTTGTCGTCGGTACGCAATGGATCAAAGGCTACTGAGTTTCGGTTCCTCTTTCTCTGGCTTCGATCCATTCGGCCACATTATTTGTTGATCCTAAGTGAGTTTTCAGAAGTAAAGTCGGTTGGTATCCCATGAGGGACTATACATTAACCGGCGAGTTTTTTTATCATTCATGTTCCAACCACAAAATACGTCTATAGCTAGACACGATATACGTCCGCAGTAAAGGGGTTTAAGGAGGGGGGGGGGGGTTTCTATTGTTTAGTTTATTTGATTTGATTTGTATTCTTATAATATTATAAAAGATAATTAGTTTGCTCTTCTAGACCTCTAAAGCAATTTTTAAAAAAAAAAAAAAGATAAAAGAAAAGTAAGGTCGTCGCATCCCTACTGCCCCCCCCCCCCCCCTCCCTAATGTTTAGCCACACTAAGTTTTCAGATTTTTAAGACGTTCAAGGCTCTCTAGCTTGACGATAAAGATTGTTTCGACCCATTTCTTCGTTGGAATATCCAGACCTTTCCTGCTGAATTAGTGTCGATTATATCCTGGCGAGCGCATCACGAGCCGTAATTTAGGAGGAAACGCTATGGCCGACGTGGCATTTTCCGAAAAATCTACACCTTTAAATATCGACTAAGGGTTCTTAATATTTATAAAAGATAGGGGAATAAAAGATAGAAGGAAAGAAGATGTAAAATGATGTAGGAGAGCGAGATGTGGCAAGGTGAGCTGTAGGTAGGAGAGAGACAATAAGAGAGAAAATGAAGCAGAGGGATAGAAGGGGGGACGCTCCCTATGGAGATGATAGGTAGGTAGGAGAGCATAGACCATATATTAGGGTGCTTTCATGTATAGTTCTGCACAGGTGAGTATGTACCATCAACTCTGAACATTGTACACTATTGATGCATGGACTTCAGCAAGCTGTAAAGGCTGTGGGTACTGAGTGGTATGTGAAACACAGGTAGGGGAGGCCTCAACAATCTAGGGTGGGATGTGCAAGGAAGGACGTATAAAAGGGAATGGGCATGTGCAAGGATGAGCTGTTAAAAGGGTTAATGGGGGTCTTCTGCAGTCTACAGGAGTCTTAAGGCCTGCCACCAATAAGGACGTGTGGAGTAAGATATAAGGCAGGTAGAACAGACTGTAAAAGTGTTGTGGTATTTGAAGGTGGTCTAAGTGTTTAGGTGTAGGGTGGGTATGTTGAAAGGTGAGAGGGATAAAAGGGTGTGGGTATTTGAGTTGTGGTTCTCGGGGGGGGGGTGGGATGTGCAGTGGTGCGATGTAAAAGCGGTGGGATGTTGCAAGAGGTAGTGAGGTATAAAGGGTGTGTGTGCAAAGTGTGTGGAAAATTAGTTGAAAGAACTATAATAGCCGTAATCTGCCGACCTTTAGGAGGAAAGGGGTAAATACGTATAATACCTCTGAGTCGCCATAGGTTCGGTCATGAACTCAGCGACATCATAATTAAGAGAGATTATCAGATCGAATTCCTTCATTTGTTTTGTCTGGTTTGTATTCTATGGTTAGCTCTTATCGTCCCCTTCTTTAACGATGAAGGTATCGCTGCGTTGCTTTGCCTTCTCCCTATGCTTAGCCCCCACGATTTTCAGGATTTTAAGTTTCTGACGGCACTAGTTGGCGATCCTTTAAGATTTTCGACCCGATATTTCGTTTGTCGACCGCTCCTAAGTACTTTCGTGTCAATTTAGGTGTCGAGTTTTTTCCTGGCAAGCGATCTGTGTACCAGTTAAGGAGGGAAAAGGTGGCTACAGGACAATACTCATTCTTCTGCGGTAAAAGACAGTGTTTAGCCAAAGAGTCTCGAAGTAGGGGTCCCAACGCCGAGGGAGAGTGCACCGAGGCTAGAAGATTAGAGAAGGGAAGCAAGAGGAGGAGGAGAAGAGATGAAACTGACAAAATAAAGCACTTGTATAAAAGTAGTGAGAATCTTTCCGCGAAGAGGAAGAGAGATACAAAGATCTTTGAAAAAAGAGGAGATACAAGAGAGCCGAGTTATGCCGATTGTATTGCAGTACTTACCTACTTAGATGGACCTTGATTATCGTGGGTGTATGCTCGTAGGGTGAATTAGAAGGCAAATGTGCGGCTGGATGGGGAAATACATGGAACAAGTGAGAGTGTTTATCAATCTAGGAAGTGTGAATAATCAGGAACGCATCGTTTGGAATTGAGGTAAAAAACAGAGATCGTCGTGAGGAAGGAAAGGTTTTTTTTTTTTTTTTTTTTTTTCGAGCAATGGAAAGTATGGGGAGAAGGAATAACAAATTTTGTTGAATGAAAGACGGTACGTGTGTATCGAAAGGAGTATTACCAACAGGTGATGCGTACAATAGGACCGGGATGGGAGACGTGGGCTATGAAGGAAAGGAGAGACAAAAGCTTGGTGATGAAAAATGCAGGTCTGTGATTGTGGAGTGAGTCGTAGAGGCACCAAGGGGTGAGACCGATGAAGAGTACGTAATATACGGATCTCAGCAGGACCTTTGTCTGACCAAGTGGAAGCAAAAAGGTTGCCTGTGCTGGTATGGACATGTTGAGCGAACATGTCCTAGTGCAGATGAAAGGCTCTAAACAGAGAATTTATGTGATTTAGTATACAAGGGGAGGTAGAGGGATAGGAAGACGTGCAGAGATGGAGAGATTGTGTAGTACAAGCATAGAGATGAGACAATAGACTATAGATCGGGCCAAGGAGAGGTAATATATAGAATGAATGGAGCTAGGATAGGGGGGGGTAGGACTAGTGAGTGATAAATTCGGTCGGTTAGGGGCCTGTATAGTTTGGGGCAGAGTTGGACTAGACAATTGTCCGTCAGGCGTGTGGCTCTCTACTTTCTCATGGGTTCTATGGCTGGTATCCATTCGGTACATTTCAAAATGCCTACTGAAATCATTATTAACCGTTTACAAGCCGCGATTCAGGTGTCCATACCGGTGCTGACGTCGTTTCTTTGTAATTTCGGCTACTATTAGACGAGATATTCAGTTTAAAACGGGTACCAAATTAACCATTTCGAACTATCTTACTGCGGTATGCTTTTATTTTACATATCGTAGATTATATATGGATTCGAAACGTGCATAATAAGTAGGCTGTGTCCACCCATTCTGGTGGAAAAACGTACTTCGTAGCGCAATGGGCATAATCTCAGCACGAGTTTCGGTGAGCAGCCTAGGCAGCCTTCGATCCCTTCTGCCGCATGTCTGGGAGGCCAAGTGAGAGACGAAGCGGGCGTCGGTTGTGACCGGTGTCTGGGGGAAAACGAATCATTAACCCATTGTACTACCACATTATCGCGGAAAGAAAAAATCGTTCTAAATGTAAGCTAGAAAAATAGGTGACACCATTATACGTCGCCAGGAGGAGACTAAGGTTAAAGGAGGGGGGGGGGGGTGAGATTACTATTGTTTAGGTTATCTCACCTAGATTCCTTTGATTTTGTGAGTTTTTTTTATGGACGGCTATTTTAGATAATTTCTATGCCTCCCTGACCTTCCAACGGCAACTTTTTGCCCTATAGGAAGCCTTCCGTGAGGCCTATCGCGCTCTGCAGGTTAGAGATAACAATGTGTATAGAAGGGGTCAAGGTCGTCAGCATCCCTCCACTGCGACCCCCCCCCCCGTCACAAGAGTGTCATGTAGCCACCATCCAGTCTAGGATAAGGATCCTGGTGTAAGGCACGTTCACAGGCCCATTTAGACGATCCGCATTCCTTTATAGATTGTTAAATTTTTTTCAGTGCATTGCAAGATAATTATGTACTATTTAGTGGCGATTATCATTCAATGTTTATCTCAACCATAACGAGCCCCCACTGTATAATTGTAGAGGCATGGAACATTCAGCAACCACGTTCCCTAAAGTATTAGGGCTTGTACTGAAAATAATATAGAATTTATGAAAACAAAAAAAAAAGTAGGGAGATCATCTAGGGGATGGATTAGGAGGGAGGGAAAGAGAGGACAAGAAGATAGAGGGAGGACCTAAGGTGGGCCAGCGAGAGCGGTGAGAATGTAGGTAGGAAGAGCGACAATAAGATTAGAAAATGAAGCCACCGACCCCATAAAGGGGGGACGTCCCTGTGTGTAGATGATAGGTGTAGCGAGGGATAAAGACGATAGTATATTAGGGGTGGGTCATAGTTCTGTGTCAATAGATATTTTGAAGGATACAGATAGAGTATGGATACCATCAACTCTGAACAGTGTTCCAAAGGGATGATGCATGGACTTCAGCAACAAAGGTTCCCTTAAAGTGCTAGGCCTTGTACTGAAGTCATAACAAGAGAGGGGAAAACAAAAGGGGTGGAAGGGGAGGCCTTAACCCCTTTCTAGGGGGCGCGGTAGATACTTTTAGGACGAATGAGGGAATGGAGGACCTAAGGATGGATAGCCGGAGAGGTATCTATGAGGGGGTAGCTTGTAGACTGGCAGTCTAGACGTCCTTCCTAGTTTCAAGAAAATAAACCCCCTAACATCGTTGCCGGAATTTAAGAAAAGCTGATAGAGAAGGGGTTAAAGAACTGTTTGTTATATTGAGTTTTCTGTGTTTATGTGTTTAGCAGTGAATCCCTTCTTTCAGGTTGATCCCCATTGGTGTAGAGAGGGATAAAGAACTTGTGTGTTTCTTGAGTTATGTGGGGTCTGGGTGTTTGATGTGTTTTAGCAGTGGCGTATATGGGGTTTATGTCTTGCCAACGATGTAGAGAGGTACAGAACTGGTTGGCTGCGGACGCACCTCTCTGGAAGATTGAGATGTCTGAAACATACCAAAACACCTTACATGACAAAAAAAGAAGTTCCGGGAAGTGCTTATGAGGTGAGCTTCCCCAAGGACAGTTACGATATCCCAATAAACCTCTGAACAGCTCACAATGGAGGCTATGTACTGTTCTTAAAAATCATCTATAATTTAAGAGAGAGTCTGAGATAATTTATACTGTCTTGGGTTATAATTTTAATCTAGCTATTATTGTCCCCTTCAGATAACAATGAAGGTATTCGCTGCTGTCCTTTGCCTCGCCGCTGTGGCCTCCGCCCGGATGGCCTACCAGTTCTCTGACAGCTACTTGGACATCCTTGGGGCTGAACCTGCCGAGAACTTCGACTGCGCCGACCGCGCCTACGGCTACTACGCCGACGTGGCCACAGACTGTCGGGTCTTCCACGTCTGTGTACCAGTTACTGACGAAGAGGGAACTGTGTTGGCTACAGACCAATACTCCTTCTTCTGCGGTAACCAGACAGTGTTTAGCCAAGAGTCCCTCACCTGTTCCCACGCCGAGGAAGCCTTCCCCTGCACCGAGGCTGAGACGCTCTTCGATCTATCCAACGCAGAGTTTGGAAGAATCCCCGATGAAACAAAATAAGCACTTGTAAAAAAAAATCTTTCTCACTGTCTCTTTCTTTTGTGAATAATGTAAAATTCTTTGAAAAAAAAATACAAATCTTGCATCGAGTTTCTAATTTTATTGCATAACATTACCTACTTAGATAGACTTTATTATATATATGAACTCGTAGGGTTAATCTAGATGTGCGGCTGGATGGGGCAATACTGGAACAAGTGGAGTGTTTTAAATATCTAGGAAGTGTGATAATCAGGAACGCATGTTTGGAAATTGAGGTAAAACAGAGAGTAAGTGAAGGAAGGAAAGTTTTTGGAGCAATGGAATGTATGTGGACGGTGAGAAATTTTGGAATGAAAGCTAAAAGTGAAATGTATCAAAGGATAGTTGTACCAACAGTGATGTATAGGGCTGAGACGTGGGCTCTGAAGGCAAAGGAGAGAAGAAAGCTGGATGTAATGGAGATGGAATGCTTGAGAAGTATGTGTGGAGTGAGTCGTAGAGACAGATTGAGTAATGAAGAGATACGTAGGAGAGTGGTGCAGTAGGAACCTTTGTCGGCCATAGTGGACAGAAGGGTGCTGTGCTGGTATGGACATGTTGAGCGAATGGAAGATGAAAGGCTTACAAAGAGAATATGTGAGTCAGATACAAGGGGAGGTAGAGGGGTAGGAAGACCTTCATTGAGATGGAGAGATTGTGTAGTACAAGCATTAGTAGATAGAGAAATGACTATAGATCGGGCAAGAGAAGTGGTAATAAATAGAAATGAATGGAGAATGTTTGTGAATAGATGAGTGATAAATCGGTCGTTTGGGAGAGAGGTTTTGGGCGCCAGTTGGACTAGACAATTGTCCGTCAGGCGTGTGGCCTCTCTACTGTTCTCTCTTTCTCTGGCTTGTATCCATTCGGTCCCATTCAGCCTACTGTTTATAAGACGTTTATCCCCATTCAGGTGTCCATACCGGTGACGTCTTTTCATAATGTTCTAGCTACTATTAGACGATCATATTCAGTTTAAAAAGGGCCTCCAGTAATTAACAGGTTTCGAACTATCTTACTTAGCGCAGTTGGAATTGTGTACATGCTTAGATTAATATGCAGGATTCGAAACTGCATAATAAATCGTAGGCTTGTGCACCATTCTTTAACTGTCTTCGTAGCGCAATGGATAAATGCACTCAGTTTCGGTGTGAGCATCCTAGGTTCGAATCCCTGGACTGCCACATGTATTTGTTTATTTCATTAATTGAGTTTAGAAGTAAAGTCGGTTGGTGGAGGGAACATAATCATTAACCCTTTTTACTACCACAGATCCAACACAAAATCGTCTAAATGTAGCTAGAAAAAAACACAATATACGTCGCCAGTAAAGAAAGGGTTAAAGGAGGGGGGGGGGGTATTCTATTGTTTAGGTTTATTTGATTTGATTTTGTTTCTTATAATATTATAAATAGATCATTAGTTTGCTCCCTAGACCTCTAACCAACTTTTTAAAAAAACATCACCAAGGCTCTCCTTAGAGATAAATGTGTTAGAAGGGGTCAAGGTCGTCAGCATCCCTCCACTGCCCCCCCCTCCCCCCCCCCCACATATATACACACGCCCCCTCACCCCCCATATACGTATACACCCCCCATCACCCCATATATACACCCGCCTCACCCCACCTCCCATATATACACAACCCCTCCCACCCTCACCCCAGCCGACCCCGCATATACACACACGCTCCTCCCCCAACCCTCACCCCATCCCCACCACCGATATATACAACCCCACCCCCCCTCACCCTACCCCAACCCCCATATATACACACTCCCCCGCCCTCCCCCCACCCTCATCCCCTTCATATATACACCCCCCCCCCCCCCCTCCCATATTTTCACACGCCGCCGCCCCTCCCCCCCCCCAATCCCCCAACACTTCCACCTTCGGATTAATTATTGAGGAAGGGGGGTATATCAAACCGGTTCTAGGGGGGGGGGGCTCTACACACACACACACACACACACACACACACACACACACACACACTTTTGTGAATAAACCGTTAATTATTATTAGTATTTGTATTATTATTACACACACACAATACCATCATATAATATAGCCGCGATCTTCCTTCATTTGTTTGTTTGGTTTGTATTTGGTGTTGCTCCGAATTCTTTTTTTAAGAGGAGAGATAGTGGTTGGACATTTTTATACCGAAAAATTTACACATTTATCTCGAAGAGGGTTCTTGGGGGACAACGGAGGGAGGGAGAGAGACAAGAAGATAGAGAAGGAAGCAAGATGAGAGAGAGAGAGAGAGAGAGAGAGAGAGAGAGAGAGAGAAATGAGAATGTAGGTAGGAAGAGAGACAAGAAGATAGAAAATGAAGCCAGAGGATAGGGAAGGGGGGACTATGATAGATAGGTAGGTAGAAAACGCATAGCCCATATATTAGAGGTTGCTTTCCTGTATAGTTCTCTATATATTTTGATTGACTATGTTCTATAAACTCTTAACATTGTATAATATGATGCATGGACTTCAGCAACAACGTTTCCCAAAGTATTAGGGCTTGTACTGAGTGGTAAATATAGAATATGAAAACAAAACAAAAAGTAGGGGAGGCCTCAACCAATCTAGGGGGCGGATAGGGGAGGGGAAGGACAAAGGGAATGGGAGGGACCTAAGGATGGGCCGGAGAGGTATATAATGAGGGTCTTCTACTCTCTACAGCATCACTTCTTCCCTAGCCACCAATCCCCCAAGACGTGTGTGAGTAAGATAAGCTGTAGCGACGGATAAAGAACTGTGTGTGTGTATTTGAGTTGTGGTGTGGTCAATGTGTGTGTGTCAATAGATAGAAGGATACAGATAGAGGGATGGGAGAAAAGGAAGTACAAATGTAAAGGGGAGAGTATTCAAGTGTTGTTATATGAATGTTAGTGTGTATTAAAAGTGTCTATAGAACATGGAGCCAAGAGGAGGGGAAAAAAATTGCTAGGGGTGGAAGAGTGCTCTTAACCCCTTCTGTTGATTTCAGCTACTTTTAGACGATTTTATGAGGCTTAGGAAGGATATGTGATAGCTAAAAGAAGTCATTGAGATAGCTTGTAGCCTTTTGATTGGTAGACGTCCTTCCTAAGTTCAATAAAATAATCTAATAGTTGCCGGAATTTAATGAAAAGTACATCACCGGTAGAGAAGGGGTTAAGGAGAAGTATTATTTTTTTTCTGAATCCCTTTCTCTTTCATATTTATCCCCATTAGTTTTTAAATTCTTTGTCATTTCTTTGTCAATATTAAGACCTTTCGTGCCATTTAGATGTCAATATTTTCCTGGCGTAGCTCGTCCCCTTAACCTAGCGGCTGCAACGATCCTCTCGAGAGGTTTTACTGGTTGGCTGCGACGTACCTCTCGGAAGATGAGATGTCAAACACATACCAAAACACTCCAAATGACAAAAATAAGAAGTGTGACTGGCAGTGCTTATGAGGTGAGCTTCCAAGGACATTTACAGCCCACCATCTTGCCTCCACCCTGCTCCTCCCATTTCCTCCCTCCACCAGACCAATACCCACGGCCGTTCATTGCCGAATTCGCGCCACATTTTCAACTATGGACCACCGTAACACCTCAACCATGCATCTTTTGGGTATTCATATATACAGTATATGGTTGGATGCAGAATTTAGTTTCCTACACGATGATGTGGTTTTCATTGCGTTTTGGAAGAGTCGCCAAATCGGCCTAGGTCTAGCACAGGGCAATGGTGAGTCCTAGGGGGGTCTAGGAGCCCTCAGGTTAAGGCTGTAGTGTCTGTGTTCTTCCTGGCCTTCTTGTTCTTATGCCTGTTCAAATAATCAAGATTTTGGCTCACATATTATACAACCATGTTCACTTGTCCCCAGCTCACAATGGAGGCTGTACTGTCTTGTTCTTGACAAATGGAGAAATATTTTAGAGAGGTTGAGATATACTGTTTCAAGTTATATTTTAATCTACCTCTTATTGTCCCCTTCAGATAACAATGAAGGTATTCGCTGCTGTCCTTTGCCTCGCCGCTGTGGCCTCCGCCCGGATGGCCTACCAGTTCTCTGACGGCTACTTGGACATCCTTGGGGCTGAACCTGCCGAGAACTTCGACTGCGCCGACCGCGCCTACGGCTACTACGCCGACGTGGCCACAGACTGTCGGGTCTTCCACGTCTGTGTACCAGTTACTGACGAAGAGGGAACTGTGTTGGCTACAGACCAATACTCCTTCTTCTGCGGTAACCAGACAGTGTTTAGCCAAGAGTCCCTCACCTGTTCCCACGCCGAGGAAGCCTTCCCCTGCACCGAGGCTGAGACGCTCTTCGATCTATCCAACGCAGAGTTTGGAAGAATCCCCGATGAAACAAAATAAGCACTTGTAAAAAAAAAAAAATCTCACTGTCTCTTTCTTTTGTGAATACTGTAAAATTCTTTGAAAAAAATACAAATCTTGCATCGAGTTTCTAATTTTATTGCATAACATTACCTACATAGATAGACTTTATTATATATATGAGCTCGTAGGGTGAATCTAGATGTTCGGCTGGATGGGGAAATACTGGAACAAGTGGAGTTTTTTAAATATCTAGGAAGTGTGATAATCAGGAACGCATGTTTGGAAATTGAGGTAAAACAGAGAGTAAGTGAAGGAAGGAAAGTTTTTGGAGCAATGGAAAGTATGTGGAAGGTGAGAAATTTTGGAATGAAAGGTAAAAGTGAAATGTATCAAAGGATAGTTGTACCAACAGTGATGTATAGGGCTGAGACGTGGGCTCTGAAGGCAAAGGAGAGAAGAAAGCTGGATGTGATGGAGATGGAATGCTTGAGAAGTATGTGTGGAGTGAGTCGTAGAGACAGATTGAGTAATGAAGAGATACGTAGGAGAGTGGGGCAGCAGGACCTTTGTCGGCCAGAGTGGACAGAAGGGTGCTGTGCTGGTATGGACATGTTGAGCGAATGGAAGATGAAAGGCTTACAAAGAGAATATGTGAGTCAGATACAAGGGGAGGTAGAGGGGTAGGACGACCTCCATTGAGATGGAGAGATTGTGTAGTACAAGCATTAGTAGATAGAGAAATGACTATAGATTGGGCAAGAGAAGTGGTAATAAATAGAAATGAATGGAGAATGTTTGTGAATAGATGAGTGATAAATCGGTCGTTTGGGAGAGAGGTTTTGGGCGCCAGTTGGACTAGACAATTATCCGTCAGGCGTGTGGCCTCTCTACTTTTCTCTCTTTCTCTGGCTTGTATCCATTCGGTCCCATTCATCCTAATGTTTTAAGACGTTTATCCCCATCCAGGTGACTATACCGGCGACGTCTTTGTATCATGTTCTAGCTACTATTAGACGATTATATTCAGTTTAAGGGGGGATGGTTCAGTTTTTGGGCGATTTTTTAATGTATTCATTATTTTCCTAGTTTCATTCGTAGACCTCCATCAAATTTAAACAAAAAAAAACATCCATTAGATCCCCCTTAGACCGCTAACAAGTTTTAAACAAAAAAACATCAAGGCTCTCCCTCGAGATAAATGTTTACATTTTTCGTTAGAATATTCTTTCCTGCTGAAGGCTGGTTCCATCTAGGTTACAGGCTCGCTGTCGCTCGCAAGGAAAAAATTTACAACTACATGGCACGAAATGTCTTAATATTTATAAAGAAATGGGATAAAAGGACAGAAGGAAAGAAGCATAAAATGTGAAAGGGTGAAATGTACAAGGGTGATAAGTGAAAGGGTGATATGTGAAAGGGTGAAATGTACAAGGGTGATATGTGCAAGGTGAGCTGTAAAAGGGTGGGATGTGAAAGGGTGAGATGTGCAAGGTGAGCTGTAAAAGGGTGGGATGTGAAAGGGTGAAATTAGAAAAGGTGAGGTTTGAAAGGGGTGAGATATAGATTCTAGATTAGCTATATATAAACAGTTAAGCTATAAATAAATCGATATAAGCCCGTAAGTAAGTATTAACATTAATCATCCATTACAAGCCCCAATGTACTTGAATAAACTAATGCAAGCATATGGTCCTCCCGGGATTCGAACTCGGGACACCACTCCCAGAACATAAGCATCAAAACCATTACACCACCAACACAGCCAGATTCTAGCATAGTTAACCCCTTCAGCACCATGACGTATTGTTGGCTTGGATGCTGGCTATCAGTAGACGATGGTATGCAGCTTATAAAGGACCTTTATGTTATTCAGGGGATTTATTGGGATAGTGTTTAACCCTTTGAGTCCCAGAGGTTCATGTCTTGGCAATACCTCAACTTTGTTATGGCTACTGTACTTTCGTATTTAATTGTGTTTTGGTACTGAAGAGAGGGAAGGGGGAAGAGAGGGGAGTTAGAAGGGGTCAAGGTCGTCAGCATCCCTCCACCCCCCACCCCCCCATTTTATACACACGCCCCTCGACCCCCTCACCCCAGCTGTCATATATACACACGCCCCCCTCACCCCATCGCCACCTCCCATATATACACACGCCCCCCCCTCACCCCTTCCCCACCTCCCATATACTGTATACACCCGCCCCCCTCCCCCCCCCTCCCATTATATACACAACCCCATCCTCCCTCGTCCAACAATCACCCCTTCAAATTAATTATTGAGGAAGGGGGGGGGAGGGGGATATCAAACCGGTGCTATGGGGGGGGGGGGCTCACTATATATTTTCCCATGCCTCGCAACCTTTTTTTTGTTTTTATTTATTTATTTATTTATTTTTTTTGTGGCTCAACCCTTTGTTAACCCCTAGAGGATCACGACGCATCTTGGCACTCTATTCCGGCTACTATTAGACGATTTTCTTCAGATTAGGAAGGGTATATGGAAGTCAGATTGATTGAGACACAATCTTAACCCATTTCATTGCCACAGAACCATCCTCAGCTGTATAAAATCGTCTAATGATAGCCAGAATTGCCAAAACGCGTAATTATCCTTAAGCGGTTAATCTCCACTCTATCCATTCAACGTGCTATCTAGACATTTATCATTACTCCTTCATATTATAAATTACAATATATTATATATTATATTGCACTACAATATATATATTATATATATATATATATATATATAGAGAGAGAGAGAGAGAGTATGTTGGATTGTTGTATATTATTCTTCATTCTCGTTTAACCCTCTCAGTACCGGCGCCGTCCTTTTAACTATATTCTGGCTACTATTAGACGATTATATTCGAATTTAAACGGGCTTCCAGCAATTAAAAGACTTCGAACTATCTCACTTAACCCAGTATACTACCACAGATCAAGAAAATAGAAAACGAAGCAAGAAAATATATAGAGAGGGACTATGGTAGATTGATAGGTAGGTAGGTAGGGGTAGATCCTATGGTTAGAAAAAAAGTTACTATAGGATCTCTAGGTAGGGGAGGCCTCAACCAATCTATGGGGCGGATAGGGAAGGGAAGGACAAAGGGAATGGGAGGGACCTAAGGATGGGAGGGGGGTATATAATGGGGGTCTTCTGCACTCTACAGCATCACTTCTTCCCTAGCCACCAACCCACTAAGACGTGTGTAAGTAAGATATAAGCTGTAGAGAGGGATAAAGAACTGTGTGTGTGTATTTGATTTGTGGTTGGTGTATGTGGATATGATGTAGATAGGGATAAAGAACTGTGTGTGTATTTGTGTTGGGGATATTGTATGTTAAAATGTTTACAATCTTCCCCTTTAGGAGTGAAAGGGGTAACTACAATATCAATAAACCTCTGAATAACATAGGTCCTCATGAAACTGTATAAAATCATCTATAATTAAGAGAGGTTGAGATATACTGTCTCAGGTTCTATTCTAATCTAGCTCTTATCGTCCCCTTCAGATAACGATGAAGGTGTTTGTTGCCGTGCTTTGCCTCGCCGCTGTGGCCTCTTCCCGGATGGCCTACCAGTTCTCCGACGGCTACTTGGACATCCTTGGGGCTGAACCTGTCGAGAATTTCGACTGCGCCGACCGCGCCTACGGCTACTACGCCGACGTGGCCACAGACTGTCGGGTCTTCCACGTCTGTGTACCAGTTACTGACGAAGAGGGAACTGTGTTGGCTACAGACCAATACTCCTTCTTCTGCGGTAACCAGACAGTGTTCAGCCAAGAGTCCCTCACCTGTTCCCACGCCGAGGAAGCCTTCCCCTGCACCGAGGCTGAGACGCTCTTCGATCTATCCAACGCAGAGTTTGGAAGAATACCCGATGAAACAAAATAAGCACTTGTAAAAAAAAAATCTTTCTCACTGTCTCTTTCTTTTGTGAATAATGTAAAATTCTTTGAAAAAAATACAAATCTTGCATCGAGTTTCTAATTTTATTGCATAACATTACCTACTTAGATAGACTTTATTATATATATGAACTCGTAGGGTGAATCTAGATGTGCGGCTGGATGGGGAAATACTGGAACAAGAGGAGTGTTTTAAATATCTAGGAAGTGTGATAATCAGGAACGCATGTTTGGACATTGAGGTAAAACAGAGAGTAAGTGAAGGAAGGAAAGTTTTTGGAGCAATGGAAAGTATGTGGAAGGTGAGAAATTTTGGAATGAAAGCTAAAAGTGAAATGTATCAAAGGATAGTTGTACCAACAGTGATGTATAGGGCTGAGACGTGGGCTCTGAAGGCAAAGGAGAGAAGAAAGCTGGATGTGATGGAGATGGAATGCTTGAGAAGTATGTGTGGAGTGAGTCGTAGAGACAGATTGAGTAATGAAGAGATACGTAGGAGAGTGGGGCAGCAGGACCTTTGTCGGCCAGAGTGGACAGAAGGGTGCTGTGCTGGTATGGACATGTTGAGCGAATGGAAGATGAAAGGCTTACAAAGAGAATATGTGAGTCAGATACAAGGGGAGGTAGAAGGGTAGGACGACCTCCATTGAGATGGAGAGATTGTGTAGTACAAGCATTGGAAGATAGAGAAATGACTATAGATCGGGCAAGAGAAGTGGTAATAAATAGAAATGAATGGAGAATGTTTGTGAATAGATGAGTGATAAATCGGTCGTTTGGGAGAGAGGTTTTGGGCGCCAGTTGGACTAGACAATTGTCCGTCAGGCGTGTGGCCTCTCTACTTTTCTCTCTTTCTCTGGCTTGTATCCATTCGGTCCCATTCATCCTAATGTTTTAAGACGTTTATCCCCATCCAGGTGACTATACCGGCGACGTCTTTTTATCATGTTCTAGCTACTATTAGACGATTATATTCAGTTTAAGGGGGGATGGTTCAGTTTTTGGGCGATTTTTGCATGTATTCATTATTTTTCTAGTTTCCTTCATAGACCTCCATCAAATTAAAAAAAAAAAAAAAAAAAAACATCCATTAGATCCCCCTTAGACCGCTAACAAGTTTAAAAAAAAAAACATCAAGGCTCTCCCTCGAGATAAATGTTTACATTTTTCGTTAGAATATTCTTTCCTGCTGAAGGCTGGTTCCATCTAGGTTACAGGCTCGCTGTCGCTCGCACGGAAAAATCTACACCTAAATGGCACGAAAGGTCTTAATATTTACAAAGAAATTGGATAAAAGGACAGAAGGAAAGAAGCATAAAATGTGAAAGGGTGAAATGTACAAGGGTGATAAGTGAAAGGGTGATATGTGAAAGGGTGAAATGTACAAGGGTGATATGTACAAGGTGAGCTGTAAAAGGGTGGGATGTGAAAGGGTGAGATGTGCAAGGTGAGCTGTAAAAGGGTGGGATGTGAAAGGGTGAAATTGAAAAGGTGAGGTTTGAAAGGGGTGAGATATAGATTCTAGATTAGCTATATATAAACAGTTAAGCAATAAATAACTCTATATAAGCCAGTAAGTAAGTATTAACATTAATCATCCATTACAAGCCCCAATGTACTTGAATAAACTAATGCAAGCATATGGTCCTCCCGGGATTCGAACTCGGGACACCACACCCAGAACATAAGCATCAAAACCATTACACCACCAACACAGCCAGATTCTAGCATAGTTAACCCCTTCAGCACCATGACGTATTGTTGGCTTGGATTCTGGCTATCAGTAGACGATGGTATGCAGCTTATAAAGGACCTTTATGTTATTCAGGGGATTTATTGGGATAGTGTTTAACCCTTTGAGTCCCAGAGGTTCATGTCTTGGCAATACCTCAACTTTGTTATGGCTACTGTACTGTCGTATTTAATTATGTGTTGGTACTGAAGAGAGGTAGAGAGGGAAGGGGGAGGAGAGGGGAGTTAGAAGGGGTCAAGGTCGTCAGCATCCCTCCACCCCCCCCCCCTCCCCCCCCCATTTTATACACACGCCACTCGACCCCCTCACCCCAGCTGTCATATATACACACGCCCCCCTCACCCCATCGCCACCTCCCATATATACACACGCCCCACCCCCTCACCCCTTCCCCACCTCCCACATACTGTATACACCCGCCCCCGTCACCCCACCTCCCATTATATACACAACCCCATCCTCCCTCTTCCAACAATCACACCTTCAAATTAATTATTGAGGAAGGGGGGGGGGGATATCAAACCGGTGCTATGGGGGGGGGCTCACTATATATTTTCCCATGCCTCGCAACTTTTTTTTTTTTTTTTTTTTATTTATTTATTTTTTTTTTTTTTGTGGCTCATCCCTTTTTTAACCCCTAGAGGATCACGACGTATCTTGGCACTCTATTCCGGCTACTATTAGACGATTCTCTTCAGATTAGGAAGGGTATATGGAAGTCAGATTGATTGAGACACAATCTTAACCCGTTTCATTGCCACAGAACCATCCTCAGCTGTATAAAATCGTCTAATGATAGCCAGAATTGCCAAAACGCGTAATTATCCTTAAGCGGTTAATCTCCACTCTATCCATTCAACGTGCTACCTAAACATTTATCATTACTCCTTCATATTATAAATTACAATATATTATATATTATATTGCATCACAATATATATATTATATATATATATATATATATATATATATATAGAGAGAGAGAGAGAGTATGTTGTATTGTTGTATATTATTCTTCATTCTCGTTTAACCCTCTCAGTACCGGCGCCGTCCTTTTAACTATATTCTGGCTACTATTAGACGATTATATTCGAATTTAAACGGGCTTCCAGCAATTAAAACACTTCGAACTATCTCACTTAACCCAGTATACTACCACAGATCAAGAAAATAGAAAACGAAGCAAGAAAATATATTGAGAGGGACTATGGTAGATTGATAGGTAGGTAGGGGTAGATCCTATGGTTAGAAAAAAAGTTACTATAGGATCTCTAGGTAGGGGAGGCCTCAACCAATCTATGGGGCGGATAGGGAAGGGAAGGACAAAGGGAATGGGAGGGACCTAAGGATGGGAGGGGGGTATATAATGGGGGTCTTCTGCACTCTACAGCATCACTTCTTCCCTAGCCACCAACCCACTAAGACGTGTGTAAGTAAGATATAAGCTGTAGAGAGGGATAAAGAACTGTGTGTGTGTATTTGAGTTGTGGTTGGTGTATGTGGATATGATGTAGATAGGGATAAAGAACTGTGTGTGTATTTGTGTTGGGGATATTGTATGTTAAAATGTTTACAATCTTCCCCTTTAGGAGTGAAAGGGGTAACTACAATATCAATAAACCTCTGAATAACATAGGTCCTCATGAAACTGTATAAAATCATCTATAATTAAGAGAGGTTGAGATATACTGTCTCAGGTTCTATTCTAATCTAGCTCTTATCGTCCCCTTCAGATAACGATGAAGGTGTTTGTTGCCGTGCTTTGCCTCGCCGCTGTGGCCTCTTCCCGGATGGCCTACCAGTTCTCCGACGGCTACTTGGACATCCTTGGGGCTGAACCTGTCGAGAATTTCGACTGCGCCGACCGCGCCTACGGCTACTACGCCGACGTGGCCACAGAGTGTCGGGTCTTCCACGTCTGTGTACCAGTTACTGACGAAGAGGGAACTGTGTTGGCTACAGACCAATACTCCTTCTTCTGCGGTAACCAGACAGTGTTTAGCCAAGAGTCCCTCACCTGTTCCCACGCCGAGGAAGCCTTCCCCTGCACCGAGGCTGAGACGCTCTTCGATCTATCCAACGCAGAGTTTGGAAGAATACCCGATGAAACAAAATAAGCACTTGTAAAAAAAAATCTTTCTCACTGTCTCTTTCTTTTGTGAATAATGTAAAATTCTTTGAAAAAAATACAAATCTTGCATCGAGTTTCTAATTTTATTGCATAACATTACCTACTTAGATAGACTTTATTATATATATGAACTCGTAGGGTGAATCTATATGTGCGGCTGGATGGGGAAATACTGGAACAAGTGGAGTGTTTTAAATATCTAGGAAGTGTGATAATCAGGAACGCATGTTTGGACATTTAGGTAAAACAGAGAGTAAGTGAAGGAAGGAAAGTTTTTGGAGCAATGGAAAGTATGTGGAAGGTGAGAAATTTTGGAATGAAAGCTAAAAGTGAAATGTATCAAAGGATAGTTGTACCAACAGTGATGCATAGGGCTGAGACGTGGGCTCTGAAGGCAAAGGAGAGAAGAAAGCTGGATGTGATGGAGATGGAATGCTTGAGAAGTATGTGTGGAGTGAGTCGTAGAGACAGATTGAGTAATGAAGAGATACGTAGGAGAGTGGGGCAGCAGGACCTTTGTCGGCCAGAGTTGACAGAAGGGTGCTGTGCTGGTATGGACATGTTGAGCGAATGGAAGATGAAAGGCTTACAAAGAGAATATGTGAGTCAGATACAAGGGGAGGTAGAGGGGTAGGACGACCTCCATTGAGATGGAGAGATTGTGTAGTACAAGCATTAGTAGATAGAGAAATGACTATAGATCGGGCAAGAGAAGTGGTAATAAATAGAAATGAATGGAGAATGTTTGTGAATAGATGAGTGATAAATCGGTCGTTTGGGAGAGAGGTTTTGGGCGCCAGTTGGACTAGACAATTGTCCGTCAGGCGTGTGGCCTCTCTACTTTTCTCTCTTTCTCTGGCTTGTATCCATTCGGTCCCATTCATCCTAATGTTTTAAGACGTTTATCCCCATCCAGGTGACTATACCGGCGACGTCTTTTTATCATGTTCTAGCTACTATTAGACGATTATATTCAGTTTAAGGGGGGATGGTTCAGTTTTTGGGCGATTTTTGCATGTATTCATTATTTTTCTAGTTTCCTTCGTAGACCTCCATCAAATTTAAAAAAAAAAAAAAAAAAAAACATCCATTAGATCCCCCTTAGACCGCTAACAAGTTTTAAAAAAACACATCAAGGCTCTCCCTCGAGATAAATGTTTACATTTTTCGTTAGAATATTCTTTCCTGCTGAAGGCTGGTTCCATCTAGGTTACAGGCTCGCTATCGCTCGCAAGGAATAAATCTACACCTAAATGGCACGAAAGGTCTTAATATTTACAAAGAAATTGGATAAAAGGACAGAAGGAAAGAAGGATAAAATGTGAAAGGGTGAGATCTGCAAGGTGAGCTGTAAAAGGGTGAGATGTGCAAGGTGAGATGTAAAAGGGTGAGATATAAAAGGGTGAGATGTGCAAGGTGAGATGTAAAAGGGTGAGATGTAAAAGGGTGAGATGTGCAAGGTGAGCTGTAAAGAGTGAGATGTAAAAGGGTGGGATGTGCAAGGTGAGGTGTGAAAGAGTGAGATGTGCAAGGTGAGATGTAAAAGGGTGAGATGTGCAAGGTGAGCTGTAAAAGGGTGGGATGTGCAAGGTGAGCTATAAAAGGGTGGGATGTGCAAGGTGAGCTGTAAAAGGGTGGGATGTGCTAGGTGAGCTGTAAAAGGGTGGGATGTGCAAGGTGAGCTGTAAAAGGGTGGGATGTGCAAGGTGAGCTGTAAAAGGGTGGGATGTGCAAGGTGAGCTGTAAAAGGGTGAGATGTGCAAGGTGAGCTGTAAAAGGGTGAGATGTGCAAGGTGAGCTGTAAAATGGTGGGATGTGCAAGGTGAGCTATAAAAGAGTGGGATGTGCAAGGTGAGCTGTAAAAGGGTGGGATGTGCAAGGTGAGCTGTAAAATGGTGGGATGTGCAAGGTGAGCTGTAAAAGGGTGGGATGTGCAAGGGGAGCTGTAAAAGGGTGGGATGTGCAAGGTGAGCTGTAAAAGGGTGAGATCTAAAAGGGTGGGATGTGCAAGGTGAGATGTAAAAGGGTGGGATGTGCAAGGTGAGATGTAAAAGGGTGGGATGTGCAAGGTGAGCTGTAAAAGGGTGAGATGTGAAAGGTGAGGTGTAAAAGGGTGAGATGTGAAAGGTGAGGTGTAAAAGGGTGGGATGTGAAAGGGTGAAATTAGAAAAGACCATAATAATATAGCCGTACCCTCAGCGACCATATAATATAGCAGTACCCTCAGCGACCATATAATATAGCCGTACCCTCAGCGACCATATAATATAGCCGTACCCTCAGCGACCATATAATATAGCCGTACCCTCAGCGACCATATAATATAGCAGTACCCTCAGCGACCATATAATATAGCCGTACCCTCAGCGACCATATAATATAGCCGTACCCTCAGCGACCATATAATATAGCAGTACCCTCAGCGACCATATAATATAGCCGTACCCTCAGCGACCTTCCTTCATTTGTTTTGTTTGTTTTTTTTTATTGTGGCTCCGAATCCTTTCTTTAAGAGGAGAGATGGTGGTTGCTTTTTCTCCCCCCCCCCCTTCTCCCTCATGCTTAGCCCCACTAGTTTTCAGATTTTAAGACGTTCGGCCCACTAGTTTGGCGATTTTAAGACTTTTCGACCCATTTCTTTGTCATTAAGTACTTTCGTGTCAATTAGGTGTCGAGTTTTTCCTGGCAAGCGATAGCGATCCTGTAATTAAGGAGGAATGTGGCCGGGACACTTTTCTACCGAGAAATGTAGACATTTATCTCGAAGTAGGGGTCTTGGGGGTGAACGGAGGGAGGGAGAGAGACGAGAAGATAGAGAAGGGAGTAAGAGGAGAGAGAGAGGGAGAGGACAAAATATATAGCTATAAGTAGTGAGAATGCGAAGAGGAAGAGAGATAAGAAGATGGAGAAGGAAGCAAGAGGAGAGAGAGAGAGAGAGAGAAAGGTGTATGCCTCATGTGTTAGAAGTACAATGACGTATGCCTCAGAAAGATGGGCCGTTAAAGTAGAGGATGTCAACAGAATGGAACGTAATGAGATATGAATGGTGAGATGGATGTGTGGGGCCAGGCTGCAGGATAGAATAACAAATGTTGAGCTGAAGAGACGTTTAGGTATAAAGAGTATTAGCGAGGTGATGCGTACAAGTAAACCGGGATGGTATGGACATGTGGAGAGAATGGATGAACAAAATTGGGTGAAAAGATGCAGGTCTGTGATTGTGGAGGAAGCTGCACCAAGGGGTGGACCGAGGAACACCTGGAATCGGACTATACGTGCCGATCTCAAATCCAAAAACTTGACAAGTGAAGCAGCCCTTAACAAGGTTGCCTGGAACGCCGCCATTAGGACAAGAGACTGAAACTACACATATGTGTGGAGCGCTCAGTCTTAAAAATGTATGTATGTATGTATGTATGTATGTATGTAGAAAGAAAGAGAGAGAGAGAGTGAGTGAATTATGAGAATATAGGTAGGAAGAGAGACAATAAGATAGTCAATGAAGCCAGAGGATAGGGAGAGGGGGGGGGGACTATGCTAGATTGATAGGTAGGTAGGTAGAAAACGCATAGCCCATATATTAGAGGTTGCTTTCCTGTATAGTTCTCTATATATTTTGATTGACTATGTTCTATAAACTCTTAACATTGCATAATATGATGCATGGACTTCAGCAACAACGTTTCCTAAAGTATTAGGGCTTGTACTGAGTGATAAATATAGAATATGAAAACAAAACAAAAAGTAGGGGAGGCCTCAACCAATCTAGGGGGCGGATAGGGGAGGGGAAGGACAAAGGGAATGGGAGGGACCTAAGGATGGGCCGGAGAGGTATATAATGAGGGTCTTCTACTCTCTACAGCATCACTTCTTCCCTAGCCACCAATCCCCCAAGAACGTGTGTGAGTAAGATAAGCTGTAGCGAGGGATAAAGAACTGTGTGTGTGTGTGTATTTGAGTTGTGGTGTGGTCAATGTGTGTGTGTCAATAGATAGAAGGATACAGATAGAGGGATGGGAGAAAAGGAAGGACAGATGTAAAGGGGAGAGTGTTCAAGTGTTGTTATATGAATGTTAGTGTGTATTAAAAGTGTCTATAGAACATGGAGTTAAGAGGAGGGGAAAAAAATTGCTAGGGGTGGAAGTGCTCTTAACCCCTTCTGTTGATTTCAGCTACTTTTAGACGATTTTATGAGGCTTAGGAAGGATATGTGATAGCTAAAAGAAGTCATTGAGATAGCTTGTAGCCTTTTGATTGGTAGACGTCCTTCCTAAGTTCAATAAAATAATCTAATAGTTGCCGGAATTTAATGAAAAGTACATCACCGGTAGAGAAGGGGTTAAGGAGAAGTATTATTTTTTTCTGAATCCCTTTCTCTTTCATATTTATCCCCATTAGTTTTTAAATTCTTTGTCATTTCTCAATATCAAGACCTTTGTGCCATTTAGATGTCAATATTTTCCTGGCGTAGCTCGTCCCCTTAACCTAGCAGCTGCAACGATCCTCTCGAGAGGTTTTACTGGTGGGCTGCGACTCTCCTTTCGGAAGAAGAGATGTCAAACACATACCAAAATACTCCAAATGACAAAAATAAGAAGTGTGACTGGCAGGGTTTATGAGGTGTGCTTCCAATTACATTTACTGCCCACCATCTTGCCTCCACCCTGCTCCTCCCATTTCCTCTCTCCACCAGACCAATACGCACGGCCGCTCATTGCCGAATTCGCGCCACATTTTCAACTATGGACCACCGTAACACCTCAACCATGCATCTTTTGGGTATTCATATAAACAGTATATGGTTGGATGCAGAATTTAATTTCCTACACGATGATGTGGTTTTCATTGCATTTTGGAAGAGTCGCCAAATCGGCCTAGGTCTAGCACAGTGCAATGGGGAGTCCTAGGGGGGTCTAGAAGCCCTCAGGTTAAGGCTGTAGTGTCTGTGTTCTTCCTGGCCTTCTTGTTCTTATGCCTGTTCAAATAATCAAGATTTTGGCTCACATATTATACAATCATGTTCACTAATTGTCCCCAGCTCACAATGGAGGCTGTACTGTCTTGTTCTTGACAAATGGAGAAATATTTTAGAGAGGTTGAGATATACTGTTTCAAGTTATATTTTAATCTACCTCTTATTGTCCCCTTCAGATAACAATGAAGGTATTCACTGCTGTCCTTTGCCTCGCCGCTGTGGCCTCCGCCCGGATGGCCTACCAGTTCTCTGACGGCTACTTGGACATCCTTGGGGCTGAACCTGCCGAGAACTTCGACTGCGCCGACCGCGCCTATGGCTACTACGCCGACGTGGCCACAGACTGTCGGGTCTTTCACGTCTGTGTACCAGTTACTGACGAAGAGGGAACTGTGTTGGCTACAGACCAATACTCCTTCTTCTGCGGTAACCAGACAGTGTTTAGCCAAGAGTCCCTCACCTGTTCCCACGCCGAGGAAGCCTTCCCCTGCACCGAGGCTGAGACGCTCTTCGATCTATCCAACGCAGAGTTTGGAAGAATCCCCGATGAAACAAAATAAGCACTTGTAAAAAAAAAAATGTCACCGTCACTTTCTTTGTGAATACTGTAAAATTCTTTGAAAAAAATACAAATCTTGCATCGAGTTTCTAATTTTATTGCATAACATTACCTACTTAGATAGACTTTATTATATATATGAACTCGTAGGGTGAATCTAGATGTGCGGCTGGATGGGGAAATACTGGAACAAGAGGAGTGTTTTAAATATCTAGGAAGTGTGATAATCAGGAACGCATGTTTGGACATTGAGGTAAAACAGAGAGTAAGTGAAGGAAGGAAAGTTTTTGGAGCAATGGAAAGTATGTGGAAGGTGACAAATTTTGGAATGAAAGCTAAAAGTGAAATGTATCAAAGGATAGTTGTACCAACAGTGATGTATAGGGCTGAGACGTGGGCTCTGAAGGCAAAGGAGAGAAGAAAGCTGGATGTGATGGAGATGGAATGCTTGAGAAGTATGTGTGGAGTGAGTCGTAGAGACAGATTGAGTAATGAAGAGATACGTAGGAGAGTGGGGCAGCAGGACCTTTGTCGACCAGAGTGGACAGAAGGGTGCTGTGCTGGTATGGACATGCTGAGCGAATGGAAGATGAAAGGCTTACAAAGAGAATATGTGAGTCAGATACAAGGGGAGATAGAGGGGTAGGACGACCTCCATTGAGATGGAGAGATTATGTAGTACAAGCATAAGTAGATAGAGAGATGACTATAGATCGGGCAAGAGAAGTGGTAATAAATAGAAATGAATGGAGAATGTTTGTGAATAGATGAGTGATAAATCGGTCGTTTGGGAGAGAGGTTTTGGGCGCCAGTTGGACTAGACCATTGTCCGTCAGGCGTGTGGCCTCTCTACTTTTCTCTCTTTCTCTGGCTTGTATCCATTCGGTCCCATTCATCCTAATGTTTTAAGACGTTTATCCCCATCCAGGTGACTATACCGGCGACGTCTTTTTATCATGTTCTAGCTACTATTAGACGATTATATTCAGTTTAAGGGGGGATGGTTCAGTTTTTGGGCGATTTTTGCATGTATTCATTATTTTTCTAGTTTCCTTCATAGACCTCCATCAAATTTAAAAAAAAAAAAAAAAAGCATCCATTAGATCCCCCTTAGACTGCTAACAATTTTTTTTTTTTTAAACATCAAGGCTCTCCCTCGAGATAAATGTTTACATTTTTCGTTAGAATATTATTTCCTGCTGAAGGCTGGTTCCATCTAGGTTACAGGCTCGCTATCGCTCGCACGGAAAAAATCTACACCTAAATGGCACGAAAGGTCTTAATATTTACAAAGAAATTGGATAAAAGGACAGAAGGAAAGAAGCATAAAATGTGAAAGGGTGAAATGTACAAGGGCGATAAGTGAAAGGGTGATATGTGAAAGGGTGAAATGTACAAGGGTGATATGTGCAAGGTGAGCTGTAAAAGGGTGGGATGTAAAAGGGTGAGATGTGCAAGGTGAGCTGTAAAAGGGTGGGATGTGAAAGGGTGAAATTAGAAAAGGTGAGGTTTGAAAGGGGTGAGATATAGATTCTAGATTAGCTATATATAAACAGTTAAGCAATAAATAACTCTATATAAGCCAGTAAGTAAGTATTAACATTAATCATCCATTACAAGCCCCAATGTACTTGAATAAATTAATGCAAGCATATGGTCCTCCCGGGATTCGAACTCGGGACACCACCCAGAACATAAGCATCAAAACCATTACACCACCAACACAGCCAGATTCTAGCATAGTTAACCCCTTCAGCACCATGACGTATTGTTGGCTTGGATTCTGGCTATCAGTAGACGATGGTATGCAGCTTATAAAGGACCTTTATGTTATTCAGGGGATTTATTGGGATAGTGTTTAACCCTTTGAGTCCCAGAGGTTCATGTCTTGGCAATACCTCAACTTTGTTATGGCTACTGTACTGTCGTATTTAATTGTGTTTTGGTACTGAAGAGAGGGAAGGGGGAGGAGAGGGGAGTTAGAAGGGGTCAAGGTCGTCAGCATCCCTCCACCCCCCCCCCCCATTTTATACACACGCCCCTCGACCCCCTCACCCCAGCTGTCATATATACACACGCCCCCTCACCCCATCGCCACCTCCCATATATACACACGCCCCACCCCCTCACTCCATCCCCACCTCCCATATATTGTATACACCCGCCCCCCTCACCCCACCTCCCATTATATACACAACCCCATCCTCCCTCTTCCAACAATTACACCATCAAATTAATTATTGAGGAAGGGGGGGGGGGATATCAAACCGGTGCTATGGGGGGGGGGGGGGGCTCACTATATATTTTCCCATGCCTCGCAACTTTTTTTTTTTGTTTTAATTATTTATTTATTTATTTATTTTTTGTGGCTCATCCCTTTTTTAACCCCTAGAGGATCACGACGTATCTTGGCACTCTATTCCGGCTACTATTAGACGATTTTCTTCAGATTAGGAAGGGTATATGGAAGTCAGATTGATTGAGACACAATCTTAACCCGTTTCATTGCCACAGAACCATCCTCAGCTGTATCAAATCGTCTAATGATAGCCAGAATTGCCAAAACGCGTAATTATCCTTAAGCGGTTAATCTCCACTCTATCCATTCACCGTGCTATCGAAATATTTATCATTACTCCTTCATATTATAAATTACAATATATTATATATTATATTGCATTACAATATATATATATATAATATATATAATATATATATTATATATATATATATATAATATATATATAGATAGAGAGAGAGAGAGTATTGTTGTATATTATTCTTCATTCTCGTTTAACCCTCTCAGTACCGGTCCTTGTAACTTTATTCTGGCTACTATTATATTCGAATTTCCAGCAATTAAAACTTCGAACTATCTCACTTAACCCAGTATACTACCAGAGATCAAGAAAATAGAAAACGAAGCAAGAAAATATATAGAGAGGGACTATGGTAGATTGATAGGTAGGTAGGTAGGGGTAGATCCTATGGTTAGAAAAAAAGTTACTATAGGATCTCTAGGTAGGGGAGGCCTCAACCAATCTATGGGGCGGATAGGGAAGGGAAGGACAAAGGGAATGGGAGGGACCTAAGGATGGGAGGGGGGTATATAATGGGAGTCTTCTACTCTCTACAGCATCACTTCTTCCCTAGCCACCAACCCCCTAAGACGTGTGTGAGTAAGATATAAGCTGTAGAGAGGGATAAAGAACTGTGTGTGTATTTGTGTTGTGGTCGGTGTTTTGTGTTTTAGCAGTGGTTGGTGTATGTTGAATTGATGTAGAGAGGTATAAAGAACTGTGTGTGTATTTGTGTGTGGATATTGTATGTTTAAATTGTTTAAAATCTTCCCCTTTAGGAGTGAAAGGGGTAAATACGATATCAATAAACCTCTGAATAACATAGGTCCTTATGAAACTGTATAAAATCATCTATAATTAAGAGAGGTTGAGATATACTGTCTCAGGTTCTATTCTAATGTAGCTCTTATCGTCCCCTTCAGATAACGATGAAGGTGTTTGTTGCCGTGCTTTGCCTCGCCTCTGTGGCCTCCGCCCGGATGGCCTACCAGTTCTCTGACGGCTACTTGGACATCCTTGGAGCTGAACCTGCCGAGAACTTCGACTGCGCCGACCGCGCCTACGGCTACTATGCCGACGTGGCCACAGACTGTCGGGTCTTCCACGTCTGTGTACCAGTTACTGACGAAGAGGGAACTGTGTTGGCTACAGACCAATACTCCTTCTTCTGCGGTAACCAGACAGTCTTTAGCCAAGAGTCCCTCACCTGTTCCCACGCCGAGGAAGCCTTCCCCTGCACCGAGGCTGAGACGCTCTTCGATCTATCCAACGCAGAGTTTGGAAGAATCCCCGATGAAACAATATAAGCACTTGTAAAAAAAATCTTTCTCACTGTCTCTTTCTTTTGTGAATACTGTAAAATTCTTTGAAAAAAATAAAAATCTTGCACCGAGTTTCTAATTGTATTGCATAACATTACCTACTTAGATAGACTTTATTATATATGAGCTCGTAGGGTGAATCTAGATGTGCGGCTGGATGGGGAAATACTGGAACAAGTGGAGTGTTTTAAATATCTAGGAAGTGTGATAATCAGGAATGCATGTTTGGACATTGAGGTAAAACAGAGAGTAAGTGAAGGAAGGAAAGTTTTTGAAGCAATGGAAAGTATGTGGAAGGTGAGAAATTTTGGAATGAAAGCTAAAAGTGAAATGTATCAAAGGATAGTTGTACCAACAGTGATGTATAGGGCTGAGACGTGGGCTCTGAAGGCAAAGGAGAGAATAAAGCTGGATGTGATGGAGGTGAAATGCTTGAGGAGTATGTGTGGAGTGAGTCGTAGAGACAGATTGAGTAATGAAGAGATACGTAGGAGAGTGGGGCAGCAGGACCTTTGTCGGCCAGAGTGGACAGAAGGGTGCTGTGCTGGTATGGACATGTTGAGCGAATGGAAGATGAAAGGCTTACAAAGAGAATATGTGAGTCAGATACAAGGGGAGGTAGAGGGGTAGGAAGTCCTTCATTGAGATGGAGAGATTGTGTAGTACAAGCATTAGTAGATAGAGAAATGACTATAGATCGGGCAAGAGAAGTGGTAATAAATAGAAATGAATGGAGAATGTTTGTGAATAGATGAGTGATAAATCGCTCGTTTGGGAGAGAGGTTTTGGGCGCCAGTTGGACTAGACAATTGTCCGTCAGGCGTGTGGCCTCTCTACTTTTCTCTCTTTCTCTGGCTTGTATCCATTCGGTCCCATTCATCCTAATGTTTTAAGACGTTTATCCCCATCCAGGTGACTATACCGGCGACGTCTTTTTATCATGTTCTAGCTACTATTAGACGATTATATTCAGTTTAAGGGGGGGGGATGGTTCAGTTTTTGGGCGATTTTTGCATTTAGTCATTAGTTTTCTAGTTTCCTTCGTAGACCTCCATCAAATTTATAAAAAAAAAAAAACATCCATTAGATCCCCCTTAGACCGCTAACAAGTTTAAAAAAAAAAAAACATCTAGGCTCTCCCTCGAGATAAATGTTTACATTTTTCGTTAGAATATTCTTTCCTGCTGAAGGCTGGTTCCATCTAGGTTACAGGCTCGCTATCGCTCGCAAGGAAAAAATCTACACCTAAATGGCACGAAAGGTCTTAATATTTATAAAGAAATTGGATAAAAGGACAGAAGGAAAGAAGGATAAAATGTGAAAGGGTGAAATGTACAAGGGTGATAAGTGAAAGGGTGATATGTGAAAGGGTGAAATGTACAAGGGTGAGATGTGCAAGGTGAGCTGTAAAAGGGTGGGATGTGAAAGGGTGAGATGTGCAAGGTGAGCTGTAAAAGGGTGGGATGTGAAAGGGTGAAATTAGAAAAGGTGAGGTTTGAAAGGGGTAAGATATAGATTCTAGATTAGCTATATATAAACAGTTAAGCAATAAATAAATCGATATAAGCCAGTAAGTAAGTATTAACATTAATCATCCATTACAAGCCCCAATGTACTTGAATAAACTAATGCAAGCATATGGTCCTCCCGGGATTCGAACTCGGGACACCACACCCAGAACATAAGCATCAAAACCATTACACCACCAACACAGCCAGATTCTAGCATAGTTAACCCCTTCAGCACCATGACGTATTGTTGGCTTGGATTCTGGCTATCAGTAGACGATGGTATGCAGCTTATAAAGGACCTTTATGTTATTCAGGGGATTTATTGGGATAGTGTTTAACCCTTTGAGTCCCAGAGGTTCATGTCTTGGCAATACCTCAACTTTGTTATGGCTACTGTACTTTCGTATTTAATTGTGTTTTGGTACTGAAGAGAGGGAAGGGGGAAGAGAGGGGAGTTAGAAGGGGTCAAGGTCGTCAGCATCCCTCCACCCCCCCCCCCCCCATTTTATACACACGCCCCTCGACCCCCTCACCCCAGCTGTCATATATACACACGCCCCCCTCACCCCATCGCCACCTCCCATATATACACACGCCCCCCCCTCACCCCTTCCCCACCTCCCATATACTGTATACACCCGCCCCCCTCACCCCACCTCCCATTATATACACAACCCCATCCTCCCTCGTCCAACAATCACCCCTTCAAATTAATTATTGAGGAAGGGGGGGGGGGAGGGGGATATCAAACCGGTGCTATGGGGGGGGGGGGGCTCACTATATATTTTCCCATGCCTCGCAACCTTTTTTTTGTTTTTATTTATTTATTTATTTATTTATTTTTTGTGGCTCAACCCTTTGTTAACCCCTAGAGGATCACGACGCATCTTGGCACTCTATTCCGGCTACTATTAGACGATTTTCTTCAGATTAGGAAGGGTATATGGAAGTCAGATTGATTGAGACACAATCTTAACCCATTTCATTGCCACAGAACCATCCTCAGCTGTATAAAATCGTCTAATGATAGCCAGAATTGCCAAAACGCGTAATTATCCTTAAGCGGTTAATCTCCACTCTATCCATTCAACGTGCTATCTAGACATTTATCATTACTCCTTCATATTATAAATTACAATATATTATATATTATATTGCATCACAATATATATATTATATATATATATATATATATATAGAGAGAGAGAGAGAGAGAGTATGTTGTATTGTTGTATATTATTCTTCATTCTCGTTTAACCCTCTCAGTACCGGCGCCGTCCTTTTAACTATATTCTGGCTACTATTAGACGATTATATTCGAATTTAAACGGGCTTCCAGCAATTAAAAGACTTCGAACTATCTCACTTAACCCAGTATACTACCACAGATCAAGAAAATAGAAAACGACACAAGAAAATATAGAGAGGGACTATGGTAGATTGATAGGTGGGTAGGTAGGTAGGGGTAGATCCTATGGTTAGAAAAAAAGTTACTATAGGATCTCTAGGTAGGGGAGGCCTCAACCAATCTATGGGGCGGATAGGGAAGGGAAGGACAAAGGGAATGGGAGGGACCTAAGGATGGGAGGGGGGTATATAATGGGGGTCTTCTGCACTCTACAGCATCACTTCTTCCCTAGCCACCAACCCACTAAGACGTGTGTAAGTAAGATATAAGCTGTAGAGAGGGATAAAGAACTGTGTGTGTGTATTTGATTTGTGGTTGGTGTATGTGGATATGATGTAGATAGGGATAAAGAACTGTGTGTGTATTTGTGTTGGGGATATTGTATGTTAAAATGTTTACAATCTTCCCCTTTAGGAGTGAAAGGGGTAACTACAATATCAATAAACCTCTGAATAACATAGGTCCTCATGAAACTGTATAAAATCATCTATAATTAAGAGAGGTTGAGATATACTGTCTCAGGTTCTATTCTAATCTAGCTCTTATCGTCCCCTTCAGATAACGATGAAGGTGTTTGTTGCCGTGCTTTGCCTCGCCGCTGTGGCCTCTTCCCGGATGGCCTACCAGTTCTCCGACGGCTACTTGGACATCCTTGGGGCTGAACCTGTCGAGAATTTCGACTGCGCCGACCGCGCCTACGGCTACTACGCCGACGTGGCCACAGACTGTCGGGTCTTCCACGTCTGTGTACCAGTTACTGACGAAGAGGGAACTGTGTTGGCTACAGACCAATACTCCTTCTTCTGCGGTAACCAGACAGTGTTCAGCCAAGAGTCCCTCACCTGTTCCCACGCCGAGGAAGCCTTCCCCTGCACCGAGGCTGAGACGCTCTTCGATCTATCCAACGCAGAGTTTGGAAGAATACCCGATGAAACAAAATAAGCACTTGTAAAAAAAAAATCTTTCTCACTGTCTCTTTCTTTTGTGAATAATGTAAAATTCTTTGAAAAAAATACAAATCTTGCATCGAGTTTCTAATTTTATTGCATAACATTACCTACTTAGATAGACTTTATTATATATATGAACTCGTAGGGTGAATCTAGATGTGCGGCTGGATGGGGAAATACTGGAACAAGTGGAGTGTTTTAAATATCTAGGAAGTGTGATAATCAGGAACGCATGTTTGGACATTGAGGTAAAACAGAGAGTAAGTGAAGGAAGGAAAGTTTTTGGAGCAATGGAAAGTATGTGGAAGGTGAGAAATTTTGGAATGAAAGCTAAAAGTGAAATGTATCAAAGGATAGTTGTACCAACAGTGATGTATAGGGCTGAGACGTGGGCTCTGAAGGCAAAGGAGAGAAGAAAGCTGGATGTGATGGAGATGGAATGCTTGAGAAGTATGTGTGGAGTGAGTCGTAGAGACAGATTGAGTAATGAAGAGATACGTAGGAGAGTGGGGCAGCAGGACCTTTGTCGGCCAGAGTGGACAGAAGGGTGCTGTGCTGGTATGGACATGTTGAGCGAATGGAAGATGAAAGGCTTACAAAGAGAATATGTGAGTCAGATACAAGGGGAGGTAGAAGGGTAGGACGACCTCCATTGAGATGGAGAGATTGTGTAGTACAAGCATTAGTAGACAGAGAAATGACTATAGATCAGGCAAGAGAAGTGGTAATAAATAGAAATGAATGGAGAATGTTTGTGAATAGATGAGTGATAAATCGGTCGTTTGGGAGAGAGGTTTTGGGCGCCAGTTGGACTAGACAATTGTTCGTCAGGCGTGTGGCCTCTCTACTTTTCTCTCTTTCTCTGGCTTTTATCCATTCGGTCCTATTCATCCTAATGTTTTAAGACGTTTATCCCCATCCAGGTGACTATACCGGCGACGTCTTTTTATCATGTTCTAGCTACTATTAGACGATTATATTCAGTTTAAGGAGGGATGGTTCAGTTTTTGGGCGATTTTTGCATGTATTCATTATTTTTCTAGTTTCATTCATAGACCTCCATCAAATTAAAAAAAACAAAAAAAAAAACATCCATTAGATCCCCCTTAGACCGCTAACAAGTTTTTTAAAAAAAACATCAAGGCTCTCCCTCGAGATAACTGTTTGCATTTTTCGTTAGAATATTCTTTCCTGCTGAAGGCTGGTTCCATCTACAGTAGGTTACAGGCTCGCTATCGCTCGCAAGGAAAAAATCTACACCTAAATGGCACGAAAGGTCTTAATATTTATAAAGAAATGGGATAAAAGGACAGAAGGAAAGAAGGATAAAATGTGAAAGGGTGAAATGTACAAGGGTGATAAGTGAAAGGGTGATATGTGAAAGGGTGAAATGTACAAGGGTGAGATGTGCAAGGTGAGCTGTAAAAGGGTGGGATGTGAAAGGGTGAAATTAGAAAAGGTGAGGTTTGAAAGGGGTGAGATATAGATTCTAGATTAGCTATATATAAACAGTTAAGCAATAAATAACTCTATATAAGCCAGTAAGTAAGTATTAACATTAATCATCCATTACAAGCCCCAATGTACTTGAATAAACTAATGCAAGCATATGGTCCTCCCGGGATTCGAACTCGGGACACCACACCCAGAACATAAGCATCAAAACCATTACACCACCAACACAGCCAGATTCTAGCATAGTTAACCCCTTCAGCACCATGACGTATTGTTGGCTTGGATTCTGGCTATCAGTAGACGATGGTATGCAGCTTATAAAGGACCTTTATGTTATTCAGGGGATTTATTGGGATAGTGTTTAACCCTTTGAGTCCCAGAGGTTCATGTCTTGGCAATACCTCAACTTTGTTATGGCTACTGTACTGTCGTATTTAATTGTGTTTTGGTACTGAAGAGAGGGAAGGGGAAGGAGAGGGGAGTTAGAAGGGGTCAAGGTCGTCAGCATCCCTCCACCCCCCCCCCCCCCCCCCCATTTTATACACACGCCCCTCGACCCCTCACCCCAGCTGTCATATATACACACGCCCCCCTCACCCCATCGCCACCTCCCATATATACACACGCCCCACCCCCTCACTCCATCCCCACCTCCCATTATATACACAACCCCATCCTCCCTCTTCCAACAATCACACCTTCAAATTAATTATTGAGGAAGGGGGGGGGGGGGATATCAAACCGGTGCTATGGCTCACTATATATTTTCCCATGCCTCGCAACCTTTATTTTGTTTTTATTTATTTATTTATTTATTTATTTATTTTTGTGGCTCAACCCTTTTTTAACCCCTAGAGGATCACGACGCATCTTGGCACTCTATTCCGGCTACTATTAGACGATTCTCTTCAGATTAGGAAGGGTATATGGAAGTCAGATTGATTGAGACACAATCTTAACCCGTTTCATTGCCACAGAACCATCCTCAGCTGTATAAAATCGTCTAATGATAGCCAGAATTGCCAAAACGCGTAATTATCCTTAAGCGGTTAATCTCCACTCTATCCATTCAACGTGCTATCTAGACATTTATCATTACTCCTTCATATTATAAATTACAATATATTATATATTATATTGCACTACAATATATATATTATATATATATATATATATATATATAGAGAGAGAGAGAGAGAGAGTATGTTGTATTGTTGTATATTATTCTTCATTCTCGTTTAACCCTCTCAGTACCGGCGCCGTCCTTTTAACTATATTCTGGCTACTATTAGACGATTATATTCGAATTTAAACGGGCTTCCAGCAATTAAAACACTTCGAACTATCTCACTTAACCCAGTATACTACCACAGATCAAGAAAATAGAAAACGACACAAGAAAATATATAGAGAGGGACTATGGTAGATTGATAGGTGGGTAGGTAGGTAGGGGTAGATCCTATGGTTAGAAAAAAAGTTACTATAGGATCTCTAGGTAGGGGAGGCCTCAACCATCTATGGGGCGGATAGGGAAGGGAAGGACAAAGGGAATGGGAGGGACCTAAGGATGGGAGGGGGGTATATAATGGGGGTCTTCTGCACTCTACAGCATCACTTCTTCCCTAGCCACCAACCCACTAAGACGTGTGTAAGTAAGATATAAGCTGTAGAGAGGGATAAAGAACTGTGTGTGTGTATTTGAGTTGTGGTTGGTGTATGTGGATATGATGTAGATAGGGATAAAGAACTGTGTGTGTATTTGTGTTGGGGATATTGTATGTTAAATTGTTTACAATCTTCCCCTTTAGGAGTGAAAGGGGTAACTACAATATCAATAAACCTCTGAATAACATAGGTCCTCATGAAACTGTATAAAATCATCTATAATTAAGAGAGGTTGAGATATACTGTCTCAGGTTCTATTCTAATCTAGCTCTTATCGTCCCCTTCAGATAACGATGAAGGTGTTTGTTGCCGTGCTTTGCCTCGCCGCTGTGGCCTCTGCCCGGATGGCCTACCAGTTCTCCGACGGCTACTTGGACATCCTTGGGGCTGAACCTGTCGAGAATTTCGACTGCGCCGACCGCGCCTACGGCTACTACGCCGACGTGGCCACAGACTGTCGGGTCTTCCACGTCTGTGTACCAGTTACTGACGAAGAGGGAACTGTGTTGGCTACAGACCAATACTCCTTCTTCTGCGGTAACCAGACAGTGTTTAGCCAAGAGTCCCTCACCTGTTCCCACGCCGAGGAAGCCTTCCCCTGCACCGAGGCTGAGACACTCTTCGATCTATCCAACGCAGAGTTTGGAAGAATACCCGATGAAACAAAATAAGCACTTGTAAAAAAAAAAATCTTTCTCACTGTCCCTTTCTTTTGTGAATAATGTAAAATTCTTTGAAAAAAATACAAATCTTGCATCGAGTTTCTAATTTTATTGCATAACATTACCTACTTAGATAGACTTTATTATATATATGAACTCGTAGGGTGAATCTAGATGTGCAGCTGGATGGGGAAATACTGGAACAAGTGGAGTGTTTTAAATATCTAGGAAGTGTGATAATCAGGAACGCATGTTTGGACATTGAGGTAAAACAGAGAGTAAGTGAAGGAAGGAAAGTTTTTGGAGCAATGGAAAGTATGTGGAAGGTGAGACATTTTGGAATGAAAGCTAAAAGTGAAATGTATCAAAGGATAGTTGTACCAACAGTGATGTATAGGGCTGAGACGTGGGCTCTGAAGGCAAAGGAGAGAAGAAAGCTGGATGTGATGGAGATGGAATGCTTGAGAAGTATGTGTGGAGTGAGTCGTAGAGACAGATTGAGTAATGAAGAGATACGTGGAGAGTGGCGTCAGGCGTGTGGCCTCTCTACTTTTCTCTCTTTCTCTGGCTTGTATCCATTCGGTCCCATTCATCCTAATGTTTTAAGACGTTTATCCCCATCCAGGTGACTATACCGGCGACGTCTTTTTATCATGGTCTAGCTACTATTAGACGATTATATTCAGTTTAAGGGGGGATGGTTCAGTTTTTGGGCGATTTTTGCATGTATTCATTATTTTCCTAGTTTCATTCGTAGACCTCCATCAAATTTAAAAAAAAAAAAAACATCCATTAGATCCCCCTTAGACAGCTAACAAGTTTTTCAAAAAAACATCAAGGCTCTCCCTCGAGATAAATGTTTACATTTTTCGTTAGAATATTCTTTCCTGCTGAAGGCTGGTTCCATCTAGGTTACAGGCTCGCTATCGCTCGCAAGGAAAAAATCTACAACTAAATGGCACGAAATGTCTTAATATTTATAAAGAAATGGGATAAAAGGACAGAAGGAAAGAAGCATAAAATGTGAAAGGGTGAAATGTACAAGGGTGATAAGTGAAAGGGTGATATGTGAAAGGGTGAAATGTACAAGGGTGAGATGTGCAAGGTGAGCTGTAAAAGGGTGGGATGTGAAAGGGTGAGATGTGCAAGGTGAGCTGTAAAAGGGTGGGATGTGAAAGGGTGAAATTAGAAAAGGTGAGGTTTGAAAGGGGTGAGATATAGATTCTAGATTAGCTATATATAAACAGTTAAGCAATAAATAACTCGATATAAGCCAGTAAGTAAGTATTAACATTAATCATCCATTACAAGCCCCAATGTACTTGAATAAACTAATGCAAGCATATGGTCCTCCCGGGATTCGAACTCGGGACACCACACCCAGAACATAAGCATCAAAACCATTACACCACCAACACAGCCAGATTCTAGCATAGTTAACCCCTTCAGCACCATGACGTATTGTTGGCTTGGATGCTGGCTATCAGTAGACGATGGTATGCAGCTTATAAAGGACCTTTATGTTATTCAGGGGATTTATTGGGATAGTGTTTAACCCTTTGAGTCCCAGAGGTTCATGTCTTGGCAATACCTCAACTTTGTTATGGCTACTGTACTTTCGTATTTAATTGTGTTTTGGTACTGAAGAGAGGGAAGGCGGAGGAGAGGGGAGTTAGAAGGGGTCAAGGTCGTCAGCATCCCTCCCCCCCCCCATTTTATACACACGCCCCTCGACCCCCTCACCCCAGCTGTCATATATACACACGCCCCCCTCACCCCCTCGCCACCTCCCATATATACACACGCCCCACCCCTCACCCCATCCCCACCTCCCATATACTGTATACACCCGCCCCCCTCACCCCACCTCCCATTATATACACAACCCCATCCTCCCTCTTCCAACAATCACACCTTCAAATTAATTATTGAGGAAGGGGGGGGGGGGGGGGATATCAAACCGGTGCTATGGGTGGGGGGGCTCACTATATATTTTCCCATGCCTCGCAACCTTTATTTTGTTTTTATTTATTTATTTATTTATTTATTTTTTTTGTGGCTCAACCCTTTTTTAACCCGTAGAGGATCACGACGCATCTTGGCACTCTATTCCGGCTACTATTAGACGATTCTCTTCAGATTAGGAAGGGTATATGGAAGTCAGATTGATTGAGACACAATCTTAACCCGTTTCATTGCCACAGAACCATCCTCAGCTGTATAAAATCGTCTAATGATAGCCAGAATTGCCAAAACGCGTAATTATCCTTAAGCGGTTAATCTCCACTCTATCCATTCAACGTGCTATCTAGACATTTATCATTACTCCTTCATATTATAAATTACAATATATTATATATTATATTGCACTACAATATATATATTATATATATATATAGAGAGAGAGAGAATGTTGTATTGTTGTATATTATTATTCATTCTCGTTTAACCCTCTCAGTACCGGCGCCGTCCTTTTAACTATATTCTGGCTACTATTAGACGATTATATTCGAATTTAAACGGGCTTCCAGCAATTAAAAGACTTCGAACTATCTCACTTAACCCAGTATACTACCACAGATCAAGAAAATAGAAAACGACACAAGAAAATATATAGAGAGGGACTATGGTAGATTGATAGGTGGGTAGGTAGGTAGGGGTAGATCCTATGGTTAGAAAAAAAGTTACTATAGGATCTCTAGGTAGGGGAGGCCTCAACCAATCTATGGGGCGGATAGGGAAGGGAAGGACAAAGGGAATGGGAAGGACCTAAGGATGGGAGGGGGGTATATAATGGGAGTCTTCTACTCTCTACAGCATCACTTCTTCCCTAGCCACCAACCCCCTAAGACGTGTGTGAGTAAGATATAAGCTGTAGAGAGGGATAAAGAACTGTGTGTGTGTATTTGAGTTGTGGTCTGTGTTTATGTGTTTTAGCAGTGGTTGGTGTATGTTGAATTGATGTAGAGAGGTATAAAGAACTGTGTGTGTATTTGTGTTGTGGATATTGTATGTTGAATTGCTTAAAATCTTCCCCTTTAGGAGTGAAAGGGGTAAATACGATATCAATAAACCTCTGAATAACATAGGTCCTTATGAAACTGTATAAAATCATCTATAATTAAGAGAGGTTGAGATATACTGTCTCAGGTTCTATTCTAATGTAGCTCTTATCGTCCCCTTCAGATAACGATGAAGGTGTTTGTTGCCGTGCTTTGCCTCGCCTCTGTGGCCTCCGCCCGGATGGCCTACCAGTTCTCTGACGGCTACTTGGACATCCTTGGAGCTGAACCTGCCGAGAACTTCGACTGCGCCGACCGCGCCTACGGCTACTATGCCGACGTGGCCACAGACTGTCGGGTCTTCCACGTCTGTGTACCAGTTACTGACGAAGAGGGAACTGTGTTGGCTACAGACCAATACTCCTTCTTCTGCGGTAACCAGACAGTCTTTAGCCAAGAGTCCCTCACCTGTTCCCACGCCGAGGAAGCCTTCCCCTGCACCGAGGCTGAGACGCTCTTCGATCTATCCAACGCAGAGTTTGGAAGAATCCCCGATGAAACAATATAAGCACTTGTAAAAAAAAATCTTTCTCACTGTCTCTTTCTTTTGTGAATACTGTAAAATTCTTTGAAAAAAATAAAAATCTTGCACCGAGTTTCTAATTTTATTGCATAACATTACCTACTTAGATAGACTTTATTATATATATGAGCTCGTAGGGTGAATCTAGATGTGCGGCTGGCTGGGGAAATACTGGAACAAGTGGAGTGTTTTAAATATCTAGGAAGTGTGATAATCAGGAATGCATGTTTGGACATTGAGGTAAAACAGAGAGTAAGTGAAGGAAGGAAAGTTTTTGAAGCAATGGAAAGTATGTGGAAGGTGAGAAATTTTGGAATGAAAGCTAAAAGTGAAATGTATCAAAGGATAGTTGTACCAACAGTGATGTATAGGGCTGAGACGTGGGCTCTGAAGGCAAAGGAGAGAAGAAAGCTGGATGTGATGGAGGTGAAATGCTTGAGGAGTATGTGTGGAGTGAGTCGTAGAGACAGATTGAGTAATGAAGAGATACGTAGGAGAGTGGGGCAGCAGGACCTTTGTCGGCCAGAGTGGACAGAAGGGTGCTGTGCTGGTATGGACATGTTGAGCGAATGGAAGATGAAAGGCTTACAAAGAGAATATGTGAGTCAGATACAAGGGGAGGTAGAGGGGTAGGAAGTCCTTCATTGAGATGGAGAGATTGTGTAGTACAAGCATTAGTAGATAGAGAAATGACTATAGATCGGGCAAGAGAAGTGGTAATAAATAGAAATGAATGGAGAATGTTTGTGAATAGATGAGTGATAAATCGGTCGTTTGGGAGAGAGGTTTTGGGCGCCAGTTGGACTAGACAATTGTCCGTCAGGCGTGTGGCCTCTCTACTTTTCTCTCTTTCTCTGGCTTGTATCCATTCGGTCCCATTCATCCTAATGTTTTAAGACGTTTATCCCCATCCAGGTGACTATACCGGCGACGTCTTTTTATCATGTTCTAGCTACTATTAGACGATTATATTCAGTTTAAGGGGGGATGGTTCAGTTTTTAGGCGATTTTTGCATGTAGTCATTAGTTTTCTAGTTTCCTTCGTAGACCTCCATCAAATTTATAAAAAAAAAAACACATCCAATAGATCCCCCTTAGACCGCTAACAAGTTTAAAAAAAAAAAAACATCAAGGCTCTCCCTCGAGATAAATGTTTACATTTTTCGTTAGAATATTCTTTCCTGCTGAAGGCTGGTTCCATCTAGGTTACAGGCTCGCTATCGCTCGCAAGGAAAAAATCTACACCTAAATGGCACGAAAGGTCTTAATATTTATAAAGAAATGGGATAAAAGGAGAGAAGGAAAGAAGGATAAAATGTGAAAGGGTGAAATGTACAAGGGTGATAAGTGAAAGGGTGATATGTGAAAGGGTGAAATGTACATGGGTGAGATGTGCAAGGTGAGCTGTAAAAGGGTGGGATGTGAAAGGGTGAGATGTGCAAGGTGAGCTGTAAAAGGGTGGGATGTGAAAGGGTGAAATTAGAAAAGGTGAGGTTTGAAAGGGGTAAGATATAGATTCTAGATTAGCTATATATAAACAGTTAAGCTATAAATAAATCGATATTAGCCAGTAAGTAAGTATTAACATTAATCATCCATTACAAGCCCCAATGTACTTGAATAAACTAATGCAAGCATATGGTCCTCCCTGGATTCGAACTCGGGACACCACACCCAGAACATAAGCATCAAAACCATTACACCACCAACACAGCCAGATTCTAGCATAGTTAACCCCTTCAGCACCATGACGTATTGTTGGCTTGGATGCTGGCTATCAGTAGACGATGGTATGCAGCTTATAAAGGACCTTTATGTTATTCAGGGGATTTATTGGGATAGTGTTTAACCCTTTGAGTCCCAGAGGTTCATGTCTTGGCAATACCTCAACTTTGTTATGGCTACTGTACTGTCGTATTTAATTATGTTTTGGTACTGAAGAGAGGTAGAGAGGGAAGGGGGAGGAGAGGGGAGTTAGAAGGGGTCAAGGTCGTCAGCATCCCTCCACCCCTCCCCCCCACCCCCGGTTTATACACACGCCCCTCACCCCAGCTGTCATCTATACACACGCCCCCCTCACCCCATCGCCACCTCCCATATATACACACACCCCACCCCCTCACCCCTTCCCCACCTCCCATATACTGTATACACCCGCCCCCTCACCCCACCTCCCATTATATACACAACCCCATCCTCCCTCGTCCAACAATCACCCCTTCAAATTAATTTTTGAGGAAGGGGGGGGGGAGGGGGATATCAAACCGGTGCTATGGGGGGGGGGGGGGGGGCTCACTATATATTTTCCCATGCCTCGCAACCTTTTTTTTTGTTTTATTTATTTATTTATTTATTTATTTTTTGTGGCTCAACCCTTTGTTAACCCCTAGAGGATCACGGCGCATCTTGGCACTCTATTCCGGCTACTATTAGACGATTTTCTTCAGATTAGGAAGGGTATATGGAAGTCAGATTGATTGAGACACAATCTTAACCCGTTTCATTGCCATAGAACCATCCTCAGCTGTATAAAATCGTCTAATGATAGCCAGAATTGCCAAAACGCGTAATTATCCTTAAGCGGTTATTCTCCACTCTATCCATTCACCGTGCTACCTAAACATTTATCATTACTCCTTCATATTATAAATTACAATATATTATATATTATATTGCATCACAATATATATATTATATATATATATATATATATAGAGAGAGAGAGAGAGAGAGTATGTTGTATTGTTGTATATTATTCTTCATTCTCGTTTAACCCTCTCAGTACCGGCGCCGTCCTTTTAACTATATTCTGGCTACTATTAGACGATTATATTCGAATTTAAACGGGCTTCCAGCAATTAAAACACTTCGAACTATCTCACTTAACCCAGTATACTACCACAGATCAAGAAAATAGAAAACGACACAAGAAAATATATAGAGAGGGACTATGGTAGATTGATAGGTGGGTAGGTAGGTAGGGGTAGATCCTATGGTTAGAAAAAAAGTTACTATAGGATCTCTAGGTAGGGGAGGCCTCAACCAATCTAGGGGGCGGGTAGGGAAAGGAAGGACGAAGGGAATGGGAGGGACCTAAGGATGGGAGGGGGGTATATAATGGGAGTCTTCTACTCTCTACAGCATCACTTCTTCCCTAGCCACCAACCCCCTAAGACGTGTGTGAGTAAGATATAAGCTGTAGACAGGGATAAAGAACTGTGTGTGTGTATTTGAGTTGTGGTCTGTGTTTATGTGTTTTAGCAGTGGTTGGTGTATGTTGAATTGATGTAGAGAGGTATAAAGAACTGTATGTGTACTTGTGTTGTGGATATTGTATGTTAAATTGTTTAAAATCTTCCCCTTTAGGAGTGAAAGGGGTAAATACGATATCAATAAACCTCTGAATAACATAGGTCCTTATGAAACTGTATAAAATCATCTATAATTAAGAGAGGTTGAGATATACTGTCTCAGGTTCTATTCTAATGTAGCTCTTATCGTCCCCTTCAGATAACGATGAAGGTGTTTGTTGCCGTGCTTTGCCTCGCCTCTGTGGCCTCCGCCCGGATGGCCTACCAGTTCTCTGACGGCTACTTGGACATCCTTGGAGCTGAACCTGCCGAGAACTTCGACTGCGCCGACCGCTCCTACGGCTACTACTATGCCGACGTGGCCACAGACTGTCGGGTCTTCCACGTCTGTGTACCAGTTACTGACGAAGAGGGAACTGTGTTGGCTACAGACCAATACTCCTTCTTCTGCGGTAACCAGACAGTCTTTAGCCAAGAGTCCCTCACCTGTTCCCACGCCGAGGAAGCCTTCCCCTGCACCGAGGCTGAGACGCTCTTCGATCTATCCAACGCAGAGTTTGGAAGAATCCCCGATGAAACAAAATAAGCACTTGTAAAAAAAATCTTTCTCACTGTCTCTTTCTTTTGTGAATACTGTAAAATTCTTTGAAAAAAATAAAAATCTTGCACCGAGTTTCTAATTTTATTGCATAACATTACCTACTTAGATAGACTTTATTATATATATGAACTCGTAGGGTGAATCTAGATGTGCGGCTGGATGGGGAAATACTGGAACAAGTGGAGTGTTTTAAATATCTAGGAAGTGTGATAATCAGGAATGCATGTTTGGACATTGAGGTAAAACAGAGAGTAAGTGAAGGAAGGAAAGTTTTTGAAGCAGTGGAAGGTGAGAAATTTTGGAATGAAAGCTAAAAGTGAAATGTATCAAAGGATAGTTGTACCAACAGTGATGTATAGGGCTGAGACGTGGGCTCTGAAGGCAAAGGAGAGAAGAAAGCTGGATGTGATGGAGGTGAAATGCTTGAGGAGTATGTGTGGAGTGAGTCGTAGAGACAGATTGAGTAATGAAGAGATACGTAGTAGAGTGGGGCAGCAGGACCTTTGTCGGCCAGAGTGGACAGAAGGGTGCTGTGCTGGTATGGACATGTTGAGCGAATGGAAGATGAAAGGCTTACAAAGAGAAAATACATGAGTCAGATACAGGGAGAGGTAGAGGGTAGGAAGTCCTCCATTGAAATGGAGAGATTGTGTAGTACAAGCATTAGTAGATAGAGAGATGACTATAGATCGGGCAAGAGAAGTGATAATAAATAGAAATGAATGGAGAATGTTTGTGAATAGATGAGTGATAAATCGGTCGTTTGGGAGAGAGGTTTTGGGCGCCAGTTGGACTAGACAATTGTCCGTCAGGCGTGTGGCCTCTCTACTTTTCTCTCTTTCTCTGGCTTGTATCCATTCGGTCCCATTCATCCTAATGTTTTAAGACGTTTATCCCCATCCAGGTGACTATACCGGCGACGTCTTTTTATCATGTTCTAGCTACTATTAGACGATTATATTCAGTTTAAGGGAGGATGGTTCAGTTTTTGGGCGATTTTTTAATGTATTCATTATTTTCCTAGTTTCATTCGTAGACCTCCATCAAATTAAAAAAAAAAAAAAAAAGACATCGATTAGATCCCCCTTAGACCGCTAAAAAGTTTAAAAAAAAAAACATCAAGGCTCTCCCTCGAGATAAATGTTTACATTTTTCGTTAGAATATTCTTTCCTGCTGAAGGCTGGTTCCATCTAGGTTACAGGCTCGCTATCGCTCGCAAGGAAAAAATCTACACCTAAATGGCACGAAAGGTCTTAATATTTATAAAGAAATGGGATAAAAGGACAGAAGGAAAGAAGGATAAAATGTGAAAGGGTGAAATGTACAAGGGTGATAGGTGAAAGGGTGATATGTGAAAGGGTGAAATGTACAAGGGTGAGATGTGCAAGGTGAGCTATAAAAGGGTGGGATGTGAAAGGGTGAGATGTGCAAGGTGAGCTGTAAAATGGTGGGATGTGAAAGGGTGAAATTAGAAAAGGTGAGGTTTGAAAGGGGTAAGATATAGATTCTAGATTAGCTATATATAAACAGTTAAGCAATAAATAACTCGATATAAGCCAGTAAGTAAGTATTAACATTAATCATCCATTACAAGCCCCAATGTACTTGAATAAACTAATGCAAGCATATGGTCCTCCCTGGATTCGAACTCGGGACACCACACCCAGAACATAAGCATCAAAACCATTACACCAACACAGCCAGATTCTAGCATAGTTAACCCCTTCAGCACCATGACGTATTGTTGGCTTGGATTCTGGCTATCAGTAGACGATGGTATGCAGCTTATAAAGGACCTTTATGTTATTCAGGGGATTTATTGGGATAGTGTTTAACCCTTTGAGTCCCAGAGGTTCATGTCTTGGCAATACCTCAACTTTGTTATGGCTACTGTACTTTCGTATTTAATTGTGTTTTGGTACTGAAGAGAGGGAAGGGGGAAGAGAGGGGAGTTAGAAGGGGTCAAGGTCGTCAGCATCCCTCCACCCCCCCCCCCCCATTTTATACACACGCCCCTCGACCCCTCACCCCAGCTGTCATATATACACACGCCCCCCTCACCCCATAGCCACCTCCCATATATACACACGCCCCACCCCCTCACCCCTTCCCCACCTCCCACATACTGTATACACCCGCCCCCCTCACCCCACCTCCCATTATATACACAACCCCATCCTCCCTCTTCCAACAATCACACCTTCAAATTAATTATTGAGGAAGGGGGGGGGGGGGATATCAAACCGGTGCTATGGCTCACTATATATTTTCCCATGCCTCGCAACCTTTATTTTGTTTTTATTTATTTATTTATTTATTTATTTATTTTTGTGGCTCAACCCTTTTTTAACCCCTAGAGGATCACGACGCATCTTGGCACTCTATTCCGGCTACTATTAGACGATTCTCTTCAGATTAGGAAGGGTATATGGAAGTCAGATTGATTGAGACACAATCTTAACCCGTTTCATTGCCACAGAACCATCCTCAGCTGTATAAAATCGTCTAATGATAGCCAGAATTGCCAAAACGCGTAATTATCCTTAAGCGGTTAATCTCCACTCTATCCATTCACCGTGCTATCTAGACTTTTATCATTACTCCTTCATATTATAAATTACAATATATTATATATTATATTGCACTACAATATATATATATATATATATATATAGAGAGAGAGAGAGAGTATGTTGTATTGTTGTATATTATTCTTCATTCTCGTTTAACCCTCTCAGTACCGGCGCCGTCCTTTTAACTATATTCTGGCTACTATTAGACGATTATATTCGAATTTAAACGGGCTTCCAGCAATTAAAACACTTCGAACTATCTCACTTAACCCAGTATACTACCACAGATCAAGAAAATAGAAAACGACACAAGAAAATATATAGAGAGGGACTATGGTAGATTGATAGGTAGGTAGGGGTAGATCCTATGGTTAGAAAAAAAGTTACTATAGGATCTCTAGGTAGGGGAGGCCTCAACCAATCTATGGGGCGGATAGGGAAGGGAAGGACAAAGGGAATGGGAGGGACCTAAGGATGGGAGGGGGGTATATAATGGGAGTCTTCTACTCTCTACAGCATCACTTCTTCCATAGCCACCAACCCCCTAAGACGTGTGTGAGTAAGATATAAGCTGTAGAGAGGGATAAAGAACTGTGTGTGTGTATTTGTGTTGTGGTCGGTGTTTATGTGTTTTAGCAGTGGTTGGTGTATGTTTGAATTGATGTAGAGAGGTATAAAGAACTGTATGTGTACTTGTGTTGTGGATATTGTATGTTAAATTGTTTAAAATCTTCCCCTTTAGGAGTGAAAGGGGTAAATACGATATCAATAAACCTCTGAATAACATAGGTCCTTATGAAACTGTATAAAATCATCTATAATTAAGAGAGGTTGAGATATACTGTCTCAGGTTCTATTCTAATGTAGCTCTTATCGTCCCCTTCAGATAACGATGAAGGTGTTTGTTGCCGTGCTTTGCCTCGCCTCTGTGGCCTCCGCCCGGATGGCCTACCAGTTCTCTGACGGCTACTTGGACATCCTTGGAGCTGAACCTGCCGAGAACTTCGACTGCGCCGACCGCTCCTACGGCTACTATGCCGACGTGGCCACAGACTGTCGGGTCTTCCACGTCTGTGTACCAGTTACTGACGAAGAGGGAACTGTGTTGGCTACAGACCAATACTCCTTCTTCTGCGGTAACCAGACAGTCTTTAGCCAAGAGTCCCTCACCTGTTCCCACGCCGAGGAAGCCTTCCCCTGCACCGAGGCTGAGACGCTCTTCGATCTATCCAACGCAGAGTTTGGAAGAATCCCCGATGAAACAAAATAAGCACTTGTAAAAAAAATCTTTCTCACTGTCTCTTTCTTTTGTGAATACTGTAAAATTCTTTGAAAAAAATAAAAATCTTGCACCGAGTTTCTAATTTTATTGCATAACATTACCTACTTAGATAGACTTTATTATATATATGAGCTCGTAGGGTGAATCTAGATGTGCGGCTGGATGGGGAAATACTGGAACAAGTGGAGTGTTTTAAATATCTAGGAAGTGTGATAATCAGGAATGCATGTTTGGACATTGAGGTAAAACAGAGAGTAAGTGAAGGAAGGAAAGTTTTTGAAGCAATGGAAAGTATGTGGAAGGTGAGAAATTTTGGAATGAAAGCTAAAAGTGAAATGTATCAAAGGATAGTTGTACCAACAGTGATGTATAGGGCTGAGACGTGGGCTCTGAAGGCAAAGGAGAGAAGAAAGCTGGATGTGATGGAGGTGAAATGCTTGAGGAGTATGTGTGGAGTGAGTCGTAGAGACAGATTGAGTAATGAAGAGATACGTAGTAGAGTGGGGCAGCAGGACCTTTGTCGGCCAGAGTGGACAGAAGGGTGCTGTGCTGGTATGGACATGTTGAGCGAATGGAAGATGAAAGGCTTACAAAGAGAATATGTGAGTCAGATACAAGGGGAGGTAGAGGGGTAGGAAGTCCTTCATTGAGATGGAGAGATTGTGTAGTACAAGCATTAGTAGATAGAGAGATGACTATAGATCGGGCAAGAGAAGTGATAATAAATAGAAATGAATGGAGAATGTTTGTGAATAGATGAGTGATAAATCGGTCGTTTGGGAGAGAGGTTTTGGGCGCCAGTTGGACTAGACAATTGTCCGTCAGGCGTGTGGCCTCTCTACTTTTCTCTCTTTCTCTGGCTTGTATCCATTCGGTCCCATTCATCCTAATGTTTTAAGACGTTTATCCCCATCCAGGTGACTATACCGGCGACGTCTTTTTATCATGTTCTAGCTACTATTAGACGATTATATTCAGTTTAAGGGAGGATGGTTCAGTTTTTGGGCGATTTTTTAATGTATTCATTATTTTCCTAGTTTCATTCGTAGACCTCCATCAAATTAAAAAAAAAAAAAAAAAAGACATCGATTAGATCCCCCTTAGACCGCTAAAAAGTTTTAAAAAAAAAACATCAAGGCTCTCCCTCGAGATAAATGTTTACATTTTTCGTTAGAATATTCTTTCCTGCTGAAGGCTGGTTCCATCTAGGTTACAGGCTCGCTATCGCTCGCAAGGAAAAAATCTACACCTAAATGGCACGAAAGGTCTTAATATTTATAAATAAATGGGATAAAAGAACAGAAGGAAAGGATAAAATGTGAAAGGGTGAAATGTACAAGGGTGATAGGTGAAAGGGTGATATGTGAAAGGGTGAAATGTACAAGGGTGAGATGTGCAAGGTGAGCTATAAAAGGGTGGGATGTGAAAGGGTGAGATGTGCAAGGTGAGCTGTAAAAGGGTGGGATGTGAAAGGGTGAAATTAGAAAAGGTGAGGTTTGAAAGGGGTGAGATATAGATTCTAGATTAGCTATATATAAACAGTTAAGCAATAAATAACTCGATATAAGCCAGTAAGTAAGTATTAACATTAATCATCCATTACAAGCCCCAATGTACTTGAATAACTAATGCAAGCATATGGTCCTCCCGGGATTCGAACTCGGGACACCACACCCAGAACATAAGCATCAAAACCATTACACCACCAACACAGCCAGATTCTAGCATAGTTAACCCCTTCAGCACCATGACGTATTGTTGGCTTGGATGCTGGCTATCAGTAGACGATGGTATGCAGCTTATAAAGGACCTTTATGTTATTCAGGGGATTTATTGGGATAGTGTTTAACCCTTTGAGTCCCAGAGGTTCATGTCTTGGCAATACCTCAACTTTGTTATGGCTACTGTACTTTCGTATTTAATTATGTTTTGGTACTGAAGAGAGGGAAGGGGGAGGAGAGGGGAGTTAGAAGGGGTCAAGGTCGTCAGCATCCCTCCACCCCCCCCCCCCCCCCACCCCCACTCCCGTTTTATACACACGCCCCTCGACCCCCTCACCCCAGCTGTCATATATACACACGCCCCCCTCACCACCTCCCATATATACACACGCCCCACCCCCTCACCCCTTCCCCACCTCCCATATACTGTATACACCCGCCCCCCTCACCCCACCTCCCATTATATACACAACCCCATCCTCCCTCTTCCAACAATCACACCTTCAAATTAATTATTGAGGAAGGGGGGGGGGGGATATCAAACCGGTGCTATGGGGGGGGGGGGCTCACTATATATTTTCCCATGCCTCGCAACCTTTATTTTGTTTTTATTTATTTATTTATTTTTTGTTTTGTTTTGTGGCTCAACCCTTTTTTAACCCGTAGAGGATCACGACGCATCTTGGCACTCTATTCCGGCTACTATTAGACGATTCTCTTCAGATTAGGAAGGGTATATGGAAGTCAGATTGATTGAGACACAATCTTAACCCATTTCATTGCCACAGAACCATCCTCAGCTGTATAAAATCGTCTAATGATAGCCAGAATTGCCAAAACGCGTAATTATCCTTAAGCGGTTAATCTCCACTCTATCCATTCAACGTGCTATCTAGACATTTATCATTACTCCTTCATATTATAAATTACAATATATTATATATTATATTGCACTACAATATATATATTATATATATATATATATATATAGAGAGAGAGAGAGAGAGTATGTTGTATTGTTGTATATTATTCTTCATTCTCGTTTAACCCTCTCAGTACCGGCGCCGTCCTTTTAACTATATTCTGGCTACTATTAGACGATTATATTCGAATTTAAACGGGCTTCCAGCAATTAAAACACTTCGAACTATCTCACTTAACCCAATATACTACCACAGATCAAGAAAATAGAAAACGACACAAGAAAATATATAGAGAGGGACTATGGTAGATTGATAGGTGGGTAGGTAGGGGTAGATCCTATGGTTAGAAAAAAGTTACTATAGGATCTCTAGGTAGGGGAGGCCTCAACCAATCTATGGGGCGGATAGGGAAGGGAAGGACAAAGGGAATGGGAGGGACCTAAGGATGGGAGGGGGGTATATAATGGGGGTCTTCTGCACTCTACAGCATCACTTCTTCCCTAGCCACCAACCCACTAAGACGTGTGTAAGTAAGATATAAGCTGTAGAGAGGGATAAAGAACTGTGTGTGTGTATTTGAGTTGTGGTTGGTGTATGTGGATATGATGTAGATAGGGATAAAGAACTGTGTGTGTATTTGTGTTGGGGATATTGTATGTTAAATTGTTTACAATCTTCCCCTTTAGGAGTGAAAGGGGTAACTACAATATCAATAAACCTCTGAATAACATAGGTCCTCATGAAACTGTATAAAATCATCTATAATTAAGAGAGGTTGAGATATACTGTCTCAGGTTCTATTTTAATCTAGCTCTTATCGTCCCCTTCAGATAACGATGAAGGTGTTTGTTGCCGTGCTTTGCCTCGCCGCTGTGGCCCTCCCGGATGGCCTACCAGTTCTCCGACGGCTACTTGGACATCCTTGGGGCTGAACCTGTCGAGAATTTCGACTGCGCCGACCGCGCCTACGGCTACTACGCCGACGTGGCCACAGACTGTCGGGTCTTCCACGTCTGTGTACCAGTTACTGACGAAGAGGGAACTGTGTTGGCTACAGACCAATACTCCTTCTTCTGCGGTAACCAGACAGTGTTTAGCCAAGAGTCCCTCACCTGTTCCCACGCCGAGGAAGCCTTCCCCTGCACCGAGGCTGAGACGCTCTTCGATCTATCCAACGCAGAGTTTGGAAGAATACCCGATGAAACAAAATAAGCACTTGTAAAAAAAAAATCTTTCTCACTGTCTCTTTCTTTTGTGAATAATGTAAAATTATTTGAAAAAAATACAAATCTTGCATCGAGTTTCCAATTTTATTGCATAACATTACCTACTTAGATAGACTTTATTATATATATGAACTCGTAGGGTGAATCTAGATGTGCGGCTGGATGGGGAAATACTGGAACAAGTAGAGTGTTTTAAATATCTAGGAAGTGTGATAATCAGGAACGCATGTTTGGACATTGAGGTAAAACAGAGAGTAAGTGAAGGAAGGAAAGTTTTTGGAGCAATGGAAAGTATGTGGAAGGTGAGAAATTTTGGAATGAAAGCTAAAAGTGAAATGTATCAAAGGATAGTTGTACCAACAGTGATGTATAGGGCTGAGACGTGGGCTCTGAAGGCAAAGGAGAGAAGAAAGCTGGATGTGATGGAGATGGAATGCTTGAGAAGTATGTGTGGAGTGAGTCGTAGAGACAGATTGAGTAATGAAGAGATACGTAGGAGAGTGGGGCAGCAGGACCTTTGTCGGCCAGAGTGGACAGAAGGGTGCTGTGCTGGTATGGACATGTTGAGCGAATGGAAGATGAAAGGCTTACAAAGAGAATATGTGAGTCAGATACAAGGGGAGATAGAGGGGTAGGACGACCTCCATTGAGATGGAGAGATTATGTAGTACAAGCATTAGTAGATAGAGAAATGACTATAGATCGGGCAAGAGAAGTGGTAATAAATAGAAATGAATGGAGAATGTTTGTGAATAGATGAGTGATAAATCGGTCGTTTGGGAGAGGTTTTGGGCGCCAGTTGGACTAGACAATTGTCAGTCAGGCGTGTGGCCTCTCTATTTTTCTCTCTTTCTCTGGCTTGTATCCATTCGGTCCCATTCATCCTAATGTTTTAAGACGTTTATCCCCATCCAGGTGACTATACCGGCGACGTCTTTTTATCATGTTCTAGCTACTATTAGACGATTATATTCAGTTTAAGGGGGGATGGTTCAGTTTTTGGGCGATTTTTGCATGTATTCATTATTTTCCTAGTTTCATTCGTAGACCTCCATCGAATTTAAAAAAAAAAAAAACATCCATTAGATCCCCCTTAGACCGCTAACAAGTTTTTCAAAAAAACATCAAGGCTCTCCCTCGAGATAAATGTTTACATTTTTCGTTAGAATATTCTTTCCTGCTGAAGGCTGGTTCCATCTAGGTTACAGGCTCGCTATCGCTCGCAAGGAAAAAATCTACACCTAAATGGCACGAAAGGTCTTAATATTTACAAAGAAATTGGATAAAAGGACAGAAGGAAAGAAGGATAAAATGTGAAAGGGTGAAATGTACAAGGGTGATAAGTGAAAGGGTGAAATGTACAAGGGTGAGATGTGCAAGGTGAGCTGTAAAAGGGTGGGATGTGAAAGGGTGAGATGTGCAAGGTGAGCTGTAAAAGGGTGGGATGTGAAAGGGTGAAATTAGAAAAGGTGAGGTTTGAAAAGGGTGAGATATAGATTCTAGATTAGCTATATATAAACAGTTAAGCAATAAATAACTCGATATAAGCCAGTAAGTAAGTATTAACATTAATCATCCATTACAAGCCCCAATGTACTTGAATAAACTAATGCAAGCATATGGTCCTCCCGGGATTCGAACTCGGGGCACCACTCCCAGAACATAAGCATCAAAACCATTACACCACCAACACAGCCAGATTCTAGCATAGTTAACCCCTTCAGCACCATGACGTATTGTTGGCTTGGATTCTGGCTATCAGTAGACGATGGTATGCAGCTTATAAAGGACCTTTATGTTATTCAGGGGATTTATTGGGATAGTGTTTAACCCTTTGAGTCCCAGAGGTTCATGTCTTGGCAATACCTCAACTTTGTTATGGCTACTGTACTGTCGTATTTAATTATGTGTTGGTACTGAAGAGAGGTAGAGAGGGAAGGGGGAGGAGAGGGGAGTTAGAAGGGGTCAAGGTCGTCAGCATCCCTCCACCCCCCCCCCCCATTTTATACACACGCCCCTCGACCCCCCCTCACCAGCTGTCATATATACACACGCCCCCCTCACCCCATCGCCACCTCCCATATATACACACGCCCCACCCCCTCACCCCTTCCCCACCTCCCATATACTGTATACACCCGCCCCCCTCACCCCACCTCCCATTATATACACAACCCCATCCTCCCTCGTCCAACAATTACACCTTCAAATTAATTATTGAGGAAGGGGGGGGGGGGGGGATATCAAACCGGTGCTATGGGGGGGGGGGGGGTTCACTATATATTTTCCCATGCCTCGCAACCTTTATTTTGTTTTTATTTATTTATTTATTTGTTTTGTGGCTCAACCCTTTTTTAACCCCTAGAGGATCACGACGCATCTTGGCACTCTATTCCGGCTACTATTAGACGATTCTCTTCAGATTAGGAAGGGTATATGGAAGTCAGATTGATTGAGACACAATCTTAACCCGTTTCATTGCCACAGAACCATCCTCAGCTGTATAAAATCGTCTAATGATAGCCAGAATTGCCAAAACGCGTAATTATCCTTAAGCGGTTAATCTCCACTCTATCCATTCAACGTGCTATCTAGACATTTATCATTACTCCTTCATATTATAAATTACAATATATTATATATTATATTGCACTACAATATATATATTATATATATATATATATATATATATAGAGAGAGAGAGAGTATGTTGTATTGTTGTATATTATTCTTCATTCTCGTTTAACCCTCTCAGTACCGGCGCCGTCCTTTTAACTATATTCTGGCTACTATTAGACGATTATATTCGAATTTAAACGGGCTTCCAGCAATTAAAACACTTCGAACTATCTCACTTAACCCAGTATACTACCACAGATCAAGAAAATAGAAAACGACGCAAGAAAATATATAGAGAGGGACTATGGTAGATTGATAGGTAGGTAGGTAGGGGTAGATCCTATGGTTAGAAAAAAAGTTACTATAGGATCTCTAGGTAGGGGAGGCCTCAACCAATCTATGGGGCGGATAGGGAAGGGAAGGACAAAGGGAATGGGAGGGACCTAAGGATGGGAGGGGGTATATAATGGGGGTCTTCTGCACTCTACAGCATCACTTCTTCCCTAGCCACCAACCCACTAAGACGTGTGTAAGTAAGATATAAGCTGTAGAGAGGGATAAAGAACTGTGTGTGTGTATTTGAGTTGTGGTTGGTGTATGTGGATATGATGTAGATAGGGATAAAGAACTGTGTGTGTATTTGTGTTGGGGATATTGTATGTTAAAATGTTTACAATCTTCCCCTTTAGGAGTGAAAGGGGTAACTACAATATCAATAAACCTCTGAATAACATAGGTCCTCATGAAACTGTATAAAATCATCTATAATTAAGAGAGGTTGAGATATACTGTCTCAGGTTCTATTCTAATCTAGCTCTTATCGTCCCCTTCAGATAACGATGAAGGTGTTTGTTGCCGTGCTTTGCCTCGCCGCTGTGGCCTCTTCCCGGATGGCCTACCAGTTCTCCGACGGCTACTTGGACATCCTTGGGGCTGAACCTGTCGAGAATTTCGACTGCGCCGACCGCGCCTACGGCTACTACGCCGACGTGGCCACAGAGTGTCGGGTCTTCCACGTCTGTGTACCAGTTACTGACGAAGAGGGAACTGTGTTGGCTACAGACCAATACTCCTTCTTCTGCGGTAACCAGACAGTGTTTAGCCAAGAGTCCCTCACCTGTTCCCACGCCGAGGAAGCCTTCCCCTGCACCGAGGCTGAGACGCTCTTCGATCTATCCAACGCAGAGTTTGGAAGAATACCCGATGAAACAAAATAAGCACTTGTAAAAAAAAATCTTTCTCACTGTCTCTTTCTTTTGTGAATAATGTAAAATTCTTTGAAAAAAATACAAATCTTGCATCGAGTTTCTAATTTTATTGCATAACATTACCTACTTAGATAGACTTATTATATATATGAACTCGTAGGGTGAATCTAGATGTGCGGCTGGATGGGGAAAATACTGGAACAAGTGGAGTGTTTTAAATATCTAGGAAGTGTGATAATCAGGAACGCATGTTTGGACATTTAGGTAAAACAGAGAGTAAGTGAAGGAAGGAAAGTTTTTTGGAGCAATGGAAAGTATGTGGAAGGTGAGAAATTTTGGAATGAAAGCTAAAAGTGAAATGTATCAAAGGATAGTTGTACCAACAGTGATGCATAGGGCTGAGACGTGGGCTCTGAAGGCAAAGGAGAGAAGAAAGCTGGATGTGATGGAGATGGAATGCTTGAGAAGTATGTGTGGAGTGAGTCGTAGAGGACAGATTGAGTAATGAAGAGATACGTAGGAGAGTGGGGCAGCAGGACCTTTGTCGGCCAGAGTTGACAGAAGGGTGCTGTGCTGGTATGGACATGTTGAGCGAATGGAAGATGAAAGGCTTACAAAGAGAATATGTGAGTCAGATACAAGGGGAGGTAGAGGGGTAGGACGACCTCCATTGAGATGGAGAGATTGTGTAGTACAAGCATTAGTAGATAGAGAAATGACTATAGATCGGGCAAGAGAAGTGGTAATAAATAGAAATGAATGGAGAATGTTTGTGAATAGATGAGTGATAAATCGGTCGTTTGGGAGAGAGGTTTTGGGCGCCAGTTGGACTAGACAATTGTCCGTCAGGCGTGTGGCCTCTCTACTTTTCTCTCTTTCTCTGGCTTGTATCCATTCGGTCCCATTCATCCTAATGTTTTAAGACGTTTATCCCCATCCAGGTGACTATACCGGCGACGTCTTTTTATCATGTTCTAGCTACTATTAGACGATTATATTCAGTTTAAGGGGGGATGGTTCAGTTTTTGGGCGATTTTTGCATGTATTCATTATTTTTCTAGTTTCCTTCGTAGACCTCCATCAAATTTAAAAAAAAAAAAAAAAAAAAACATCCATTAGATCCCCCTTAGACCGCTAACAAGTTTTTAAAAAAAACATCAAGGCTCTCCCTCGAGATAAATGTTTACATTTTTCGTTAGAATATTCTTTCCTGCTGAAGGCTGGTTCCATCTAGGTTACAGGCTCGCTATCGCTCGCAAGGAATAAATCTACACCTAAATGGCACGAAAGGTCTTAATATTTACAAAGAAATTGGATAAAAGGACAGAAGGAAAGAAGGATAAAATGTGAAAGGGTGAGATCTGCAAGGTGAGCTGTAAAAGGGTGAGATGTGCAAGGTGAGATGTAAAAGGGTGAGATATAAAAGGGTGAGATGTGCAAGGTGAGATGTAAAAGGGTGAGATGTAAAAGGGTGAGATGTGCAAGGTGAGCTGTAAAAGAGTGAGATGTAAAAGGGTGGGATGTGCAAGGTGAGGTGTGAAAGAGTGAGATGTGCAAGGTGAGATGTAAAAGGGTGAGATGTGCAAGGTGAGCTGTAAAAGGGTGGGATGTGCAAGGTGAGCTATAAAAGGGTGGGATGTGCAAGGTGAGCTGTAAAAGGGTGGGATGTGCAAGGTGAGCTATAAAAGGGTGGGATGTGCAAGGTGAGCTGTAAAAGGGTGGGATGTGCTAGGTGAGCTGTAAAAGGGTGGGATGTGCAGGGTGAGCTGTAAAAGGGTGGGATGTGCAAGGTGAGCTGTAAAAGGGTGGGATGTGCAAGGTGAGCTGTAAAAGGGTGAGATGTGCAAGGTGAGCTGTAAAAGGGTGAGATGTGCAAGGTGAGCTGTAAAATGGTGGGATGTGCAAGGTGAGCTATAAAAGAGTGGGATGTGCAAGGTGAGCTGTAAAAGGGTGGGATGTGCAAGGTGAGCTGTAAAATGGTGGGATGTGCAAGGTGAGCTGTAAAAGGGTGGGATGTGCAAGGTGAGCTGTAAAAGGGTGAGATGTGCAAGGTGAGCTGTAAAAGGGTGAGATGTGCAAGGTGAGCTGTAAAATGGTGGGATGTGCAAGGTGAGCTATAAAAGAGTGGGATGTGCAAGGTGAGCTGTAAAAGGGTGGGATGTGCAAGGTGAGCTGTAAAATGGTGGGATGTGCAAGGTGAGCTGTAAAAGGGTGGGATGTGCAAGGGGAGCTGTAAAAGGGTGGGATGTGCAAGGTGAGCTGTAAAAGGGTGAGATCTAAAAGGGTGGGATGTGCAAGGTGAGATGTAAAAGGGTGGGATGTGCAAGGTGAGATGTAAAAGGGTGGGATGTGCAAGGTGAGCTGTAAAAGGGTGGGATGTGAAAGGTGAGATGTAAAAGGGTGGGATGTGCAAGGTGAGCTGTAAAAGGGTGGGATGTGAAAGGGTGAAATTAGAAAAGACCATATAATATAGCCGTACCCTCAGCGACCATATAATATAGCAGTACCCTCAGCGACCATATAATATAGCCGTACCCTCAGCGACCATATAATATAGCCGTACCCTCAGCGACCATATAATATAGCCGTACCCTCAGCGACCATATAATATAGCAGTACCCTCAGCGACCATATAATATAGCCGTACCCTCAGCGACCATATAATATAGCCGTACCCTCAGCGACCATATAATATAGCAGTACCCTCAGCGACCATATAATATAGCCGTACCCTCAGCGACCTTCCTTCATTTGTTTTGTTTGGTTTGTTTTATTGTGGCTCCGAATCCTTTCTTTAAGAGGAGAGATGGTGGTTGCTTTTTCTCCCCCCACCCCCTTCTCCCTCATGCTTAGCCCCACTAGTTTTCAGATTTTAAGACGTTCGGCCCACTAGTTTGGCGATTTTAAGACTTTTCGACCCATTTCTTTGTCATTAAGTACTTTCGTGTCAATTAGGTGTCGAGTTTTTCCTGGCAAGCGATAGCGATCCTGTAATTAAGGAGGAATGTGGCCGGGACACTTTTCTACCGAGAAATGTAGACATTTATCTCGAAGTAGGGGTCTTGGGGGTGAACGGAGGGAGGGAGAGAGACGAGAAGATAGAGAAGGGAGTAAGAGGAGAGAGAGAGGGAGAGGACAAAATATATAGCTATAAGTAGTGAGAATGCGAAGAGGAAGAGAGATAAGAAGATGGAGAAGGAAGCAAGAGGAGAGAGAGAGAGATAAAGGTGTATGCCTCATGTGTTAGAAGTGCAATGACGTATGCCTCAGAAACATGGGCCGTTAAAGTAGAGGATGTCAACAGAATGGAACGTAATGAGATATGAATGGTGAGATGGATGTGTGGGGCCAGGCTGCAGGATAGAATAACAAATGTTGAGCTGAAGAGACGTTTAGGTATAAAGAGTATTAGCGAGGTGATGCGTACAAGTAAACCGGGATGGTATGGACATGTGGAGAGAATGGATGAACAAAATTGGGTGAAAAGATGCAGGTCTGTGATTGTGGAGGAAGCTGCACCAAGGGGTGGACCGAGGAACACCTGGAATCGGACTATACGTGCCGATCTCAAATCCAAAAACTTGACAAGTGAAGCAGCCCTTAACAAGGTTGCCTGGAACGCCGCCATTAGGACAAGAGACTGAAACTACACATATGTGTGGAGCGCTCAGTCTTAAAAATGTATGTATGTATGTATGTATGTATGTATGTAGAAAGAAAGAAAGAGAGAGAGAGAGAGTGAGTGAATTATGAGAATATAGGTAGGAAGAGAGACAATAAGATAGAAAATGAAGCCAGAGGATAGGGAAGGGGGGACGTCCCTATGGTAGATTGATAGGTAGGTAGGTAGAAAACGCATAGACCATATTATTAGGGGTTGCTTTCCTGTATAGTTCTGCATATATTTTGATTGACTATGTTCTATAAACTCTTAACATTGTATAATATGATGCATGGACTTCAGCAACAACGTTCCCTAAAGTGCTAGGCCTTGTACTGAGTGGTAAATAAAGAAAACACAAAAAGTAGGGGAGGCCTCAACCAATCTAGGGGGCGGATAGGGGAGGGGAAGGACAAAGGGAATGGGAGGGACCTAAGGATGGGCCGGAGAGGTATATAATGAGGGTCTTCTACTCTCTACAGCATCACTTCTTCCCTAGCCACCAATCCCCCAAGAACGTGTGTGAGTAAGATAAGCTGTAGCGAGGGATAAAGAACTGTGTGTGTGTGTGTATTTGAGTTGTGGTCTGGGACAATGTGTGTGTGTCAATAGATAGAAGGATACAGATAGAGGGATGGGAGAAAAGGAAGGACAGATGTAAAGGGGAGAGTGTTCAAGTGTTGTTATATGAATGTTAGTGTGTATTAAAAGTGTCTATAGAACATGGAGTCAAGAGGAGGGGAAAAAATTGCTAGGGGTGGAAGAGTGCTCTTAACCCCTTCTGTTGATTTCAGCTACTTTTAGACGATTTTATGAGGCTTAGGAAGGATATGTGATAGCTAAAAGAAGTCATTGAGATAGCTTGTAGCCTTTTGATTGGTAGACGTCCTTCCTAAGTTCAATAAAATAATCTAATAGTTGCCGGAATTTAATGAAAAGTACATCACCGGTAGAGAAGGGGTTAAGGAGAAGTATTATTTTTTTTCTGAATCCCTTTCTCTTTCATATTTATCCCCATTAGTTTTTAAATTCTTTGTCATTTCTCAATATCAAGACCTTTGTGCCATTTAGATGTCAATATTTTCCTGGCGTAGCTCGTCCCCTTAACCTAGCAGCTGCAACGATCCTCTCGAGAGGTTTTACTGGTGGGCTGCGACTCTCCTTTCGGAAGAAGAGATGTCAAACACATACCAAAATACTCCAAATGACAAAAATAAGAAGTGTGACTGGCAGGGTTTATGAGGTGTGCTTCCAATTACATTTACTGCCCACCATCTTGCCTCCACCCTGCTCCTCCCATTTCCTCTCTCCACCAGACCAATACGCACGGCCGCTCATTGCCGAATTCGCGCCACATTTTCACTATGGACCACCGTAACACCTCAACCATGCATCTTTTGGGTATTCATATAAACAGTATATGGTTGGATGCAGAATTTAATTTCCTACACGATGATGTGGTTTTCATTGCATTTTGGAAGAGTCGCCAAATCGGCCTAGGTCTAGCACAGTGCAATGGGGAGTCCTAGGGGGGTCTAGAAGCCCTCAGGTTAAGGCTGTAGTGTCTGTGTTCTTCCTGGCCTTCTTGTTCTTATGCCTGTTCAAATAATCAAGATTTTGGCTCACATATTATACAATCATGTTCACTAATTGTCCCCAGCTCACAATGGAGGCTGTACTGTCTTGTTCTTGACAAATGGAGAAATATTTTAGAGAGGTTGAGATATACTGTTTCAAGTTATATTTTAATCTACCTCTTATTGTCCCCTTCAGATAACAATGAAGGTATTCACTGCTGTCCTTTGCCTCGCCGCTGTGGCCTCCGCCCGGATGGCCTACCAGTTCTCTGACGGCTACTTGGACATCCTTGGGGCTGAACCTGCCGAGAACTTCGACTGCGCCGACCGCGCCTATGGCTACTACGCCGACGTGGCCACAGACTGTCGGGTCTTTCACGTCTGTGTACCAGTTACTGACGAAGAGGGAACTGTGTTGGCTACAGACCAATACTCCTTCTTCTGCGGTAACCAGACAGTGTTTAGCCAAGAGTCCCTCACCTGTTCCCACGCCGAGGAAGCCTTCCCCTGCACCGAGGCTGAGACGCTCTTCGATCTATCCAACGCAGAGTTTGGAAGAATCCCCGATGAAACAAAATAAGCACTTGTAAAAAAAAAAATCTCACCGTCTCTTTCTTTGTGAATACTGTAAAATTCTTTGAAAAAAATACAAATCTTGCATCGAGTTTCTAATTTTATTGCATAACATTACCTACTTAGATAGACTTTATTATATATATGAACTCGTAGGGTGAATCTAGATGTGCGGCTGGATGGGGAAATACTGGAACAAGAGGAGTGTTTTAAATATCTAGGAAGTGTGATAATCAGGAACGCATGTTTGGACATTGAGGTAAAACAGAGAGTAAGTGAAGGAAGGAAAGTTTTTGGAGCAATGGAAAGTATGTGGAAGGTGACAAATTTTGGAATGAAAGCTAAAAGTGAAATGTATCAAAGGATAGTTGTACCAACAGTGATGTATAGGGCTGAGACGTGGGCTCTGAAGGCAAAGGAGAGAAGAAAGCTGGATGTGATGGAGATGGAATGCTTGAGAAGTATGTGTGGAGTGAGTCGTAGAGACAGATTGAGTAATGAAGAGATACGTAGGAGAGTGGGGCAGCAGGACCTTTGTCGGCCAGAGTGTACAGAAGGGTGCTGTGCTGGTATGGACATGTTGAGCGAATGGAAGATGAAAGGCTTACAAAGAGAATATGTGAGTCAGATACAAGGGGAGATAGAGGGGTAGGACGACCTCCATTGAGATGGAGAGATTATGTAGTACAAGCATAAGTAGATAGAGAGATGACTATAGATCGGGCAAGAGAAGTGGTAATAAATAGAAATGAATGGAGAATGTTTGTGAATAGATGAGTGATAAATCGGTCGTTTGGGAGAGAGGTTTTGGGCGCCAGTTGGACTAGACCATTGTCCGTCAGGCGTGTGGCCTCTCTACTTTTCTCTCTTTCTCTGGCTTGTATCCATTCGGTCCCATTCATCCTAATGTTTTAAGACGTTTATCCCCATCCAGGTGACTATACCGGCGACGTCTTTTTATCATGTTCTAGCTACTATTAGACGATTATATTCAGTTTAAGGGGGGATGGTTCAGTTTTTGGGCGATTTTTGCATGTATTCATTATTTTTCTAGTTTCCTTCATAGACCTCCATCAAATTAAAAAAAAACAAAAAAAAGCATCCATTAGATCCCCCTTAGACCGCTAACAAGTTTAAAAAAAAAAAACATCAAGGCTCTCCCTCGAGATAAATGTTTACATTTTTCGTTAGAATATTCTTTCCTGCTGAAGGCTGGTTCCATCTAGATTACAGGCTCGCTATCGCTCGCACGGAAAAAATCTACACCTAAATGGCACGAAAAGTCTTATTATTTACAAAGAAATTGGGTAAAAGGACAGAAGGAAAGAAGGATAAAATGTGAAAGGGTGAAATGTACAAGGGTGATAAGTGAAAGGGTGATATGTGAAAGGGTGAAATGTACAAGGGTGAGATGTGCAAGGTGAGATGTAAAAGGGTGGGATATGAAAGGGTGAAATTAGAAAAGGTGAGGTTTGAAAGGTGTGAGATATAGATTCTAGATTAGCTACATATAAACAGTTAAGCTATATATACATCGATATAAGCCATACAATACACGCTCTCCCTCACCCAATCCCCTCCTACCATATATATATACACGCCGCCCCCACCCTCCCCCAACTCCCCATATACACACGCTCTCCCCCACCCTACCTCACCCCATCCCCACCCCTCATATATACACACGCCACGCCCCACCCTCCCCATATACACACGCTCTCCCCCACCCAATCCCCACCCCTCATATATATATACACACACGCCCCCCCCCCTTCCCCCCATATATAAACACGCCCCCTCTTCCAACACGTCTACCTTCAAATAAATTATTGAGGAAGGGGGTATTTCAAACCGGTTCTATGGCGGGGGCGGGGGGGGGCGGGGGGGGACTCTACACACACACACACACACACACACACACACACACACACACACACACACACACACACACACACACACACACACACACACACACACACACACAAGACCATATAATATAGCCGTACCCTCAGCGACCTTCCTTCATTTGTTTTGTTAGTTTTATTGTGGCTCCGAATCCTTTCTTTAAGAGGAAAGATGGTGGTTGCTTTTTCTCCCCCCCCCCTTCTCCCTCATGCTTAGCCCCACTAGTTTTCAGATTTTAAGACGTTCGGCCCACTAGTTTGGCGATTTTAAGACTTTTCGACCCATTTCTTTGTCATTAAGTACTTTCGTGTCAATTAGGTGTCGAGTTTTTCCTGGCAAGCGATAGCGATCCTGTAATTAAGGAGGAATGTGGCCGGGACATTTTTCTAGCGAGAAATGTAGACATTTATCTCGAAGTAGGGGTCTTGGGGGTGAACGGAGGGAGGGAGAGAGAGACGAGATAATAGAGAAGGGAGCAAGAGGAGAGAGAGAGAGAGAGGACAAAATATATAGCTATAAGTAGTGAGAATGCGAAGAGGAAGAGAGATAATAAGATGGAGAAGGAAGCAAGAGGAGAGAGAGAGAGAGAGAGAGAGAGAGAGAGAGAGAGAAAGGTGTATGCACGGTATAGTAACACCCTTATGTTACTATATCGTGGGTGTATGCCTCATGTGTTAGAAGTGCAATGACGTAGGCCTCAGAAACATGGGCCGTTAAAGTAGAGGATGTCAACAGAATGGAACGTAATGAGATATGAATGGTGAGATGGATGTGTGGGGCCAGGCTGCAGGATAGAATAACAAATGTTGAGCTGAGGAGACGTTTAGGTATAAAGAGTATTAGCGAGGTGATGCGTACAAGTAGACCGGGATGGTATGGACATGTGGAGAGAATGGATGAACAAAATTGGGCGAAAAGACGCAGGTCTGTTATTGTGGAGGGAGCTGCACCAAGGGGTGGACCGAGGAAGACCTGGAATCGGACTATACGTGCCGATCTCAAATCCAAAAACTTGACAAGTGAAGCAGCCCTTAACAAGGTTGCCTGGAACGCCGCCATTAGGACAAGAGACTGAAACTACACATATGTGTGGAGCGCTCAGTCTTAAAAATGTATGTATGTATGTATGTATGTATGTATGTATGTATGTAGAAAGAAAGAAAGAGAGAGAGAGAGAGTGAGTGAATATGAGAATATAGGTAGAAAGAGAGACAATAAGATAGTCAATGAAGCCAGAGGATAGGGAGGGGAGGGGGGGGGACTATGCTAGATTGATAGGTAGGTAGGTAGAAAACGCATAGCCCATATATTAGAGGTTGCTTTCCCGTATAGTTCTCTATATATTTTGATTGACTATGTTCTATAAACTTTTAACATTGCATAATATGATGCATGGACTTCAGCAACAACGTTTCCTAAAGTATTAGGGCTTGTACTGAGTGGTAAATATAGAATATGAAAACAAAACAAAAGTAGGGGAGGCCTCAACCAATCTAGGGGGCGGATAGGGGAGGGGAAGGACAAAGGGAATGGGAGGGACCTAAGTATGGGCCGGAGAGGTATATAATGAGGGTCTTCTACTCTCTACAGCATCACTTCTTCCCTAGCCACCAACCCCCTAAGACGTGTGTGAGTAAGATAAGCTGTAGCGAGGGATAAAGAACTGTGTGTGTGTATTTGAGTTGTGGTGTGGTCGGTGTGTGTGTGTCTGTTTTAGCTGTGGATGGTGTATGTTGAATTGATGTAGAGAGGGATAAAGAACTGTGTGTGTATTTGTGTTGTGGATGTTGTATGTTGAATTGCGTTGTATATGTGCCTGATTTATGTATGTTAGTGTGAAGCGTGTTTGAGTGTGTGTGTGTTAATAGATAGAAGGATACAGGTAGAGGGATGGGAACAAGGATAGACAGATGTAAAGGAGAGAGTGTTTGCGTATTCGTGTTGAGTTGTGATGTGAATGTTAGTGTGTATTAAAAGTGTCTATAAAACATGGAGTCAGGAGGAGGGAAAAACACTGGTGGAAGAGTGCACTTAACCCCTTCTGTTGATTTCAGCTACTTTTAGACGATTTTATGAGGCTTAGGAAGGATATGTGATAGCTAAAAGAAGTCATTGAGATAGCTTGTAGCCTTTTGATTGGTAGACGTCCTTCCTAAGCTCAATAAAATAATCTAATAGTTGCCGGAATGTAATGAAAAGTACATCACCGGTAGAGAAGGGGTTAAGGGGAAGTATTAGTTTGTTTTCTGAATCCCTTTCTCTTTCATATTTATCCCCATTAGTTTTTAAATTCTTTGTCATTTCTTTGTCAATATCAAGACCTTTGTACCATTTAGATGTCAATATTTTCCTGGCGTAGCTCGTCCCCTTAACCTAGCAGCTGCAACGATCCTCTCGAGAGGTTTTACTGGTGGGCTGCGACTCTCCTTTCGGAAGAAGAGATGTCAAACACATACCAAAACACTCCAAATGACATAAATAAGAAGTGTGACTGGCAGGGTTTATGAGGTGTGCTTCCAATTACATTTACTGCCCACCATCTTGCCTCCACCCTGCTCCTCCCATTTCCTCCCTCCACCAGACCAATACGCACGGCCACTCATTGCCGAATTCGCGCCACATTTTCAACTATGGACCACCGTAACACCTCAACCATGCATCTTTTGGGTATTCATATAATACAGTATATATGGTTGGATGCGGAATTTAATTTCCTACACGATGATGTGGTTTTCATTGCATTTTGGAAGAGTCGCCAAATCGGCCTAGGTCTAGCACAGGGCAATGGTGAGTCCTAGGGGGGTCTAGAAGCCCTCAGGTTAAGGCTGTAGTGTATGTGTTCTTCCTGGCCTTCTTGTTCTTATGCCTGTTCAAATAATCAAGATTTTGGCTCACATATTATACAATCATGTTCACTTGTCCCCAGCTCACAATGGAGGCTGTACTGTCTTGTTTTTGACAAATGGAGAAATATTTTAGAGAGGTTGAGATATACTGTTTCAAGTTATATTTTAATCTACCTCTTATTGTCCCCTTCAGATAACAATGAAGGTATTCGCTGCTGTCCTTTGCCTCGCCGCTGTGGCCTCCGCCCGGATGGCCTACCAGTTCTCTGACGGCTACTTGGACATCCTTGGGGCTGAACCTACCGAGAACTTCGACTGCGCCGACCGCGCCTACGGCTACTACGCCGACGTGGCCACAGACTGTCGGGTCTTCCACGTCTGTGTACCAGTTACTGATGAAGAGGGAACTGTGTTGGCTACAGACCAATACTCCTTCTTCTGCGGTAACCAGACAGTGTTTAGCCAAGAGTCCCTCACCTGTTCCCACGCCGAGGAAGCCTTCCCCTGCACTGAGGCTGAGACGCTCTTCGATCTATCCAACGCAGAGTTTGGAAGAATCCCCGATGAAACAAAATAAGCACTTGTAAAAAAAAAAAAACTCACTTTCTCATTCTTTTGTGAATACTGTAAAATTCTTTGAAAAAAATACAAATCTTGCATCGAGTTTCTAATTTTATTGCATAACATAACCTACTTAGATAGACTTTATTTTGCATATGAACCTACAATCCTAGAGAAACCAAAAGATAAATCGCTTGTTGTATTTTATGTATTGCCAAAATACTCAAACTTATTAGCCATCAGAAAAATCGAGGAATTCAATTGTATCCAGTATTTTGAATATTTGGCTTCCAGAGTGTTTCAGTATGGTAATAAGACATAATGGATTAAGGATTATATTTTACTCATTTCAACTTGGCAGACAATTTTCCAATTTAGACGAATTTATGAAGCTTAGGGAGGATATAGGGTAGCTAAAATTATTAATTTAGATAGTCTGTAGCCTTTTCAGGGGTAGACGGCCTTCCTAAGCTGAAGAAAATCATGTAATAGTTGCCAACATATATGAAAAGAACGTCACCGGTACGGAACGATGGTTTAAAAGTTCATCATCTGCCTGAAAGGGTTAAGGGGGAATGTTTAATTGAGAAAGAGAGTGTGTATGTGTGTCTGACAGTGAGAGAGAGAGAGAGTGTGTGTGTGTGAGAGTGAGTGTGTGTGTGTGTGTGACAGTGAGAGAGAGAGATTATATGTGAGTGTGTGTGTGACAATGAGAGAGAGTGTGCGTGTGTGTGTGTGACAGTGAGAGAGAGAGAGACTGTGTGTGTGTGTCAGTGAGAGAGAGATTATATGTGAGTGTGTGTGACAATGATAGAGAGTGTGTGTGTGACAGTGAGAGTGAGTGTGTGTGTGTGTGTGACAGTGAGAGAGAGAGATTATATGTGAGTGTGTGTGAGACAATGAGAGAGAGTGTGTGAGAGTGAGTGTGTGTGTGTGTGACAGTGAGAGAGAGAGAGAGAGAGTGTGTATGTGTGTGTGTGTCAGTGAGCGAGAGTAACAGACAAGAAAGGCGTAAAGGAAACATTCATCCAACACCATGACACCTTAACAAAAAAGCTTCCTTCCTCCTTAATGTTAACAGTTCCGCCCAACCCTTTCTCTTTCATATCCCTCTCAACCCCTTCTGTACCGGGCGTCTTTTTAAGGGGAGACGGACCGTTGTTTTTTAAGGGGAGACGGACCGTTGTTTTTAAGGGGAGACGGACCGTTGTTTTTTAAGGGGAGACGGACCGTTGTTTTTTAAGGGGAGACGGACCGTTGTTTTTAAGGGGAGACGGACCGTTGTTTTTAAGGGGAGACGGACCGTTGTTTTTTAAGGGGAGACGGACCGTTGTTTTTTAAGGGGAGACGGACCGTTGTTTTTTAAGGGGAGACGGACCGTTGTTTTTTTTTTCTTTCTATTAATTCATCTATTCCTCTATTTTTTAGTTTTCTCGCTAGACCTCCATCAAGCTTAGAAAACACCCCCTAGACCTCTTAAAATTGCAGGCTCGCTATCGCCCGCCAGGAAATAATCGACACCTAAATGGCACGGAAGGTCTTAAAATTGACAACGGAATAGGGTGAAAGGTGTTAAAATCGCCATACTAATGGGCCGAAGGTCTTATAATCTCAAAACTAGTGGGGCTAAACATTAGGGAGAAGGGGGTCCAGAAAAACGGTTTGCCTTCCCTTAACCCCTTCACTACCATCACGAAATGTTCATAAATTTTAGGTCACCATTAGACGATTTCCTTTACTTTATAATCCACCTCTAAGACTCAAAGGGGTAAAAACGATCTCAATAAACCCTCTGAATAACATAGGTCCTTCTGAAACTGCATAATATCGTCTGAATCTGAAAGGTAAAAAGACATCATGGTGCTGAAGGGGTTAAGGGGAGATGGTTCGTTGAGATGGTCCTCCTTCTCCCTCATGTTTAGCCCCATTCGTTTTTAAAATTTAAGACTTTCGCCCATTTCTTTGTCAATATTTCGTGGCATTTAGGTGTCGATTTTGTCCTGGCGAACGATAACGATCCTGTAGTTTAGGAGGAACCGGCCTTCGGCCAGGACATTACCGAAAAATGTACAAATCTATCTTCAAGGGAGGACTAGGGGGTGGTTAACCAATTGTAGGTCCTAATATGTATAAAGAAATGGGGTAAACGGTCTTAGACTCGCCAGACAAATAGGGCGAACGTCATATAATCTCAAAGCAAATGGGGGTAAACATGAGGGAGAAGGGAGTCTCTTAAAGCGACGTGTCTCCCCTTAAGTAGGTAACATATTTATAGGGTAAACTACGTACTGCACCCTAAAAAGGAACGCTTAATTTTAAAAAAAATATAATAATAATAATAATAATAATAATAATAATAATAATAATAATAATAATAATAATGATACCAACAATCAAATAAAGAGTTTTAAATTAATGATTTCCGAGTTGTAAGTTGAATAGCGGAACCGAAAAGCTATTTATGTGCAGAAATAAGTGTTAAGATTTATACGGATTAGTTTTCGAAATACTTAACAAAAAACTAAAAAAAAACACCCATGGCTGAACAAATAAAATAAAACAAAATAAAATATATAAATAAAGCAGGTAGCACAAGTTAAATCCTATAATGATGATGTCAGGTAATGATAAGAGACTGATATTATATGGGACAGGTAGATGGCATAATAATTGGGTAGAGGTGTGCTAAGGTTGGACAGGTAGGCGAAATATAGGGGGAGAAAGGGTAGGGTTTGACAGGCTGAGAGGATAGGGATTCTCACTCACTCCTCACTCACACTCTCTCTCTCTCTCTCTCTCTCTCTCTCTCTCTCTCTCTCTCTCTCTCTCTCTCTCTCTCTCTCTCTCTCTCTCTCACAGACACAAAAACAGTCACACACACACACATACCCAAGAACATTCTCTCTCTCTCTCACACACACACACATACCCAAAAGCATTCTCTCTCTCTCTCTCTCACACACACACACACACACACACACAAAAACACTCTCTCACACACACACACACACACACACACAAACACTCTCTCTGACACACACCCATATCCAAAAGCATGCTCTCTCTCTCTCTCACACACACACACACAGACTCTCTCTCCCTCTCTTCCTCTCTCTCTCTCTCTCACACACAGGAAGCAGGAGATTCATTAATGGGCACTTCCTCATTGTCTCACCCATTGTCATATTACTATAGGCACGAAGGGGGGGGCTAGGGGGGGCGGGGGGGGAGGGGGGGTGGGGGGGGTTCTACACTTTCTCTGGGACACTATAGTATATTGTATTTCGTGTGTGTGAGTGTGAGTGTGTGTGTGTGTGTCTGTATATATGTATGTGGGTGTATGTGTGGGTGTGTATGTGTGTGTGTGTGAGCCCGGCCTACTCTGATAAAGAAAGAGAAAGGGGTCAGCGAGTCAAGTCTCCTTTCACTCTCACTAATACTACACATCTTCTCTCTCTCTCTCTCTCTCTCTCTCTCTCTCTCTCTCTCTCTCTCTCTCTCTCTCTCTCTCTCTCGCGTCTCCCCTCTCTCTCTCTCTCTCTCTCTCTCTCTCTCTCTCTCTCTCTCTCTCTCTCTCTCTCTCTCTCTCTCATATTTTAACCCTTTTATTTGCTTAATGCTTCCTTTTAATTAACAATTTGTTTTAGTCTTAAAATATTTGATCTATCTACTCTTCCTTATATACTGTATATATATATATATATATACTGTATATAATATATATATATATAAATATATATATAATATATATTTCTAATATATATATATATATATATATATATATATATATATATATATATATATACAGTATATATATATATATATACTGTATATTTATATAAGGAAGAGTAGATAGATCAAATATTTTAAGACTAAAACAAATTGTTAATTAAAAGGAAGCATTAAGAAAATAAAAGGGTTAAAATATATATTATATATATTGTATAAATATATATATATATATATAATTATGTACTGTATATATAATATAATATTATATATACCGGTACTGTATATATTTGTGTTCTTGTCTGTGACTTTACCTTCTATATTATTAGAGGGCATTCCAAAACTGAGGTGAAGTTATTCTGGATAAAGTTGAATTATCTAAATATATGTATTCTATCGAATATATGTGCTTCGAGGGCTCACTTACTCAGTTCAAGGAGTCTGAAAGGGCAATATACAATCAACGACATAAATCCGGTCCTAATATTAACTCTAAACACTGAAAAAGGAACCTCGAAAAAGTAAATATTAGGTAAACAAATTAATAACATGATTCGATTCTGTTCGGGATATATTCGATAACTTATGTCGTGTACTGTACCTTCTTCTGGCCCTGTAACCTTCCCTCCCTCCATCCACACACACACATACACACCGACACCTCTCTCTCTCGCTCTCTCTCTCTCTCACACACACACACACACACACACGTCCCAGCCACCGAAGAGTCAATGTTGCAAGTCACGGCTGTCAACATTTACATACTACCGCGTGAGTTGCATAAGAATCACATCATTATAACTACAGTATATACACACAGAATTACAGAAAATAGTGAGAGAGTGTGTGAGAGTGAGAGAGTGTGTGTGTGTGTAAGTAGTGAGAGAATCAGAGAGAGAGAGGGTAGTGAGAGAGAGAGAGTAGTGAGAGAGGCAGAGAGAGAGGTAGTGAGAGAGTCAGAGAGAGAGAGAGAGGGTAGTGAGAGAGTCAGAGAGAGAGAGAGGGTAGTGAGAGAGTCAGAGAGAGAGAGGGTAGTGAGAGAGTCAGAGAGAGAGAGAGTAGTGAGAGAGGCAAAGAGAGAGAAAGTAGAGAGAGAGTGTGAGAGTGAGTAGTGAGAGAGAGAGAGAGTGAGTAGTGAGAGAGGCAGAGAGAGAGAGGGTAGTGAGAGAGTCAGAGAGAGAGAGAGAGAGTAGTGAGAGAGGCGGAGAGAGATAAAGTAGTGAGAGAGAGAGAGAGAGAGAGAGAGAGAGTAGTGAGAGAGGCAGAGAGTACAAAGGAGCACAAAGGAGTACAAAATAATGAAAACCAGTCACAATAGGTCTTACGACCCCTCAAGGTACTTGCCCTCCAAAATCCTGCTGTTTCTAGTGTCCAATAGTATTTCAGAGAGATAAAGATGTGACAAGGAAATACCTCCCTGGGGATTAACATGGCAGGGATGGGGTGGGGGTGGGGGAGGGGTGGGGGTGGGGGAGGGACAATAATAATGAACATATTTTACTTATTTACAAATTCATTCAACCTTGGATTCAGAGCAAGGTGTTAACTTTGAAGTCTATATCATCTCGGGGAAGTCCATTCTACAAATTGACGAGTCGATTGAAAAATAAATTCTTGGATTCGTGCAAGTTGAATGATTTACCAATGATTTTGCAACCATTTCCCCGTGTGTAGTTAGATCGGTCAATCGTATAAAGGATTTACTACCATTCATATTGTCGATGCCTCTGATGATCTTAAAGACTTGAATTAGGTCACCTCCAGCAATTAACAGGCTTCGAACCATCTCACTTCACCCTTTTTACTACCACAGATCCTTCTTAAGCAGCACAAAATCGTCTAAAGATGGCTAGAATGAAATTAAAAAGACGTCGCCGGTACAGTAAGGGTTAAAATAGGACTTAAGAAGCTATCAACCTTTCTGGATTATTAAGCCAGCACACTGAAAGTCAATAATAGAACTCCAGTCCCTTGTGATGAATTTATGGTCATTATGGCATTGAAGATACGAGGTCAGGTGAAAGTATTGAGGGATAAGCCTTTACAACGGCACATATAATAATGCTGTAGAAATACCCCTTTTATAACCGGTGACGCACTGTATATTAGTTTTAAATATATTTTTTTTAGAGAAAATGGGTAAAATATAATTGATGGAATTATAAACGCATGCCAAACTAATAAACAACTAAAGCACACACACACACACACACACACACACACACACACACACACACACACACACACACACACACACACACACACACACACACACATATATATATAATGGAAAGCGTACATAATACACGACCTAGTGACTGTGTGTGTATATCCCCAGGGGCATAAACGGATACAGACCTACACATACATAAAGTACAAACACACACACACACAGTACACACACACACAGAACACACACACACACACATACAGAACACACACACACACACACATAAAGTACACACACACACACACATATATAAAATACACACACACACATACATACAGTACACACACACACACACACAGGAGAGAGAACATTAAATTACAAATTAATACATACAGACAATGGGTGTGAAGCTAAAAGGGGAAGGGTTGCTTTTTCTGGCCCCCCTTCTCCTTCATGTTTAACTCCATTAGGTTTCAGATTTTAAGACGTTCAGCCCATTAGTTTGGTGATTGTAAGACCTTTCGCCCCTTTTCCCTGCCAATAGTAAGACTTTTCGTGTCATTTAGGTGTCGATTTGTTTTCCTGGCGAGAGATAGCGAGCCTGTAATTTTAGGAGGAACCGGCCTTCGGCCGAGACATTTTTCTATCGAAAATTGTACAAATTTTTCTTAAAGGAAGGTTTTGAGATTGTTTTTGTATTTATTTATTATTATTTTTTATTTTATTTTTTATTTTTTATTTTTTGGGGGGGGATGTCTAGGGACGATACCAACAACATTAATTAACAGATGAATATATGGGAGGTAGTCGGTTTTTCTGGACCCCCTTCTCCCTCATGTTTAGCGTAATTATGCTTTGAGATTTTAAGACGTTCTTTTCGCCTATCTCCTCTTGAATTAGAATAAATACATGCGGACAATGGATGTGAAACTTAAACAGAGAATTTGCTGAGCGGTTGGGAGAAAGGACAGAACAAACCCTAGGGAGAGAAAGGACGGGGAGACAAGGGGACAGAGGAGACAGGGAGATGGTGGGGGAGACAGGGGAGGTTGGTGGGGGAGAGAGGGGAGGTTGGTGGGGGTAGACAGAGGAAGATGTTGAGGCGGACAGGGGAGAAAGAATGGGGAGACAAGGGGACAGAGGAGACAGGGAGATGGTGGGGGAGACAGGGGAGGATGGTGGGGGAGACAGGGAAGACGGTGGGGGTGGACAGAGGAAGATGTTGAAGCGGACAGGGGAGACAAGGGGACAAAAGAGACAGGGAGATGGTGGCGTGAGAGGGGAGGATTGGTGGGGTAGAGAGGAGACAGAGAGGACGGTAGGGGATACAGGGGAGGTTGGTGGGGGAGACAGGGAAGACGGTGGGGGTAGACAGAGGAGGCGGTGGGGCAAACAGAAGAGACAGGGAGAGACGGTGGGGTAGACAGGAAGGCAACGGAGAAAGAAGAGTGCGAAGACAAAGACGATGAAGAAGAAGATGGAGAAGAAGAAGACGACAAAGAAGAAGATGTAGAAGATGACGGAGAAGAAGATGAAGACAACAGAGGAGAAGAAGAAGAAGAGTACGAAGCTGAAGACGATGATGTTGATGGTGATGATGGAGATGAAGAATACGAAGATAAAAGTGATGAAGAAGAAAATTAAGATAACAGAAAAGAAGGGAAGATTACAAGGAGAAAAGCGACGTAGAAGAAGAATTCGAAGACAAAGGCGATGATGATGAAAATGGAGATGGTGGTCGTGAAAAAGAAGACGAAGATGATAGTGATGGTGATGGTGATGATGATGGTGGAGAACAAGATTACCAAGACGAAGACTACGAAGACGATGATAATGATGGTGGAGATGAAGAAGACTACGAAAACAATTATGATGGAGATGATGGTGGAGAAGAAGAAGACTACGCAGACGATGGTGATGATGATGGAGATGATGGTGGAGAAGAAGACTATGAAGACGATGACGATGTTGATGATGATGATGGTGATGTGAGGAGGTCGGGAGGGGATAGGGAGAGTTTGACCCAATATTGTCATTGGAGCTTGTTTCAATTCACTTGGGGCTACACATATGGCACTAGGGCGACGCGCACAGTTCCCTGCAAAAGTCCATGGACACTTAGCCAAGGATACCCCTTTAATATTCCGTGCAAAAGGAGCTTGGTTCGTGGTTATTTTATGATCATATCCATGTGTCAGAGACGATCGTCTCTGACACATGGATATGGTTGCAGGCAGAGGTGCCAACCCTATCGAGCTGTACACATCAGATGATCAGCGTAGGGGTACAGATACTGTTTTGACCAAGTGTACATTGCACGGTATTAACGGGGAAAAAGCTGCCTGGGCGTATTCTTCCCTATAGAAACCGCTGCACCGAAAGGGTTAAATTACCATACTGACGGGCCTTACAGATCGAGCTTAGCTAGTTAAGGGGAGGATTTTGTTTTTCCTGGACCCCCTTCTCCCTCATTTATCTCGAAGGAGGATCTTGGGGGGGGGGGGTCTTTTCTATGCTTGAAGGAGGTCTAGGAAGTGATTAGAAAAAACCTAACGATAAGATGAAATGGTGACCAGAGGGGGAAGAAGGCAGGCAGTGGAATGTATGGCATATCTGACAGGATGAACACAACAACAACCGGTCTGACCAGTGTACCAGGCCCAGTCCACCCCTCCCCAGTCTAGTCCAGTCAACTCCCCCCCAGCTCCCAGTTCACCTAGTCCCTGCTTGTTACTGGGTACACATACTTGGAGCTTGTTAACTATTTTTTTTTTTTTTTTTTTTTTTTTTTTGTAGAAAGGGGATAATATTGTTTGTTTGTTTGTTTGTATGTGTTGTTTTTGCTTGTATCTTGTTTTGTTTGTTATGTATGGTGAACAGGAAAGAAGGCCTTACCCCAGGAGAAGAAAATACATAAGGTGGCTTGTGATCTCTCTCTCTCTCTCTCTCTCTCTCTCTCTCTCTCTCTCTCTCTCTCTCTCTCTCTCTCTCTCTCTCTCTCTCTCTCTCTCATTCTCTCTCTCATTCTCTCTCTCTCTCTCTCTCTCTCTCTCTCTCTCTCATCACAATCCTTTATATGAAGAAGAAGAAGACTGGTATCGGTGCAAGTCACTCGATCCATTTACATCCATTAACGGATAATGGAAGTGAGAGAGAGAGAGAGAGA
>CM064515.1:27730747-27790747 GCA_032716605.1 Paralithodes platypus
AAAAAACAAAAAAAAAAAAAAAAAAAAAAAAAGGACAAATGCAATCTAATATATACATTTCACTTCCAACACCAAACACCTCACAATGAAATTAATGAAAACATGTGATTCTACCGAGATTCGAACCTGGGTTACCGAATACAGAACTTAAACACTCTAACCATTACACCATCAAGACAGTTAACAGTACAGCACATGACCACGATTGATATCAATTTATCAAAGTGGAAATTAATATAATCATTTACTGTACCCAACAACTGCACTATGAACAGCCTAATGCTTAAGGGGAGGTATTTAGTTTCTTCCCTAGACCTCCATCAAGCTTAAAATGACACCCCCTTGAGCCCCTTTCAAGATAAATTTGTACATTTTTCGGTAGAAAAATGTCCCGGCTAAAAGCCGGTTCCTATTAAATTACAGGCTCGCTATCGCTCGCCAGGAAAAAATCGACACCTAAATGGCACGAATGGTCTTAAAATTGACTTAAATGGGGCGAGGGTTCTTAAAATCGTCAAACTAATGGGGCGAACGTCTTAAAATCTCAAAAACAACGGGGCTAAACATGAGGGAAAAAGGGGTCCAGAAAAAAATCCTCCAGGTGGAAATCTCCCCTTAACAAGCGAGAGCAAAGAATATGTCATGGGTCACAGATCACACAGGGCCGAGCTTGCTACGAAATATACTTGAATCCTAAATAGACAGATAGACAGTAGATATAGATAATTATATGCCGATAGATACTCATATAAAGGGCAAAATATTGACTAATTAGACACACTAGATAGACACTGTAGATATGGTACACTCGAATGCCATAATTTCTAACCCCCCCATACGAATTCATATGCCCCTTGTGTTTTTCCTCTGCGAGTTTCAGGCTATAAGGAAGTTCGGCCGGTCAACATCGATATTAGACTCAAATACAGTAATTATGTAAGTTTCTGATGGATAAATAATAGTGTGTTGAATTGGGTTTTATGCGCTTATAGAATTACTAAAACCGTATTATAGCTGGTTCTGCTAAATATCGATGTCTACAACTCCAACTTCCTTATAGAACGAAACTCGCAAGTGGTCATATTGATTGATTTTTAGATAGAACTTGCTTATCAGTAAATAGTTTGCATAGTTTTGAAGTTGAAGTATAGATAACGATATTCATAAATTTGCTTTCCAGAGATATACTTTCATCTCAGAAATCGGTGAAATCCAGGAATATGTATGAGTGGGCTGGAGACTATGGTATCCGAGTGTACGGTGGCGCTAATAAGTCATGTCTCAGCTGGCATTGTGTTTGGCTCCCTCTAGGCTGTATTAATGTCTGTCAGATGTTGAATAGCGTGGGTAAGTATGGAACATGTTGCTATATCTCGCTCCAAAAGAAGAAATCGTGTGTATAGATTGCTGATACCAATTACTGATCAACACATAATGGGTGCCGAGACATCACTTAATAGGCCGACTGTACCTGGAGATAGATAAGTAGAATGAAAGATATACATATGGATAGATAGGACTTCAGAGGCTATCAACCCTTCTGGATTATTAAGCCAGCACACTGTAAGTCAAGGGTAGCGTCAGGACTGAAGCCCCTTTTCGAGAACTCCAGCAATTTACCGCCAGTTGAAATGAAACGGACTATAGTGAATGAAACTGAAGTGATAATGACCACAAATTTTCTCTCCCGGTTTCTCATGTTTGGGTTGTGTTGTGGTTACGTGGTGTGAATATTTATTAGGAGATGGGTAGTGATAGTGTTGACATATGTGTGAGAGAGAGAGAGAGAGAGAGAGAGAAAGAGAGAGAAAGAGAGAGAGAGAGAGAGACTCACACCCACCCACCCACCCACACACCCACACCCAAACACATTAATAAACACATCAAGAAACTGGATAAAGTACAACGAATAGCAACCAAACTGATCCCAGAACTAATAAAGGACCTACAATAACCTGAACTACTAGACAGGCTAGGGCTTCCCACGCTAGAGGGGAGAAGAGTTCGAGGAGACCTGATAGCAATGTATAGAGGCATGAGAGGGTTCCAGAGACTCGATAAGGAGGATTTTATTAGGCTGGACGATGGAAGAACCAGAGGGCATATGTATACAATAAGAAAGGAGAGGTGCAAGTCCAATGTGAACAAAGTTTAGCTTTCCATATAGAACGATAGATATAGGTGGAACAACTTAAGTGCGGAGGTTGTAGAAGCAAGCAATATCCACGACTTTAACAGTAAACTGGGTAATCAATAGGAACCGAGACAGGACAACACGAACGCACCTCAATTCCTGTAAACTACAAATAGGTGAATACACACACACACACACACACAATGGTCCAGTGGCTTAACGTGCTGTGTTTCGTGCTGACCACGAGGGGCCGAGGCTAGGGTTCGAGTCCACCAGAATCCTCAAGTGTTTTGTTTTCGGCCATAGCGACGGAGATAATTGTATCGTGGTTCCTCCCTAACCAAGCTGCTATCAGCCTGTGTTAGCCTACACATCTTCTCACCAATACAAAGTGCATCTGCGTATGTACTTGGTGTGAAGCCAGGCACCACACGGTCGCCAAAAGGTCGCATGTGACCTCGTAGTTAAGTTAGAATAAGTATTGTACTGTACTGTACCTAGGTTAAAGAAAAACTCTGTAGATTTTCAGCCTCAGGGCTGCAATGAACAATAAACCGACAATTATTGCTAGTTATTTATTATCATTACACACACACACACACACACACACACACACACACACACACACACACACACACACACACACACACACACACACACACATCTACACACACATCTACACACACACACACACACACACATAACGCTCTTCTCCCCATCAATTACCACACTCCCGTATTCGGTGATGTCGCGACCTTGGACTACCATATCGATTATTATTTAACTTTTTTTTGTCTCTCTCTCGTAAGCACCATCATTATTGCGGTCGCTGAGTCGCTTCTTTCCGCATTCCGGCCGAGTCATCTGCACGAAACCGCAACAGCGACGAACTCTCCCGACGCTATATCCGAGCCGACCGTTGGTGAGTTTTTGTGATATGCTGGTTATCCGTGATGTAACCGGATAGGCTGGTTCGTCTCACAGTTTATAACAAATAGAAGGCAACATGCTTACATTACTGAAATGTTTGTGGACATGCAGTAATTATGGTCGCTTTTCTGTGACTGTATTATCCTCTATATACTGTAGGGGTTCACGGTAGATCCAGTATATAGCATTATAGTGGTATAGCATAGCCGCCATAGCATATAGTATAAATTAAGGGGAGATTTCCACTTGAGGGACTTTTTTCTTGACCCCTTTCTCCCTCATGTCTAGCCCCATTGTTGTTGAGATTTTAAGACGTTTGCCCCATTAGTTTGGTGATTTTAGGAATTTCCGCCCCATTCTGTCAATTTTAAGACCTTGTGTGCCATTTAGGTGTCTATTTTATCCTGGCGAGCGATAGCGAGCCTGTAATTTAAGAGTAAACGGCCTTCGGCCGGGACATTTTTCTACCGAAAAATGTACAAAATTATCTTGAAAGGGGGTCAAGGAGGTGAAATTTTAAGATTGCTGGAGGAGTAGGAAGCAAACTAAAAACTTCCCCTTAAGCCCCTTCACACGTACACGATTTATGGTCCCGACTGTCTCCGATTTATGGTCCCGACTGTCTCCGATTTATGGTCCCGACTGTCTCCGATTTATGGTCCCGACTGTCTCAGATTATGGTCCCCGACCGTGTCTCCGATTTATGGTCCCGACTGTCTCCGATTTATGGTCCCGACTGTCTCCGATTTATGGTCCCGACTGTCTCCGATTTATGGTCCCGACTGTCTCCGATTTATGGTCCCGACTGTCTCCGATTTATGGTCCCGACTGTCTCCGATTTATGGTCCCGACTGTCTCCGATTTATGGTCCCGACTGTCTCCGATTTATGGTCCCGACTGTCTCCGATTTATGGTCCCGACTGTCTCCGATTTATGGTCCCGACTGTCTCCGATTTATGGTCCCGACTGTCTCCGATTTATGGTCCCGACTGTCTCCGATTTATGGTCCCGACTGTCTCCGATTTATGGTCCCGACTGTCTCCGATTTATGGTCCCGACTGTCTCCGATTTATGGTCCCGACTGTCTCCGATTTATGGTCCCGACTGTCTCCGATTTATGGTCCCGACTGTCTCCGTTTTATGGTCCCGACTGTCTCCGATTTATGGTCCCGACTGTCTCCGATTTATGGTCCCGACGGTCTCCGATTTATGGTCCCGACTGTCTTCGATTTATGGTCCCGACTGTCTCCGATTTTGCCAAAAATAAATTGGAAAATTGCAAAATTGGGGGCAATTGACCATTTGCGAGTTTCAGGCTATAACGAAGTTGGAGCTGTAGATATCAATATTAAGGAGAGATGGGTCGTTTTTATAGACCCCTTTCTCCCTCATGTTTAGCCCCATTAGTTTTCACATTTTATGATGTTTGCCCCATTAGTTTGTCGATTTTAAGACCTTCCGCCCCATATCCTTGTCAATATTAAGACTTTTCGTGCTATTTAGGTGTCGATTTCTTTCCTGGTGAAGTTTAGTGAGTCTGTAATTTTAGAAAACACAAAAATTTACAAATTAATCTAAAAGGGGGATCTAATGGACGTTGTTTTAAGTTTGATGGAGGTCCACGGAAAAAAAACTAAAAACATCCTTTATAAAAAAAAAAAAAAAAAAAAAAAAAAAAAAAAAAAAAAATGAACCATCAAACCTACGAATATAAAAAAAACAACAGTATGCAAAAATCGTATGCACTACCCCCCCCCCCCCTCCCCCCTCCAGAATGCAAACCAACGAATATATAAAGAAAAACCATATGCAAAACTCCCCCCCCCCCCCTACCCCACTGTGTTTCCCAATAGTAGTGTGGCCTTTGCTGAACCCAGGCGATAATTATGATAAACAGTATTTTGTTATTAGGGGGGTGGGGGGGGCCTATTTCTCCAGGTATTTAGGAAGTTTGTGTGAGTGTGGGTGGGTGGGAGATGTGTGCGTGTGTGTGTGTGTGTGTAGATCTGCGTAGGTGTGTGTGTGTGTGTGTGTAGGCATGTGTGGGGGGGGAGAGGGGGTAGTTTAGTGACCATACATGTGCGAGTGTTTACATTTGGACTTCGATATGTACAGTACAGTATACAGTATATGTGTATATGTACAGTACAGTATATGTTTTTATATTGTCCTAAGTTGCCGTAGTCTCTCTCCAGTGCCTCCGGGTGTTTTGTGTGGATTCATCTTGATGGTGTTGCTGCACCCTGGTTGGAGACTTCGGCATCTCATAATAATAATAATAATAATAATAATATATATATATATATATATATATATATATATATATATATATATATATATATATATATATATATATATATATATATATATATATATATATATATATATATATATATATATATATATATATATATATATATATATATATATATATATTGAATAATAAACAAACCTTATACACCTAAATCAGATCTCCTATATTATTCTGTATTAATATATAAATACATAAATATATAAGTAATTAAAATATAATAATACAAAATATATAACAAATATTTAATAACTATATATATACTTAAGGGGGAAGGGTATATTTTTGGGTCGATGTGTTCACGTATGTATTGTTTTCTTTAATGTCCTCCCTACCCCTCTATCAAACTTGAAACACCCCCCCAAGATCCCCTTTCTAAATATTTTCCAAAGAAACATTTCCCAGCCTTTTTTACAGACTCACCATCGCTCGGCAGGAAAAAATTCTGAACATTAAAAAAGAAATGGGGCTTTAGGTCTGAAAATCGTCAAACTAGTGGGTCGAACGTCTTAAAATCTGAAACTAATGGAGCTAAACATGAGGGAGATGGGGGTCCAGAAAAAGACAACTCCTCCCCCATTAAGTCTCTCGATATTTGAGGACTAACTGACACATTATATATCATTAGAATTTTGTTATGCAACTTAAGGGGAGATTTCCACTTGAGGGATTTTTTTCTGGACCCCTTTCCCCCTCATGTTTAGCCCCATTGCTTTTGAGATTTTAAGACCTTCGCCCTAGTAGTTTGGATATTTTAAGACATTTTGCCCCATTTCTGTCAATTTTAAGACCTTTCGTGCCGTTAAGGTGTCGATTTTTTCCTGGCGAGCGATAGCGAGCCTGTAATTTAAGAGCAACCGGCCTCCGGTCAGGACATTTTTCTACCGAAAAATGTACAAATTTATCTTGAAAGGCAGTCTAGGGGGTGTAATTTTAAGCTTGATGAAAAAGTAGGGAACAAACTAAAACCTCCCCTTAAGGGGAGGTTTTTAGTGTGTTTCCTAGACTTCCATCAAGCTTAAAATTACACCCCCTTGAGCCCCTTTCAAGATAAATTTGTACATTTTTCGGTAGAAAAATGTCCCGGCTGAAAGCCGGTTCCTCTTAAATTACAGGCTCGCTATCGCTCGCCAGGATAAAATCGACACCTAAATGACACGAAAGGTCTTAAAATTGACAGAAATGGGTCGAAAGTTCTTAAAATCGTCAAAATAATGGGGCGAACGTCTTAAAATTAGAAAAGCAATGGGGCTAAACATGAGGGAGAAAGGAGTCCAGAAAAAAATCCCTCAAGTGGAAATCTCCCCTTAAGGACGTCTAGGAATCAAGAGGCTAAACACTATCTCTATTACTAAAATCTCCAACTCCCATAAGTTCTGCCTAAGCTGATCGTCTAAGGATATTGTCAACCAGGAAAATATCGTCAAACCAAAAAACAAAACAAAATGATATATACTGTAGAGAGAGAGAGAGAGAGAGAGAGAGAGAGAGAGAGAGAGGTGAAGATGAGTCCTGTTGTATCCCGTTTAGGTGCTTCGAAGGTCCTTATGTAATGCCTAGTGATAAATTGAAGAGAGAGAGAGAGTGTGTGTGTGTACCTAATTGCAGCCTCTCTCCAATGCATCTTCCCAACCCCTGCTGTATTCCACAAGGTCTCTCTCTCTCTCTCTCTCTCTCTCTCTCTCTCTCTCTCTCTCTCTCTCTCTCTCTCTCTCTCTCTCTCTCTCTCTCTCTCTCTCTCTCTCTCTCTCTCTCTCTCTCTCTCCATATATATATTTTAACACCTTCCCATAACCCTTTCACCCCTCCCATTCCATATAATCACAATGGCCCGACCTTCTACCATCCGGCGCCCCTCCTCCCATCCGAATACCCCTGTAACAGGATTAAGTCATAACTACTTAATCGCTAATCATCCTTACAAATTCCTTTATTATCTTCTCAACTCTCTCTAATATATCGCTTTCACTCTCTTCCCCTCTCTCTCTCTCTCTCTCTCTCTCTCTCTCTCTCTCTCTCTCTCTCTCTCTCTCTCTCTCTCTCTCTCTCTCTCTCTCTCTCTCTCTCTCTCTCTCTCTCTCTCTCTCTCTCTCTCTCTCTCTCAACTTCGTTCTTTACTATGAATTTCCCAGTAGAAATTTTTCTCATTCTGCTGGGGGACTTGTTTCCCCAACTAAATTTCATGCCGACCAATGGTCGGAGGGAGTGGTGGGTGGGGAGAGAGCCTTCTGCTTTGCTATCCTTGCCTTCCACTTTGTAGCAAATTCTATGTTAGCATTAAGGCCGGACTGCCTAGTAGGGACCACAAAGTCTGTGCAGTCTGTGCATCCTGTAACTCTCTCTCTCTCTCTCTCGCTCTCACTCTCACTCTCACTCTCACACACTCACTCACTCTTTCCAGCACCCACTCACCAAAGCCCAATCGCCCAATCTATTACAAGGTTCAGCTGGGGGGGGGGGGGGGGTGGAGGGGGGGGGGCCTCATATTTGGTTGTTTTCCTCATGTTTTATACAAGGCGCCAGATTGCGTCATTATTTGCTGCGAAGGTAGTTGGGGCAAGGAATTAATGGCTGCGTATTATGTGTTTATCTCACTCAGTCAGATATTTAGACTTATGCATATATATTGACATTTACAGACGAATTTACTGGGGATACATGCAAATAAACACACGCACCCACACACACAGACACACACGCATACACACACACGCCCACCAACACCAACACGTACACACACCTACACCCACACATACATACCCACACACACACACACACACACATATACCCACCCACACACACACACACACACACACACACATACCCACACACACACACACACACGTACTTCGGGTGTAGCGTCAGAAAAAGGAAGTGGTAAAAGTATGCAAATGAGTCGGTGATGGTCAGACTCTCTCTCTCTCTCTCATATACAAAATACACCCTGCCACACACACACATATACCCACCCCCACACACACACCCACACAAACACACACAAACACACACACACCTAACATGATCATCACCAACCAATAAATCAAAACTCCTCAACCAGACAATAATATTTCCGCGGAGTCCCTCATTTGCATAACACAGACACATGAATAATTATACTTACTCTACAGATTAATAGTCTTCATGTATCTGTCAACAACCTTGCAAGTGCGTTTATTCCTCTGTTGCAAGGGGGAGGTAGTGGATTTTTATGGACTCCCTTCTCCCTTATGTTTAGCGCCATTAGTTTTGACATTTTAAGACGTTCGCCTTTCGTCCCACGTCTTTTCCAATATCAAGACCTTTCGTTTCATTCAAGTGTCGATTTATTCGTGACGAGCGATAGCGAGCCAGTAATTTTTTGAGGAACCGACCTTCGGCTGGGACATTTCTCTTCTCCACCGAATAATGTACAAATTTACCTAAATTTATTACGCTCATATACAATATACAGTGTATATATATATATATATATATATATATATATCCGTGATGTCTGTTAGTAGTCTCGGAACCTTTGAAGAGCTGGGTGTCCATATCTATATAAAAAAGTTATATTATATATTATATATATTTTCCACTTCGAGTATCTCCTCGGAATGGACAGCAAGGTCTCCTTGTAACTCCTTCACACTCCTTCACACTCTATCTCACTATCACACTCACACTCACACACACACACTCTCTCGCTCTCTCTCTCTCTCTCTAGCTATTCTCGTCTGGTAACTTGAGAATTAACCTTTTATCAATCCCAAAGGCACCAAACATATTTGAATCCCCGTCTGGTTCCGGGCACCAATGTCATAAAAAGACAAAATATTGCGAGAAAGAAAACTTGCTCTAAGAAAAATGCCGGAAAAAGTGTTCGTGTCACATCGCTCTAAAACCCCTCATTTATCTTGAGGTTGAAAGAGAAAGAATGATAAATGGTAAGCCAAGGGGAAGAGAGGTTACTGCCGAGAGAGATGAAGGACGAACGGGAAAAGGATAGGTGAGGGGTACGTGAAATTACTAGGAAGGGTATTGGATGGATAGATGGATAGATAGATAGATAGATAGACAGACAGAGATAAATAGATAGATAGACAGACAGACAGACAGACAGAGGGGTCTTTGGGATACGTTTTAAGCTTGATGGAGGTCTAGGGACCAAACTAAAAACCTCCCCTTTAGTTAGATATGTCAAGATATTGCAAATCCTCCACTCGAAGCATGATAAACAAAACAACACCATGATCCATGAAGACAAAAAATAAAGGTCAATAAATTTACAACCAGGGCAGCCTCTCTCTCCCAGTCCCCCTTTATGACCTGTGGAGCCTATTAGTCGTGAGCCAGGAAGCTGAGTTAGGTCATACCAGGTCATCTCTCTCATGCTCTCGCTCTCTCTATATATATATATATATATATATATATATATATATATATCTTATACTGCTTACTTGCTTATGGTAGTCCATCGTAGTCCGATGATGACGTTCCCTTCCTGCATTCATCTGTTGTGAGTTCTACGATGACTGTAGAGTCCTATCCGTGATGCACATATCCTGCCACAGTCTGGGCACTGGTAGTCCGGGTTAGGAGGTGCTGGTTGTTCCCGGCGTGCATGTCTCCGGGCCCTCTTCTCCCGCTGGTGGTGTTTCCTCTGACGTTCCAGTTCCTTCGCTCCTTGCTGGCAGTGTGAGCGCCATAGTGGTCTATCTGATGCTAAGTTTTCAAGTGCAGTTGGTTGTATATTGCACCTTTTTAGTATTTTCTTTATACTGTCTTTGTATCTTAATTTTAGTCCTCCAGCTGCTCTGCGGCCTTCATGCAGCTGTCCATATAGTATGTTATGAGGTAGTCTCTCCTCTGGCATACGGATGACATGCCCAACCCATCTGAGTTGTTGTTTGATGATAAGGGTCTCAATACTGGTGTTGTTGGCTCTTTCAAGTATTGTTATATGAGGAACACGGTCCTGCCAGGTTATACCCATAATCTTGCGGAGGCATCTGATGTGGAAAGCCTCCAGGGGTCGTATATGGCGTCTATATGTCGTCCACTTATACACACATATACTCACCCTCAAACTCTTTCTCTCTTTCTCAACACATACATATATCCACCCTCAGACTGTTTTCTTTTTCTCTCTCTCTCTCTCGCACACACACACACACCCACACAAACACACACACAAACACACACACACACACACACACACGCCACACTTCTAACATAATAATCCCCAAACGATAAATCAACTCTCCTCAATTATAGGCAAACATTTTTCTGTGGAGCTCCTTCATTAACATAAAACATACATTTGGATGCAGTTGGGAGTCCTGTACCTTAAGTTAGGTTATGTAAGGTCATGATAAGAGAGATAAATGGGAGGGTAGTAGATGTACACTCTAATGTGAACCCTCGAACAGCATTACAGATGTCTTAGATGTTAATATTAGGCAAACAGTTGATGAGAAGAATCGATTTAGTTCAGAATAGCTTTTAAAACAATTATTTTAGCTTGGGGACCCGCAGAGGGCTGCACAAGGGCAGCATGATATGCAGGGGTTGTGCGGAGAGTTATGGGACTAATGTGAAAGGTGATGATAGGGAGAAACATGTTTGGTGATCCTAGCTTTAATACTATCAAGAGTGGGACTGTTAACTATACGAGATGAAAGGCGATTCCACTCTTGGATGCTGCGGGACAAAAATTAGTACCCAAATATGTCGGTGCTTGCCTGGTATGCGTGGTGGTATGTTCGGTTGTGACTGCCTCTTGTGGATCGTCTATGTGTAGGGTTGATACTGAAGTGTTGTCCCTGGGGTGTAATGGTCACCTAGATACTGGAGTGTTGTCCCTGGGGTGTAATGGTCACCTAGATACTGGAGTGTTGTCCCTGGGGTGTAATGGTCACCTAGATACTGGAGTGTTGTCCCTGGGGTGTAATGGTCACCTAGATACTGGAGTGTTGTCCCTGGGGTGTAATGGTCACCTAGATACTGGAGTGTTGTCCCTGGGGTGTAATGGTCACCTAGATACTGGAGTAGTGTGTTGTCCCTGGGGTGTAATGGTCACCTAGATACTGGAGTGTTGTCCCTGGGGTGTAATGGTCACCTAGATACTGGAGTGTTGTCCCTGGGGTGTAATGGTCACCTAGATACTGGAGTGTTGTCCCTGGAGTGTAATGGTCACCTAGATACTGGAGTGTTGTCCCTGGGGTGTAATGGTCACCTAGATACTGGAGTGTTGTCCCTGGGGTGTAATGGTCACCTAGATACTGGAGTGTTGTCCCTGGGGTGTAATGGTCACCTAGATACTGGAGTGTTGTCCCTGGGGTGTTCACCTACTGGAGTGTTGTCCCTGGGGTGTAATGGTCACCTAGATACTGGAGTGTTGTCCCTGGGGTGTAATGGTCACCTAGATACTGGAGTGTTGTCCCTGGGGTGTAATGGTCACCTAGATACTGGAGTGTTGTCCCTGGGGTGTAATGGTCACCTAGATACTGGAGTGTTGTCCCTGGGGTGTAATGGTCACCTAGATACTGGAGTGTTGTCCCTGGGGTGTATGGTCACCTAGATACTGGAGTGTTGTCCCTGGGGTGTAATGGTCACCTAGATACTGGAGTGTTGTCCCTGGGGTGTAATGGTCACCTAGATACTGGAGTGTTGTCCCTGGGGTGTAATGGTCACCTAGATACTGGAGTGTTGTCCCTGGGGTGTAATGGTCACCTAGATACTGGAGTGTTGTCCCTGGGGTGTAATGGTCACCTAGATACTGGAGTGTTGTCCCTGGGGTGTAATGGTCACCTAGATACGAGTAGAACACATCACATAGTCTGAAGCACCCCGAAACGCGTTCAACGTTACGAATCACACTTCACACGCACGAGAACCAAGCACAGATCCTGATTAGTTAGTTAAAATAGGACTTGAGAGGCTATTAACCCTACTGGATTACTAAACCAGCACACTGTAAGTCAAGGATAGCGTCAGGATTAGAGCCTCTTTTCGAGAACTCCACTAAATTGGCTGCGGCCTTTTGTGATTGTTTGGATTCAGAATGACGGCCATATTCTTCAACAGGTGGGAATTTAGTTGGTTCATTTAAATAGGACTTCAGAGGCTGTCAACCCTTCTGTAAGTTAAGTATAACGTCAGGACTGGAGTCCCTTTTCGAGAACCCCAGTCCCTTGAGAGGTGGGAACGACGTAGCCAATGCTAAATAGAATGAAGACTGAGTAGCTGATTGTTATGTAGTGAGAGGAAGTTTCAAGTCACTTAATTTCGGAAAAAAAAAAATTTAATTCTACTGATTTCGTTCATTTAGGTGAAGGGAGTTACTGTGGTCCGAATAACCCCTTCTGTACCACCGACATCTTTTTAGCTTTATTCTGGCTCTATTGAGACGATTGTGTGCAGCTTAAGAAGGATCTGAGGTAGTAAAAAGGGTTGAGGGAGATAGTTCGAAGCCTGTTCATATCCGGAGGCCCTTTGGAAACTTAATAAAATCGTCTAATAGTAGCCAGAATATAGTTAACCCCTTCAGTACCGGACCGTCCTTTTAAACTGCACAAAATGGTCTAAATATAGCTAGACTACAATTAAAAAGACGCTGCCGGTACAAAAGGGGTTAATGACTAGGATCAATGAGTCGGTATTGAATGAAGCTTCGAAAACTGTCTCGAACGCATTGGGTTCGAAGCCTTGGATGCTTCTTTGATTCGGGCGGTCATGCTCCAAATTTTTAAGGGGGGATGGTTCGTTTTTTTCTGGACCCCCTTCTCCCTCATGTTTAGCATATTAGTTTTGAAATATTAAGACGTTCATTCCGTTATTACTTTGATCACAACCCTAATCTCTTTAACTTAACCCTTTTGCTGCGGGTGACGTCCCGGAATGTCCTGGCAAGTTACAGAAATTTGCAGGCTTTAAAAGCCTGTAAAAAACGTAAAAATTGAGTGTCAGTCGGCGGGAGCGTGAGCGTGCTCTGAGGGTCGGAGGTGGGCCACCTCCGACCCTCAGAGCACCGAGCGGCTCACTGAGGTTGACTGTGTCTCGGGCGAGTCTCTCTCAACAGTGTAGCCAAGCGAGCGAGTGTTACATAATAGCGGGGTTCACACGTTTCACTGGCACCACTGCGGATAAACCAGACCACGTACAGGGCCCGTTCTGGTGTCATTTTGAAGCTATTTTCGCCTAGTTTTCGGCAGAATACACTTCATTTAATGCAGATGCTTGATTTACCATTCAGGAGTGCCTGAATATGCCCTAAATAGCCCAAACATAGCCGCAGCCAAAGGGTTAAGCAGGGCTAGAGCAAATGGGCTGTAAATTGCCTCGCCAATTCTCCGGCCGACCCTTCCCAAATGGTAGAAATATTAGCTCGATTACTCTAGTCGTTCGTGAGTTATAGAGATTATATAATGTTCAAGAGTTTTGGCCTACTTACTTGGAATGAGAAAAAAACATGCTCTTAGAAAACAAACTTGCTCGTAGGAGAAAAACTTGTTCGTAGAAAAAATAACTTGCTCTTAGAAAAAAAAACTTGCTCTTAGAAAACAAACTTGCTCGTAGGAGAAAAACTTGTTCGTAGAAAAAATAACTTGCTCTTAGAAAAAAAAATTTGCTCTTAGAAAAAAAAACTTGCTCTTAGAAAAAAAAACTTGCTCTTAGAAAAAAAAACTTTGTTCTTAGGAAAAAAATAACTTGTTCTTAAGAAAAGAAAATTGCTCTTAAACGAAATACTGTTAGAAGAAAAAAAATGGCTCTACGAAAAAATGCTTGCTCTTAGAAAATTACCGAATAATTGGCTCGTGTGACACCGCCTAATGGAAGGTGAGCCTCGGTGAAGATTTTACCTGTTCACCTTGACCTTACCTGTGTGGCCTGTGTCTTCCCTATCTTGCTGTTGCTGCTGTGGTGACCTTGCTTAACCTGTACTTCTCTCTCTCTCTCTCTCTCTCTCTCTCTCTCTCTCTCTCTCTCTCTCTCTCTCTCTCTCTCTCTCTCTCTCTCTCTCTCTCTCCTATATAAAAAAAGAGTTCTCGAAAAGAGGCTCCAGTCCTGACATCATTCTTGAATTACAGCGTGCTGGCTTAATAATCCAGAAGAGTTGAAGTCCCATCTTAACTAACAGGACAAACACAATATAAATCTTCATATCACCAGTCCAAGAACTTTTATTATTAACACATAACAACACAGGACAAACACATATTGGACAACACACTCTTGGAATACTGGTGTCAGGAGGGAGATATTAGTATTAAGGGGAGGTATTTAGTTTGTTCCCTAGACCTCCATCAAGCTTAAAATTACACCCCCTTGAGTCCCTTTCAAGATAAATTTGTACATTTTTCGGTAGAAAAATTTCCCGGCCAAAGGCCGGTTGCTCTTAAATTACAGGCTCGCTATCGCTCGCCAGGAAAAAAATCGACACCTTCATGGCACGAAAGGTCTTAAAATTGACAGTAATGGGGCAAAATGTCTTAAAATGTCCAAACTACTAGGGCGAACGTCTTAAAATCTCAAAAGCAATGGGGCTAAACATGAGGGAGAAAGGGGTCCAGAAAAAAATATCTCAAGTGGAAATCTCCCCTTAAAGGGTTAAGTAGTTACAGTAGAGGTAGGAAATAATGATGAAAGATGGTGAGCATTCAGGGGTGGACTACAGGCAAAACGTGTAGTCATTCAGGGGTGGACTACAGGCAAAACGTGTAGTCATTAGGTTATCATAGTGCAGTAATTGGGTATATGTACAGTCGCGCTAATAAGTCATGTCCCAGCTGTCATTACGTTTGGCTTGTTCTCTGCTGTATTAATGTCTGTCAGATGTTGAATAGGGTGGGTAAGTGTAGGAACATGTTTGTATATTTCACTCTCTCTGTGCTGTATTAATGTATGTCAGATGTTGAATAGGGTGGGTAAGTGTAGGAACATGTTTGTATATTTCACTCGATATGAAGAAATGAAGCTTAGATATTACTGATACCAAGGATCTGTGCTGTATTAATGTCTGTCAGATGTTGAATAGGGTGGGTAAGTGTAGGAACATGTTTGTATATTTCACTCGATATGAAGAAATGAAGCTTAGATATTACTGATACCAAGGCTCTGTGCTGTATTAATGTCTGTCAGATGTTGAATAGGGTGGGTAAGTGTAGGAACATGTTTGTATATTTCACTCGATATGAAGAAATGAAGCTTAGATATTACTGATACCAAGGCTCTGTGCTGTATTAATGTCTGTCAGATGTTGAATAGGGTGGGTAAGTGTAGGAACATGTTTGTATATTTCACTCGATATGAAGAAATGAAGCTTAGATATTGCTGATACCAAGGCTCTGTGCTGTATTAATGTATGTCAGATGTTGAATAGGGTGGGTAAGTGTAGGAACATGTTTGTATATTTCACTCTCTCTGTGCTGTATTAATGTATGTCAGATGTTGAATAGGGTGGGTAAGTGTAGGAACATGTTTGTATATTTCACTCGATATGAAGAAATGAAGCTTAGCTATTGCTGATACCAATTATTGATCAATAATTGGTATTCATGCCGAGATATCACTTATTAGCGCGACTGTACATGCAAAATATGTGCTCTGTAAATATAATGGTGAAATTCTTAACAAAGCACATATTTAAATAAATTGGTTTTTATGTGACCTTGCACCTTCTGATTTCTAAATAGGAATAAATAGTTTAATTGACCACTTGCCAGTTTCGTTCTATAAGGAAGTTGGAGCTGTAGACAACGCTATTTAACAAAGTGTACTGCTATAATACGGTCGTAGTAGATTTATAAAGACATAAACCCCAATTCCAAATCCCGTTTATCCATCAGAAACTTACATAAATATTGCATTTCTGTTTAATATCTATGTTCACGGCTCCAACTTCCTTATAACCTGAAACTCGCAAGTGGTCATAATGGAGTCTTCAAGTTGAGCTCAGCCATTGATCTGAATAGTGCATGTTCTTCCAGGGCGACATATTTGGGGGAAGGCCTGTCTCAATTGCTGTTCCACCAGTTCAATCTTCTGGGCCTGGGTGGCTGGGTTGAGGGGGTTGAGGGCGAGGGGCAGTAGACCAGTGAGGGTATTGACCAGTTGGGTATTAAGTTGACCTCCTGGTCGTATGGTTGGTGTGTTGGCTAGTAGTTGATTGATGTTTGGGTTGCCTAGCGTGGGGAAGAAGAATCTGGGGTCCCTGGGGCCTTGCTGGGGTAGTGGCAAGGGGGAGGAGGCCACTGGGGAGAGGAGGAGGGCCATCATCATCATCAGCATCATCACCACCAGGAGGGAGGAGGAGGCTTGGAGGAACAGCTTCATGGTGGTGGCTGGCTACTGCAGGGGGCACTGAAGGAGGAAGGTTATATTAGAGAGTGAGTGAGTGTGAGAGAGGAGGAGGGCCATCATCATCATCACCACCAGGAGGGAGGAGGAGGCTTGGAGGAACAGCTTCATGGTGGTGGCTGGCTACTGCAGGGGGCACTGAAGGAGGAAGGTTATATTAGAGAGTGAGTGAGTGTGAGAGAGGAGGAGGGCCATCATCATCATCACCACCAGGAGGGAAGAGGAGGCTTGGAGGAACAGCTTCATGGTGGTGGCTGGCTACTGCAGGGGGCACTGAAGGAGGAAGGTTATATTAGAGAGTGAGTGAGTGTGAGAGAGGAGGAGGGCCATCATCATCGGAGGAACAGCTTCATGGTGGCTGGCTACTGCAGGGGGCACTGAAGGAGGAAGATTATATTAGAGAGTGAGTGAGTGTGAGAGAAGAGGAGGGCCATCATCATCATCAGCATCATCACCACCAGGAGGGAGGAGGCTTGGAGGAATAGCTTCATGGTGGTGGCTACTGCAGGGGGCACTGAAGGAGGAAGATTATATTAGAGAGTGAGTGAGTGTGAGGTGGAGGAGGGCCATCATCATCATCATCATCACCACCATTATATTCAGGCAATGATTATACGATTTCATTCAGCTTAGGAGGGACGTGTAGCAATAATAAGCTACAGACATCTCAATTAACCCTTTTAACTACCACAGATCCTTCCTAAGCTAATGAAGGCCTCAAGATATAGCTGAAATAATACAAAATACATGCCTTTAACTCTCTGACTTCCATACAATAATACAAAATACCTGCCCTTAACTCTCTGACTTCCATACACTTTTCCTAATCTGAATAAAATCGTCTAACAGAAGCCAGAAAAGAGAAAAGAAATGCGTGTCGGATCTTGAGACGGTCAACCCCTTTTTGTACCGGTCATTGTCTGTGTATTATATTCTGGCAGCTATTAGACGACTGTATTCAGCTTAGGAAAGACGTCTACTCATTAAAAGGCTACGGAATATCAATTAATCATGTTAGCTCCACATATCCTTCCTAAACTGACAAAAAAAAAAAAAAAAAAAAAAAAAATAGGCCTAGCTAGAAAAAAATTGAAAAAGACGTTGTAGGTACAGAAGAGGTTAAGGGGAGGTTTCTACTTGAGGGATTTTTTTCTGGACCCCTTTCTCCCTCATGTTTAGCCCCATTGCTTCTGAGATTTTAAGACGTTCGCCCTAGTAGTTTTGACATTTTAAGACATTTTGCCCCATTTCTGTCAATTTTAAGACCATTCGTGCCATTAAGGTGTCGATTTTTTCCTGGCGAGCGATAGCGAGCCTGTAATTTAACCCTCTCACATTCTTGACGCAATTTTGAGCCTATTAGGGATACTTTAAAGCCTTTGTTACTATCAGGGGTATTTAGAAACCTTTAGTTTAGTTACTTCAACCTCTTCAGTTGTCTTTGAGTTAGCTGTGGGCAGAAAACTAACTTTTGAGAGGTAATTATAAGAGTGAGAGAACTCTATTTAGTATTGCTAATCTGGCAACCTCTGCGTCATATGGTCGTGAGAGGGTTAAAAGCAACCACCCTCCGGCCGGGAATTTTTTCTACCGAAAAATGTACAAATTTATCTTGAAAGGGGGTCTAGGGGATGTAATTTTAAGCTTGATGAAAACGTAGGGAACAAACTAAATACCTCCCCTTAATATGAATGATATCCAGGTCAGGTCAGGTCAGGTGAAGGTATTGAGGAATAAGCCTTTACAACGGCACCTCATAGCTACTCTTCCTGTTTCTCCCTGAAGAGTGTAGTGAAGACAAATCTAAAAACCGCCTTACGAATCAAGATCAAGGAAGAAGATAATGCCTTCCATACAGACTCACCTGAGGAATAACAGTAGCAGCAGTGAACCCCCAGACGAGTGCCCCACCTATCTTATATACCTCCACCAACCACCAGGTGTATTAATTAATCCGCTCAGGTATCCCAGGTGATAGGACCAACCACCAGGTGTATTAATTAATCCGCTCAGGTATCCCAGGTGATAGGCTCAACATGTTTCCGAAGCCACCATCCCTAACCTTAATACCTCTCTGCTCTCTCATATAACTACCTCTACTCACTCTTAGGGACATGTATCGAAGGTAGGAGTGATATGGAAGTTGAATTATGGTTGTGGAATGGTATTAATAAGAGTATTTAGGGAATCGTCGGTGCCTAAGCCAGAGTCGGAGTCACACACCAGAACAGTATCAGAGAAAGTTTAAGAGGGCAGTGATCAGTGTTGTTGGTGACTAAACTTTTCTTTTCTATGTGAGTGAGGGAGACAAAAGTCAGAACTGCCTGTAGCGAGTGCTTCCCCCAGAGTTGAAATAGTGACAGGGCTACAATCAAGGGCATTCGAGCCAAAATGCCTGACACACGGAGTTTGAAACAATTTAAGTCATAGGAAGAGGGAAAGACTGAGTCTGGGAGAGAGTTCCAGAGCTCAGCAGTTGAATAGAAGAAAGACAGAAAAAATATTCACTCTTGGGTTGGAGAGTTGCACAGAGCAGGGGTGGGATTGTGTTGCAAGAAGGGTACCACGTACCTTACGTAGAGGAGGTGGTATATACTGGGAAAGCTCTGAGGAACACCGATTATTGTAGTAACGATAGAATAGACCCTGGTCTCTGGGTCTTCTCCTGGGTGACCTGGATGTGTGTGAGTTTGTGCTTTTTATCTGTGTTTATTTGTTGTTTTATGTTGTTTTTGTGTTTTACCTGTTCTTGCTCTGTCTTGAGTCGGCTACCCCCAAAATGGGGATTGGGCCTGAGCATATAGATAGATAGATAGATAGATTTGTTTTCAGCTGATGGTAAATTGAATCCCTTTGCATCAGATTTCATGATTCTTACTGGACAAATCTGATACTGCAATGTCTGTGCGTTATATTATTGCCAAGTTGTCACAATTAGCAACCTATTTCGCAACAAAATCATGATGATAAAGTAGTAATCAGATATGGCAATTTAGTATCAGCTGGGGAAAATGGAGTATAGTGATAAAATGAGACACGTACTGTATATAGACAAACAAGGACACACAAGAACAAGAACAGAGGTGAATGAAGAGAGAACCCGAGACCGATACATTCCCTCAGAGAACATTCCCCTCAGCATAACAATTAGACCATTACAGAGAACATCCCCTTAGCATAACAACTCTTACACTTTCATTACAGAGAACATCCCCTTACCATAACAACTCTTACACTTTCATTACAGAGAACATCCCCTTAGCATAACAACTCTTACACTTTCATTACAGAGAACATCCCCTTAGCATAACAACTCTTACACTTTCATTACAGAGAACATCCCCTTAGCATAACAACTCGTACACTTTCATTACAGAGAACATCCCCTTAGCATAACAACTCGTACACTTTCATTACAGAGAACATCCCCTTAGCATAACAACTCTTACACTTTCATTACAGAGAACATCCCCTTAGCATAACAACTCTTACACTTTCATTACAGAGAACATCCCCTTAGCATAACAACTCGTACACTTTCATTACAGAGAACATCCCCTTAGCATAACAACTCTTACACTTTCATTACAGAGAACATCCCCTTAGCATAACAACTCGTACACTTTCATTACAGAGAACATCCCCTTAGCATAACAACTCTTACACTTTCATTACAGAGAACATCCCCTTAGCATAACAACTCTTACACTTTCATTACAGAGAACATCCCCTTAGCATAACAACTCGTACACTTTCATTCCTCCCGACGATCCTTGCATCCTGATGGCATAAGGTCCTTTCGCTGATATGAAAGTTTCTATTTTGCCCTACTACAGTATTTTGCACTATAGGTAGACAGATATTAGGAATACAAAAACAGCGGTCACCATTAATATCACAGAGTCCTGACCTATACCACTACAGCAATAAAGTTTGACATTCATGCAAATAAGTTTAACAACCTAGTTTGCCATTCAGACGAAATAGTTTGACATAGTTGCAGGCTAAATAACACCAAAGCTACAAAATACATTGACATGGTGCTAAATCAAAGACAATAGAAGACATGATAATCACAATTGTATATTTTATTTTATCAATCCAATATACAGGTATAAACATGATTAAACCATTTAATGTTTACCATTTAATGTTGTTGCTATGGAATTTCATTTTCTTTAATTGTCAAAGTAATAGTATTTGTTGTTGTTACATTTGTTGCATTGACACATTATTCCTGTGGCAATGTCGTTAGAATTGACATTTGTCCGACTATTTTGTCCTTTGTCTGACAAACTGCTGTACTGATGTAATGTTTTATGAATTAGTTTCGAACAGTTTCCAATTGTTTCAGAACTTTGAGCTTTGTCATTAACCACCGATTAACTGTCTGACTATAACGCAAATTACTGTAGTGCAGCTGATAAGGAACCATGTTTGGCCAAATCGTGGACTCTGTGACTAAAACATTATACTTTGTACACTGATACTAGGACTCAATGGGAACATTTCTGCACCCTGGTTGGAGACTTCGGCATCTCATATAATAATAATAATAATAATAATAATAATAATAATAATAATAATAATAATAATAATAATAATAATAATAATAATAATAATAATAATTTTAAAGGTTGGAGGCAATCTGTATCTTCATGTTGGTGTCTGTGGCAAACGCTTTTCAATTAATTTCTATTAGAGTTCTGAAACACTGATTTTTGCCCCAAACTGCTTACCGTGATAGAGATGTCAAACTAGTATCAAATGACGTTATATCGGTTCCATGTCATCTCAACCAGTAGACCATTTCAACCAGTAGCTCTCAACCAGTGCCAAATTAACCCAGACCAACCAAACCAGTGCCAAAATATAGTACTAACCTAACCTAACCTAACCTAACCTAACCGTATTGGTTGATTTGGTACTGGTTGAGAGCTACTGGTTGAAATGGTCTACTGGTTGAGTTGACCGGTGACCGTTTGACACCAGCATGAAGACACACATTGCCTCCAACCTTTAAGGGGAGGTATTTAGTTTGTTCCCTAGCCCTCCATCAAGCTTAAAATTACACCCCCTTGAGTCCCTTTCAAGATAAATTTGTACATTTTTCGGTAGAAAAATTTCCCGGCCGAAGGCCGGTCCCTCTTAAATTACAGGCTCGCTATCGCTCGCCAGGATAAAATCGACACCTGAATTGCACGAAAGGTCTTAATATGGGGTGAAAGTTCTTAAAATCGCTAAACTAATGGGGCAAACGTTTTATAATATCAAAAGCAATGGGGCTAAACATGAGGGAGCAAGGGGTCAAGAAAACAAATCCCTCAAGTGGAGATCTCCCCTTAAAATGTTCCCATTGGGGCCCTAGTATGAATTTCGAAAGTAGGGTGAATTTTATGTTTTGTTTTCGTGTGTTTTGTGTTGTCCCTGTTCTCTGGCTCTGTCTTGAGTCGGCGCCCCCCCCCCCCCCCCCAACACAAAAGTGGGGATTGGGCCTGAGTATATAGATGATGCTTTAGTAAACAGATAGACCAGAAATCGTAAAGGGGAGGTTTTTAGTTTGTTTCCTACTCCTCCAGCAACCTTAAAATTTCACCCCCTTGACCCCCTTTCAAGATAAATTTGTACATTTTTCGGTAGAAAAATGTCCCGGCCGAAGGCCGATTACTCTTAAATTACAGGCTCGCTATCGCTCGCCAGGATAAAATCGACACCTAAATGGCACGAAAGGTCTTAAAATTTACAGAATGGGGCGGAAATTCTTAAAATCACCAAAGCAATGGGGCTAGACATGAGGGAGAAAGGGGTCAAGAAAAAAAATCCCTCACGTGGAGATCTCCCCTTAACAATAACAACCTCTATAACTCACACATAGCTAGAGTAAGCGAGCTACTATTCCTGCCATTTGGGAAGGGTCAGCCAGGGAATAGGTGTGGAAATTTCACAGCCCATTCACTCTAGCCCTTTTTGAGTTACGGAGGTTAGGGTTCAAGAGTTTTAGTCTACTTGCTCCTCGGAACAGGGTATAGGGTATAGGGACAGGGTATAGGGTATAGGGACAGGGTATAGGGTATAGGGACAGGGTATAGGGATAGGGTATAGGGACAGGGTATAGGGTATAGGGACAGGGTATAGGGTATAGGGACAGGGTATAGGGTATAGGGACAGGGTATAGGGACAGGGTATAGGGATAGGGTATAGGGACAGGGTATAGGGTATAGGGACAGGGTATAGGGTATAGGGACAGGGTATAGGGTATAGGGACAGGGTATAGGGTATAGGGATAGGGTACAGGGTATAGGGTATAGGGACAGGGTATAGGGTATAGGGACAGGGTATAGGGTATAGGGACAGGGTATAGGGTATAGGGACAGGGTATAGGGTATAGGGACAGGGTATAGGGTATAGGGATAGGGTATAGGGTATAGGAACAGGGTATAGGGTATAGGGACAGGGTATAGGGTATAGGGACAGGGTATAGGGTATAGGGACAGGGTATAGGGTATAGGGACAGGGTATAGGGTATAGGGACAGGGTATAGGGTATAGGGTATAGGGATAGGGTATAGGGTATAGGAACAGGGTATAGGGTATAGGGACAGGGTATAGGGTATAGGGACAGGTTATAGTAGGATTCTATTCTGGCCCAGGTGTCCCTAGATGTGAACAAACTTCGGACACCACCAGAGTATTGAACGATGCACACAGGGGGTATCATTTTCAGGGGAGGTGTCTCCACTTGAGGGATTTTTTTTTTCTTGACCCCTTTCTCCCTCATGTTTAGCCCCATTGCTTTTGATATTATAAAACGTTTGCCCCATTAGTTTAGCGATTTTAAGAACTTTCACCCCATATTAAGACCTTTCGTGCAATTCAGGTGTCGATTTTATCCTGGCGAGCGATAGCGAGCCTGTAATTTAAGAAGAACCGGCCTTCGGCCGGGAAATTTTTCTACCGAAAAATGTACAAATTTATCTTGAAAGAGACTCAAGGGGGTGTAATTTTAAGCTTGATGGAGGTCTAGGGAACAAACTAAATACCTCCCCTTAATAAACGTTTTAGTTATTTGCTTTGTATATTTATTTAATTATTATTATTATTATTATTATTATTATTATTATTATTATTATTTTACTTTGCCATTTTTTTCCCAGAAGCCGTAATTCCCGAGAAGGGGTGGCCATAAACATTAGGCGTTTGTCACGAATGGCTAGGTCAAGTTGCCCGGGTTTGACATCTACCAATAACATTTAGACAGTTTTGACTATGCCACGGCTCCCAAATCAAGTGGTGTGGATCCTGTTCCCGCTATGATGCACCGATAACTGTGTACTAAAGGGCTTCTGTGTGGCTGTATGTACTGTATATAAGAGGTGAGAGCTCTACTAGGGCGGTCAGACCAGGTGTGAAGGGGTGAAGGTATTGAGAGAGAGAGAGAGATATATATAGTCTTTACAACGGCACCTCCTCCTCGAATATCTACCTTACCCATTCCTTCGCGATTACTCCCCGAACTGGGTCAACTTTTTTGGTATGGTAAATTAATTATTTGTGTGCATGACTGATAATCAATTTGTTATTTAGAAAGATTATATATATATATATATATACATATATATATATATATATATCACGGACTAATTAAACAACTTGAAATCGTGAATGAAATGAACCCCAAGCATAGAAAATATACGAAAGCAAAATAATATAAAAAATTAACAATAGAAAACTCAATCCCAAAACTGTGTTGGTGGTGTAATGGTTTAGATGCTTATGTTCTGGGTGTGGTGGTGTCCCGAGTTCGAATCCCGGGAGGACCATATATGCTTTCATTAGTTTCTTCAAGTACATTGGGGTTTGTAATGGATGATTAATGTTAAGAACGGGGTGTTACTTAAGGCGGGTGACCTGTTTTTGTTCTGTCCTTTTCTATCTTTCTCTGGCTTGTATCCATTTGGCCCCATTCAGCCTACTGTTTTAAGACGTTTATCCCCATCCAGGTGTAAATTGTTTACTGGTGAGCGGTAGCGAGCCAGCATATTTTTTATTTTTGTTTGACAGCAGGCTAAATTTGTACATTTTTCGATAGAAAAATTTCTCCGGCGAAGCCGGATTTCTTCATATAATGCTGGCTCGCTGTCGCTCGCCAGGAAGAAATCGACACCTAGATGGGGATAAACGTCTTAAAATAGTTGGCTGAATGGGGCCGAATGGATACAAGCCAGAGAAAGAGAGAAAAGGACAGAAATAACAAAAAGCAGGTCACCCCCCTAAAGCAGGTCACCCCCCTAAAGCAGGTCACCCAAAATAGCAGGAAGGGATGCAATTTCGGACGAAGAAAAAAATATATATATTTATAAGAGGAAAGTCAATACCAGCGACAAATGGGTATATGCAAATGAGGGAGCTAAGGGGACGCTGGCTAGTGGTATAGACCTTTCTCTTCTAGTGTTAGTTTGGGAGAAATCTACTGGCTTCCCTTCCTTCTGTTGTTGCTTGCTTTCCTCGCCGTTACTAGCGCCACGGCCTTTTAGTATTATAAGAATGCGTAAATTAAACTAATTTAACTTGCTCTATTTTCAGATTTCACCATGAGACACATACTACATTCCTTTCTGTTGGTGCTTGCTTTCCTCGCCGTCAGTAGAGCCACGCCCTTACTTTAGCAATATACGAATGGATTAATTAATTTTGTTTAACTTACTCTAATTTCAGATTTCACCATGAGACAAATACTAGCTTCCCTCCTCCTGTTGGTGCTTGCTTTCCTCGCCGTCAGTAGAGCCACGCCCTTACTTTAGCAACATACGAATGGATTAATTAATTTTGTTTAACTTACTCTAATTTCAGATTTCACCATGAGACAAATACTAGCTTCCCTCCTCCTGTTGGTGCTTGCTTTCCTCACCGTCAGTAGCGCCACGCCCTTACTTTAGTAATATAAGTTAATTAATTTATTGTAACTTGCTTTATTTTCAGATTTCACCATGAGACAAATACTAGCTACCCTTCTCCTGTTGGTGCTTGCTTTCCTCGCCGTCAGTAGCGCCACGCCCCTGCCCAGCGAGCGTGAGGGCAGATTGATCATAGCCCCGAACTTCTTCCGACTCCGGAGGGTGACGCTGTTCCCTACCGCCACCACCGCCGCCCCAGCTCCCGTCCCCGCCGTAATCCAACCCCTCCTAAACCTTCTCACGCAACCCAACTGTTTAATAGGGAATTTCTTATGTTTTAATGGGGGGAGGCGATAATGAATGAACCAATATGGTAAAAAAACTGCTAAACAGAATAGTTATACCAAAACTACCAATAAATATCTTAGGGAACCTCATATGTTTTAATCTGGGGGAGGCGATAATGAGTGAACCAATATATTATATAAAACCAAACTGCTAAAACGCATATAAGTCCCTATCAAAATAATATCGAATCTCATAAAATAATCATATGTTTTAATCTGAGGAGGCGATAATGAGTGAACCAATATGATAAACAATGCTAAAAACAATAGTCACAAACAATAAATATACAGTATCTTAAATAAAAACAATAGTCACAAACAATAAATATACAGTATCTTAAATAAAAACAATAGTCACAAACAATAAATATACAGTATCTTAAATAAAAACAATAGTCACAAACAATAAATATACAGTATCTTAAATAAAAACAATAGTCACAAACAATAAATATACAGTATCTTAAATAAAAACAATAGTCACAAACAATAAATATACAGTATCTTAAATAAAAACAATAGTCACAAACAATAAATATACAGTATCTTAAATAAAAATAGCATATGTTTCAGGGGAGATTTCCACTTGAGGGATTTTTTTCTTGACTCCTTTCTCCCTCATGTATAGCCCCATTGCTTTTCTAATTTTAAGACGTTCGCCCCATTATTTTGACGATTTTAAGAACTTTCGACCCATTTCTGTCAATTTTAAGACCTTTCGTGCCATTTAGGTGTCGATTTTATCCTGGCGAGCGATAGCGAGCCTGTAATTTAAGAGGAACCGCCCTTCGGCCGGGACATTTTTCTACCGAAAAATGTACAAATTTATCTTGAAAGGGACTCAAGGGGGAGTAATTTTAAGGTTGATGGAGGTCTAGGGAACAAACTAAATACCTCCCCTTAACTTACAAATAAACCTAATAAATGACATTATTGAAACAATGCATACATGTGGTACTCCATGGATTCGAACCTAGGACACTCAAAATAAAACAATGAAAATAGAGTAATTGTTGTTGCATCTTGTTGTGTTTATATTGTGTTGTTGTTTATGATGTTTACTGTTGTTGTTGTTGTTGTTTGTTTTGTAATAAAGCAAGAAATTTGTGTTGCATTTGATTGCTGATCATCCTTATCCTACCCATCTTCCTTTATATATATATATATATATATATATATATATATATATATATATATATACAGTATATATATATATATATATATATATATATATATATATATATATATATATATATATGTGTGTTTCTAGTCTCTCAGTGGGGATAGCGTCGGCTATCGTCCTGATGGTCGATGGTTCGATCCCCACTGAGAGACTAGAAACATTTAGTGGCTCACGTGTATTTGTGATATATATATATATATATATATATATATATATATGTATATATATATATATATATATATATATATATACTGTAGATGTGTGTGAATTTTGTGTTTTGTCTGTGTTTGTTCGTTGTTTTGTCTTGTGTTTTGTGTTTTCCCTGTTCTTGCTCTGTCTTGAGTCGGGCCCCCCCCCCCCCAAGCAAATTAAAACAAACAAATAATAAAATAGAGTGAAATGGAAAATAAAAATAAGAAACTAAGAAAAAGTGAGGATTGGGCCTGATAGAAATCGTGAACCCTAACCTCTGTAACTCAAAAAGGGCTGGAGCAAATGGGTTGTAAGTTTCCACACCTCCTCCCTGGCCGACCCTTCCAATATGGAAGATATAATATATACCTCAATTACTCGGGTCGTTTGTGAGTTATAGAGGTTCATATAAGGGGAGATCTCCACTTGAGGGATTTTTTTCTGGACTCCTTTCTCCCTCATGTTTAGTCCCATTGATTTTGAGATTTTAAGACGTTTGTCCCATTAGTTTGGCGATTTTAAGACATTTCACCCCATTTATATAACTTTTAAGACCTGTCGTCCCATTTAGGTGTCGATTTTTTCCTGGCGAGCGATAGCGAGCCTGTAATTTAAGAGGAACCGGCCTTCGGCCGGGAAATTTTTCTACCGAAAAATTTACAAATTTATCTTGAAAGGGGGTCAAGGGGGTGTAATTTCAAGCTTGATGGAAGTCTAGGAAACACACTAAAAACCTCCTCTTAATGTTAAAGAGTTTTGGCCTACATATTGGGAACAGGGTGTACAGTAGTCAATTTGGAGCTAATATTCTGCCAGACTTTTGAGTTACAGAGGATAGAGGTCATGATGTACCACCTACTTAACAGCGAATAAAGTTTAGTGTGTTATGCTAGCCTTCAAAACTCACTTATAAGATTATTTCGCCTTCTATCCTAAGCAGAAGGCATGCTTATCTGAGAATTATACTCTATTCCACAATTTACAAGATACAAGGTTGGATTTCTTTTTGTCAATAACGTTATGATGAAGGCTAGCTCTCTTCTCATTACAAAACCATGGCTATTACTAAAGTCATACACACCTCTATGGTTAAAACCACATGTGCAGATATGGTCCCAGGTTTATTCAACGTTTCGCCTTCTACAGCTTCTTCGTTGCATAAACCTGGGACCATATCTGCACATGTGTTGTTAACCATAAATGTTGCAGCCTACTCTTGTTTCTTTCTTATACACACCTTGTTACTTTGTTATGGCTCCACATTGCATCCTGTTATCTATCGATCTATCAATCTATCTATCTATCTATCTATCTATCTATCTATCTATCTATCTATATATATATATACATGACAACCAAAACTACTACTACTTCCTTTTTTAACTTTTGAATACACCGTTACTGCTACTATTACTACTACTACTACTATTAATACTAATGCTACTAAGACAACAACAACAACAACAACAACAACAACAACAACAACGACAGCAATAAAGAGCACACGACAGCTTCCTCTAAACCGCACAAGAGGAATTTAGAATCTGCAGGTATTTATTGAGTCAACATGCGTCCCATTCAAGAGATGGGGGAGGACAGCTTTCCTGAATTAGTACATAGGCTGGGTGAAAGGGAAGGGGGGGGAAAGCACGTGAGGTTGGGTGGGTGGGGGGGGGGGGAGGGGGGAGAGAGAGGGGGGGAGGGGGGGAGAGAAAGAGGGGGGGGGGTATTTACATTGATACAAAGGCCACACAGATCTTACGATCCCTGTGAGGTGGCCAGGATTTAATCCTATTAGAGATAGCAACCCCAAGATATAGTGGAAGGAAAGGATAGCAAATATGAAGGCTCTCTCCTCACCCTCCGCTCCCTCCGGCAAAATGCCGTGCATAAAAATGTTGGAAGTTAATAACATTACAGGGCTTGGAAATAGCCTGAAGGAATTATAGAATAGTTAGAAATGGAAAGGAACTGGCATGCACACCTTCACCGTTTTGTCTGCTCTCTTCAACTGAAAACAGTGTTAATTTTTGCCAATTCTCTGACGAGAGAGAGAGAGTGTGTGTGTGTGTGGATTGTTTTCTATGTTGAGTGAGGGAGACAAAAGGCAGAACTGCCTGTAGCGAGTGCCTCCCACAGAGTTGAAAGAGTAACAGGGCCAAAATCAAGGGACTTTCGAGCCAAAATGCCTGGACACACGGAGTTTGAAGCAATTTAAGTTATAGGAGGAGGAAAAGACTGATTCTGGGAGAGCAGAGCTCAGCAGTTGAATAGAAGAAAGATTGAGAATAACGTTTCACTCTTGGGTTGGAGAGTTGCACAGAGTAGGGGTAGAATTGTGTTGCAAGACAGGTACTACGTACCATACTTAGCCGAGGTGGTATACACTGGGAAAGCTCTGAGGAACATTGATTATTGTTATAGCGATAGAATAGCGAGAGAGATGCAACATTGCGGCGAAGAGAGAGCGATTGCAGAGAGTTGGTGAGTGGACGGGAGTTAATGATAAAAAAGGCTTTCCTTTTTACTTTATCTAGGAGTGCGGTGTGAGAGGATCGTCCCCACACATGTGAACAATACTCAATACAAGGACGCACTGTGCCCCTGTACAGAGCAAGAAGCTGTGCAGGGGTAAAGTACCCCTTGAGGCGGTTGAGCACACCCAGCTTCTTGGAGGCTGCCTTAATAAGACTGGTAATATGGTCCTTCCAAGTGAGAGCAGAAGAAATAGAGACACCGAGAATATTGAGAAGATGAAGGATTGATTTTTGTATTGTTGAAGTGTAAGGGATAGTCCTCTGGGAGTTCCGGACGGGCAGTAAGATGGAAAAATTGGGCTTTGGAAGCATTAAAAGTAACAAGGTTTTCTCTGCCCCTATTGGAAATAGTTGTTAGATCAGAAGATAAGTGTTGCATGGCTTCATTACGTTTGTTTTTGAGGGATTGCTGGCTGGGACGTTCAGGAAAACTAATTGAGTAGTGTAAGGTAGAGTCGTCTGCTATGAATGGATGAGACTGGAGGTACAGTTGAGAAGATAATTTATGCAAATTAGAAAGAAAATGGGAGAGAGGACAAACCCCTGAGGAACACCGGAGTTGATAGGATGAGGAAGTGAGCGATGGCCGTCCACAACCACAGCTATGGAACGGCCGGAAAGGATAGAGACAAAGATACAGATGGAGGGATAGAAACAGAAGGAGGGTAGTTTAGAAATTAAAGATTTGTGCCAGACTATCGAAGGCCTTACATTATGTCTAGTGCAATATAAAAGTGTGTGTGTGTGTGTGTGTGTGTGTGTGTGTGTGTGTGTGTGTGTGTGTGTGTGTGTATATATATGTGTGTATAAAAGAAAGTAAAAGCTATATCCCTAGCATAACAAGAAGCCGTCCACCAGCCTTTCAGACACACTCCTCTCCTCCCGTGCATCTTGATCTACTTCCCTCCTCGTCCCAACCCCTCAGTCTAACCCCGACTTCCACTTGGCTAACATTAATTTAGCCTCAAATAAACACAAGATACCAAATAATATATAACTAGGTATTTTAGCAAAGATATGGAGATCAACCTAGTGGAAATCACATGTCTATGACGTATATTTGAGCTCCCAGATTAAGGTTATGTATAGGGTGGTGTTCGGATGGTGTATATATATAAGAGGACGATGCCAAGGAGTGCCTCATACCCCTCCTGGCACTCCGGCATCTCAGTACATACTACCTCTGTATCCAACACTTCATTAAGGTATGGTTTCCTAACGTTATTTATTATACTATGCATGCTTTAATCCTGCCAAATTTTAATAGAAATTCGAAGGACAAACCAAATCAATGTAATTCTACACAAAACTGCATTAAATTGTAGCCAGAGATCCTTATGCAATATATATATATATATACAGTATATATATTTCAAAGCATCAGTTAGTTAAATAACGACTTTAACTAGTTTATTTGACTGTAATCTTTTTGTTTCACCTAGAAGTAAATGTAATCCTTTTGCAACTAATTTCTCGAAACTTAATAAGAAAAATGAGAACTTGTGACGCATTTGGAACCATACTCAAAAATAGAGGTAACAGTCTTGCAATAGTCTAGTCGTGGCATGGCCCGTAGTAGTCGGGCATATGCGGGAAGTCGGCCAGAAATTTCAAACATGTTTGGAATTTGGGCATTTGCCATGATTATTGGATACGTAAGCACTCATATGGCACAAGTATGGAGATCGCAACGACTCTTAGTTATTATTATGAACTTACAACGGAGCACTGGGTACTCGTGGCCACTTGGAATGTCTCACCACCACCAAGAGTTCACACGCTTATTGACGAGAGTGCTGCAGAGTCTGTACAAGTAGCCTCGACTAGTCGGGCCACACTTGGTCGGATGCCATCCTAAAATCGGTGGCCATGAGTGGGCAAGAGTATGCAAAGAGTGACCAAGAGTGGGCAAGAGTATCCATGCATATTATGTACGAGGTGTCAAAACAGAGGCCAGACTGAGTCATGAGTATGTTAAGGGTAGCCATGCATCGACAAGTAAAGACACACAAATGCCGAAAGTCCACATGAGTCCGGACAGAGTGTTACTCCGTCCTACTCTGTTCTACCCCGTCTTACTCGGTTGATTTATCGCACTCGGCGCCATTTCTCCCGGAGTAGCACATAGTCAACACTCCTGGCAAGTCGGCTCCAAATTCCCTCTGTTCCTTTCTTTTGTCTTATTATTGTGTTATTCTCTTCTTACCATTATCTTACTCTGTTCTTAATAATGTCTTACAATTGCCTAACTATTGTTTTACTGCACTGAACGACTTTTGGCCCATTAATTTGGCGATTTTAAGACCTCTCGCCTCATTTCTTTGTCAATATTTTAAGACCTCTCGCCTTATTTCTTTGTCAATATTAAGGTTTTTAGTGTCATTTAGGTGTCGATATTTTCCTGGCGAACGATAGCGAGCATGTAATTTAAGAGGAACCGGCCTTCGGCCGGGAAATTTTTCTATCGAAAAATGTACAGATTTACCTTGAAGGGGGTCTTGTTTTTTTGTGTTTGTTTTCTTTTTGTGTGTGTTTTTTGTTTAAATTGATGGAGGTCTAGCGAGGAAACTAAAAATATTGATAACAAATATATATATATGAGGAAATAAATACGCCCATCCCCCCATTAAACACGACTATTACCTGTACCTCTCTCCCCGTGTAGAGTCCCGCATCATGAAAGGCTCCTGGTCCCTTCTGTTGGTGTTACTGGCCCTCTTCGCCCTGGTCTCCTTCAGTAGATGTTCGCCCCTGCTACAAGCCCCAGCCAGGGACCCCCGCACCTTCCTCCTAGTCCCACAGGTAAGATTCATATTATTAACCCCTTCCGTACCGGCGACGGCTGTATAGCTGTATTCTAGATATATTCAGGCGATTTTACTCAGCTTAAGAAGGACGTCTACCCGTTAAAAGACAAACAAACACATTGTTATTGCATTTTGGTTCAATATCGATGTTTACGGCTCCAACTTCCTGTCGGCCTGCAACTCGCAAGTGATCAATTTGTAAACCTGATGGATATATATATATATATATATATATATATATATATATATATATATATATATATATATATATATATATATATATATATATATATATATATATATATATATTAATAAATAAATAAATATATAAAGAGATAAATAAATTCATTAATCCCTCATGTCCCTCTTCCTCAGTTCGTGGGCGCTGTGACCCCAGCTAACGATGGAAACAACGAGGCAGCGGAGGGCGTGAACAATGAAAACCCCAATGACCAAACCCCTATCGAACAGCAGCAAGGGTGCATCTTCTTCGGGACCATCTGTTGGAATATTCTCTGAGGGATGGACCGTATACTCGATTACAAGTTATCGTTTTGGGTTTATTGTTTTCATGGAGGTAGAGCTTGGATTTTGGGCTATATGTGTTTTAGTTTCCTCTCTAGACCTCTAACAAGCTTAGAAAAACGCCCCCTAGACCCCCTTTTAAGATAAATTTGTACATTTTTCGGTAGAAAAATGTCCCAGCCGAAGGCCGATTCCTTCTAAAATTAGAGGCTCGCTTTCGCTCGCCAGGAAAAAATCGACACGTAAAGGGCACGAAAGGTCTTAATATTGAATACAAAATGAGGCGAAATGTCTCAAAATCGCCAAACTAACGGAACGAACGTTTTAAAACCTCAAAACTAATAGGCTAAACATGAGGGAGAAGGGGGTCCAGAAAAAGCGAGTACTACCCCCTTTAATAGTCTGAGGACCATACCCTGTTATAATTTATCGTTTTCTATTGATATATTTTATTCTCTGAGGACATACCCTGTTAAATGTTACCGTTTTCTATTGATTCATTTTATTCTTTGAGGACCATACCCTGTTATAATTTATCGTTTTCTATTGATATATTTTATTCTCTGAGGACATACCCTGTTAAATGTTACCGTTTTCTATTGAATCATTTTATTCTTTGAGGACCATACCCTGTTATAATTTATCGTTTTCTATTGATATATTTTATTCTCTGAGGACATACCCTGTTAAATGTTACCGTTTTCTATTGAATCATTTTATTCTTTGAGGACCATACCCTGTTATAATTTATCGTTTTCTATTGATTTATTTTATTCTCTGAGGACATACTCTGTTAAATGTTATCGTTTTCTATTGATATATTTTATCCTCCGAGGACATACTGTGACAAATTATCGTGTGTTACCGATTTATTTGTATTTTTCGCTGAGGATCGACATACTCGATTACAAGTCATTTATTTATATCGATGTTTGTTATTCTCTGAGGATACGCCCTTATTAAAAGTGATCATCATAATATGTTTCTGGTATTTATATATATATTTTTGTTTTCCTTTTTTCCGTGTTTCACTTCCGTTTGTCTTGCTAAAAACACAGATAATAAATTGATGTTAAACCTGTTGTTGTTGTTTTTTTTATTCTGGGCTATGTGCATCGAATTACTATGAGAGATAGATAGATATATATATATATATATATATATATATATATATATATATATATATATATATATAGAGAGAGAGAGAGAGAGAGAGAGATGGATAGGTAGACAAACAGACAGACAGACATATAAATAGATAGATAGATAGATAGATAGATAGATAGAAACATAATAAAAACAATGTCTACAAATGTGAAAACTAATGGGGCTAAACATGAAGGAGAAGGGGGATCCAAAAACAAAAATCTTCCCCTTAAATATAATATAGGCAAAACTGGAATATATTGCTGGCTTACTATTTTAGTTTAAGGAGGGTCACCGGCGTTTTTTTTTTTTATCTTTCTCTCCTTTTCTCTCTTTCCCTGGCTTGTATCCATTTGGCCCCATTCAGCCTACTGTTTTAAGACGTTTATCCCCATTCAGGTGTTGATTTCTTTCTGCCGAGCGATAGCGAGCCAGCATTGTATGGAGAATTCCGGCTTTGCCGGAGACATTTTTCTATCGAAAAATGTTCAAATTTAGCTTGCTGTCAAAACAAATATATATATGCTGGCTCGCTACCACTCGTCAGGAAAATATTGACACCTGGATGGGTATAAACGTCTTAAAACATTAGGCTGAATGGGGCCGAATGGATACAAGCCAAAGAGAGAGGGAGAGAAAGATAAAACAAAAAACGAGATGGGCTCCCTTAAGGGGGGAAAGGGTTTATTTATTATGATACCTTACCTTATTGGTTTGTTTATTTATATGTACAGTATAGGGGTTTAATTCTAGTTTCGCTTTCACAGCATACTCATAAATTTCTATGGCTACTTTAGAGTTGTCATATACCATACTTAATTCCTATATATGTCCAAAGCGGCGGAAATGCATTATAAGGAATTATACCTACTGTAAAAAAAAAAAAATTTCTCCCCATATGCGGCACCATAGCTATTACATAATACTAGGTTAGGTTAGGTAAGGTTGTTAGGTTAGGCTAATGTCGTTAATGTAGTTTATTATCATTATATTACGTCTTTTACCCAGCAATTTCCCTGATCTTCATAGTTGGTCGGGAAGCTATGCCTTTACAACGGCGCCTCCCTTTTGTCGCTGTGTACGTGAAACTAGAATTTTACCAGTATATGTACCGTCTTGGTGGTGTAATGGTTAAGGTGTCTAAAAATCTGTGTGTGATAACCCGGGTTCCAATCCTTGCGGATCACATATATGCTTTCGTTAATTTCATTGGAGGTGGTTAGTGTGGTGGTGAAATTAATAAAAAAAAACTAGATTATGATTTCTGTTTAGTATCCTCCCTAGACCTTATACTATTAAGAGTTCACTGCAACATTCACTTTTATTCTATGTGAAATAGGGAGACAAAAGGCAAAACTTCCTGTGACGAGTGCCTCCCCCAGAGTTGAAAGAGAGACAGGGCCAAAATCAAGGGATGTTCGAGCCAAAATGTCTGGACACCCGGAGTTTGAAACAATGTAAGTCATAAGATGAATTTTGATTTTAATTTAAATAAAGCAATACATGAATTTAGTGGTATTGTCGGAAAGGTTGGGAAAGAGATGTTATGACCAGGATTTGAACCCACACACTCCAGATATTTTTGTGTATACTTCTCTACCAATAAACAAGTTGGAAAAAAGAGAGGAGGAAGAACAACGGAAAGGGAAGACAGATACAACAAGCCTTACAAAGCACTATAAGCTATGAAATTAGGAAATCCACCACAAAACTCTTCGCAACTGCTACCCACATATCAATTTCAAATTAAGGTCAATATTTACGAGTCACACCACAGCTGGGATCTCATTTTTAACGGTAGTTTTGGGTTCCTATCATTCTATGCTTCATTGCTATATACTTTTTATCCACCGGAAAATATATATTTTTCTTGGCTTTTTTTTTTTTTTTTTAGCCTAGCATTAACCTAACCAAAAAACCTAACCTAACCTAACCTAATAGCCCCCAAATACATTTAGGTTAGGTTAGGTTAGGTTTTTAGGTTAGGTTAATGCTAAAAAAAAATAAAAAAAATAAAAATAAAAATAAAAAAACAAGAAAAATAATATTTTTCGGTGGATAAAAAGTATATAGTAATGAAACATAGAATGATAGGAACCCAAAACTACCATTAGAAATGAGATTCCAGCTGTGGTGTGACTCGTAAATATTGACCCAAATGAATGTTTACTAATAATAACACTATAGGTAATTTCCTCAACCCTATATATATTCTCTTCCTACGAACCTGCATTCCAATGTGGTTTACCAGTTCACCTGTCTTAGCTGTGCTGCTATAGTCTATTCGCTGTAAATAGGCGAGAAATCATGAGCTCTAACCTCTGTAACTCAAAAATGACTAGAGTAATCGAGCTAATATATCTACCATTTGGGAAGGGTCAGCTAGGAAATAGGTGTGGGAATTTACAGCCAATTTGCTCTAGCCTTTTTTGAGTTACAGAGAATAAAGGTCATGATTTCTCGCCTACTTACAGCGAATAGACTATAGTTACGTGTGTTCCACCTCACATTGGTTGCTTCACCGTATCCTGAAGCACCAAGGTAAATCCATTCGGACAGGCAGGTTGACTTCTAAAGCCGGTATCACACGAGCACTTTTCCCCTCGACATTTATCCTCAACACTGATCTGGCAGCTTATGAAGGGGACCTGCCGCTTTTTTGGACGTGACTATGCTCAGAAAGGCAATTTTTGGCAACCTGGTATATGGAATCAACAACTATTTCTTTCTACTCTGTGAAAGTTTAACATTTATAATATTTCGGTTAACCCAAATTAATCTACCATCAGTCTAGTTTCCGATACCAGTGCAAAATATTCCAGTAATGTTGCAAGACAAATGTTGATAATCGGATGTTGACTATAAAAGCTCTTGTGTGATACTGTCTTAAGCCTTCCTCTTCTGCTATCCGCGATCACTCTCACCAATTTGATCACCCTTTCTCTTCCACAGACTTCCAGACACTAACCACATGCCATTCACGCTATGACCTAATCACCCCAAAATCAATCTTTATAAATAAACTAAAGCCCAGCCTGAACCACTCGGCCACTGCGACCCACTTTTCACCCACTAACTATCCTTCCAGTTTCTTTTCGTACTCTAGTGAATACTTATATTTGGTATATTTTGTTTCAATTTTTGCTTAACGCTATTTCTCGTAATATATATTTTTGTTTATTACTGATAGCGCTTAACGGTTCATATTCATCTGAACCATACTGTTTTATATTAAATATTCATAGTTAATTATGTGTTTTGTTTCATATGTAATCATTTCATTTATTTAGATCCACTGAAGATGGAGACTGATTTCTCCGAAACGTTTGGTACCCAATAAAGATATTAAAGATGTTCACTACTACGCTGGTTCTCCTTTTCCTTGTGAGACTTATAAATATATATATATATATATATTATATATATATATATATATATATATATATATATATATATACCTGTATATATGTGTGTGTGTGTGGAAGAGAGAGAGAGAGAAAGAGAGCTTATATGTTAATGTGTTAACACAAAGGAATACAATGGAAGACAAGCAACAACAGACCTAAAAACAAAATCCACAGCCAATAACTTCAGCTCCAGAATAACTGGACGCCAAAGAACCTACCCAAGGCCCTGTGCCCCTTAGCAATTATGAAGGAAAAGTTGAGGGGCAAAGGAAAAATGTGACGCTTTGGCTCCCAATCGGCAGCAGAGAGGTCAATCCACGGAAGAGACGTCGCAACAAAAAATATATAAGTAAAAGGAGCAGTCAGAGTAAGCTATGGGTATGGCAGAGAACGCTCAACTCTCACTCTGATAGACCAGCCCATCACCACATGACTAGAACCCAATCCTCGCAGCATCAGTTTGGAAAGGCCCTATTGAGAGCCGCCTTTGATAGCTCCTCTATTTCAATCCCGCCACTTGGCAAAGGTAATACGAGAATACATGAAACAGCACGGAGTAGATAGACCAGCCCATCACTAGAACCCAATCCTCGCAGCATCAGTTTGGAAAGACCCTATTGAGAGCCGCCTTTGGTAGCTCCTCTATTTCAATCCCGCCACTTGGCAAAGGTAATACGAGAATACATGAAACAGCACGGAGTAGATAGTATAGGAATAACTAAGCAATAAAAACAAATATAAAGATAATAAATTGACCCTTTGATAATTATGACTCATGTTAACTACCCCCTAACTGTGCCCCTAACTATACCCTCGTTATCCCTCCGAGTTCAGCTACCCCTGTAGGACCCACAGAGAGACACCATTTATTTTGTGATAGATTTGTTCATGTATTTAATATTATTTAGTCTCCTCATTGCACCTCCATCAAACTTTAAAAAATCATCCCCAAGATCCAACTTCTAAATAAATCTGTACATTTTTCGGTAGAAAAAATTCCCGGCCAAAGGCCGGTCCCTCCTTAATTTCAGGCTCGCTTTCGCTCGCTAGGAAAAAGTAGACACCTAAGTGACCCAAAAAGTGCAAGAAATGGAGTGAAAGATCTAAAAGTCGCCAAACTAATGGGGCGAATGTATTATAATCTGAAAAGTAATGGGGCTAAACCCGATAGAGAAGGGACATTGGTATATCGTCCACGTCCAACACAGAGAAACCGTAACCCAGTGAAAGTATAATAGGGAAAGTTGTCCCGCTATAGCGTATACTGGAGCTAGTGATGTTATCCTTTACGTCCACCTGTTATGAGTAATGATAAATGATTGATGGAGTGTTCATTAATTTGTACCCACACATTGGCTAAGACATCAAGTACTAGATGCAATAAAGAGAGAGAGAGAGAGAGAGAGAGAGAGAGAGAGAGAGAGAGAGAGAGAGAGAGAGAGAGAGAGAGAGAGAGACAGAAAGGTAATCCGAGACATAACGATCTATAACATCAGCATAACAATTACCCCACCAACTTTCTATCCCACGTAGAGCATCTTGATCACCCCCTGCTGTCCCTTGCTGTCCCTTTCTTCCACTTCTCCCACCCCCTGCATCCACCCCGGACTTAAGGGGAGATGGGTAGTTTTTCTAGACCCCCTTCTCCCTCCATGTTTAGCTCCATTAGTGTTCAGATTTTAAGATGGTTGCCCCATTAGTGTGTCGATTTTAAGACCTTTCACCCAATATATTTGTCAATATTCAGACCTTTCGTGCTATTTAGGTGTCAATATTTTTTTCTGGCGAACGATAGTGAGCCTGTAATTTTGGAAGAACCAGCCGAAACCTACCGAAAAATGTACAAAATAATCTAACAGGGGGTCTAATGGATGATTTGTTTAAGATTGATGGAGGTCTAGGGAGGAAACTAAAAAATAATGTATATATGAAATAATCAACCAAAAAATGAACCATATGTATGTATATATATATATATGTATATGTATGTATATATGTATATTATGTACTACCACCTTACATAGAAAAAAAAAAATCTTTTAGCTGTACATTCTGTTAAATATCGTTATCTACAGCTCCAACTTCCTTATAGCCTGAAACTCGCAAGTAGTCAATTTAGCTACTTTCCCGCTAGATCTAGAGGCACATTTACTTCGATCTAGAGGCACATTTACTTCGATCTAGAGGCACATTTACTTCGATCTAGAGGCACATTTACTTCGATCTAGAGGCACATTTACTTCGATCTAGAGGCACATTTACTTCGATCTAGAGGCAAATTTGTACATTTAGCGACTTTAATTATTGCGATATTCCGTAGATTGGAGCCATTTAGAGGGATATTCTAGAGGTCATGACATTATTCTAGTGATATTCTAGAGATTTTGGCATCATTCTAGCGATATTCTGTAGATTGGAGCCATTTAGAGCGATATTGTAGAGAATGTGGCATTATTCTAGCGATATTCTAGAGATCGTGACATTATTCTAGCGATATTCTAGAGATTGGAGCCATTTAGAGCGATATTCTAGAGATTGTGGCATTATTCTAGCGATACTGTCGAGATTGTGGCATTATGCTAGCGATACTGTCGAGATTGTGGCATTATTCTAGCGATACTGTCGAGATTGTGGCATTATTCTAGCGATACTGTCGAGATTGTGGCATTATTCTAGCGATACTGTCGAGATTGTGGCATTATTCTAGCGATACTGTCGAGATTGTGGCATTATTCTAGCGATACTGTCGAGATTGTGGCATTATTCTAGCGATACTGTCGAGATTGTGGCATTATTCTAGCGATACTGTCGAGATTGTGGCATTATTCTAGCGATACTGTCGAGATTGTGGCATTATTCTAGCGATACTGTCGAGATTGTGGCATTATTCTAGCGATACTGTCGAGATTGTGGCATTATTCTAGCGATACTGTCGAGATTGTGGCATTATTCTAGCGATACTGTCGAGATTGTGGCATTATTCTAGCGATACTGTCGAGATTGTGGCATTATTCTAGCGATACTGTCGAGATTGTGGCATTATTCTAGCGATACTGTCGAGATTGTGGCATTATTCTAGCGATACTGTCGAGATTGTGGCATTATTCTAGCGATACTGTCGAGATTGTGGCATTATTCTAGCGATACTGTCGAGATTGTGGCATTATTCTAGCGATACTGTCGAGATTGTGGCATTATTCTAGCGATACTGTCGAGATTGTGGCATTATTCTAGCGATACTGTCGAGATTGTGGCATTATTCTAGTGATACTGTCGAGATTGTGGCATTATTCTAGGGATACTGTCGAGATTGTGGCATTATTCTAGCGATACTGTCGAGATTGTGGCATTATTCTAGTGATATTCTAGAGATCGTGGCATTATTCTAGTGATATTCTAGAGATTGTGGTATTATTCTAGTGACATTCTAGAGAGCGTGGCATTATTCTAGTGATATTCTAGAGATCGTGGCATTATTTTAGTGATATTCTAGAGATCGTGGCATTATTCTAATGATATTCTAGAGATTGTGGTATTATTCTAGTGATATTCTAGAGATCGTGGCATTATTCTAGTGATCTTCTAGAGATCATGGCATTATTCTAGTGATATTCTAGAGATCGTGGTATTATTCTAGTGATATTCTAGAGATCGTGGCATTATTCTAGTGATATTCTAGAGATCGTGGCATTATTCTAGTGTTATTCTAGAGATTGTGGCATTATTCTAGCGATATTCTAGAGATTGTGGCATTATTCTAGCGATATTCTAGAGATTGTGGCATTATTCTAGTGATATTCTAGAGATCGTGGCATTATTCTAGTGATATTCTAGAGATTGTTGCATTATTCTAGTGATATTCTAGAGATTGTGGCATTATTCTAGCGATATTCTAGAGATTGTGGCATTATTCTAGTGATTTTCTAGAGATCGTGGTATTATTCTAGTGATATTCTAGAAATCGTGGCATCATTCTAGCGATATTCTTTAGATCGTGGCATTATTCTAGCGATATTCTAGATATCGTGGCATTACTCTAGCTATATTCTAGAGATCGTGTTATTATTCTAGCGATATTCTGTAGATTGGAGCCATTTAGAGAGCGATAGTGTCGAGATTGTGCCAGTATTGCCGCTAGTTTCGTCATGCATTTACTATCTAGCTAACTTGATATGGTAACCCTGGGACTCCCGGTGGGTCTATCAGGAGTATATCAGGGGGTATGGGGGGGTTGGGGCTGGGGGGCTGGGGGGCTGGGGGGGGTATGTGGGGGTAGGTATATATATGTGTGAACTCTCTCTCTCTCTCTGCCACTAGAACCACACATATACTCCCACCTATACCACCCTCTGGATCTCTCTCTGGTCGCACAACTCCTGAATGTAAGAGAGAGAGAGAGAACCACTCCTTTGATCTCGTTTTCTGTTTGGACCATTTTCTTTATATATATTCGAGGGTTAACTAAGTTAAATGTATCTATCCTAATCCCATTCAGTACCGGTGCCGTCCATTAACTTTATTCTGGCTACTATTAGACGATTATATTCAGCTTAAAAAGAGTCTCCCACAATTACCAGGCTTTGAACTATCTCACTTAACCCTTTTTACTACCGCAGATCCCTTTTAAACTGCACAAAATCGTCTAAATAAAGCTAGAGGAAAGTAACAAAGACGTCACCGGCACAGAAGTGGTAAAGCACATAGATTTATTGCATTATTCTAGCTACCCTCGGATCATTTCACACAGCTGAGAAGGGTTGCTCGTAGAGTTTTCGAGATTATTAATTACATAAATGAAATAACATTAGCCTTCCTTTCGAGATTAATTTAAGGGGACATGGGCCGTTTGTTTTTGTTTTTTTGGCCTATTAATTCAGGTATTCCTTTATTTCTTAGTTTCCTCGCTACACCTCCATCAAGCTAAGAAAAACACACCCTAGACCCCGTTTCAAGATAAATTTGTACATTTTTCGGTAGAAAAATTTCCCGGCCTAAGGCCGGTTCTTCTTAAAATTACAGGCTCGCTATCGCTCGCCAGGAAAAAATCGACACCTAAATGGCACGAAAGGTCTTAAAAATGACAACTAAATTGGGCGAAAGGTGTTAAAATCGCCAAACTAATGGACCGAACGTCTTATAATCTCAAAACAAATGGGGCTTAACACGAGGGAGAAAGGGGACCAGAAAAACAGCCCATCTCCCATTAAAAGTGAAATAACATTAGCCTTCCTTTTCCCAAACAGATCCCACCATGAAAATCTCTTACGTGGTACTCCTGACGGTGGCTTTTGATGGTTCTTCTGGGTTCCTCCGTCAGTTCCTCCCCATCGTATAGTTGTTCAGCATAAGAGCAATATAGAGACTTCGAACTATCTTAATTAACCCTTTTGAAGACCACAGATTCTTCTTAAAATGCACAAAATCGTGTAATTATAGTTAGAATACAATAAGTAATACGTCCCTGGTACAGAAGGGGTTAACAATTTAGCCAAACACTGATGACAATAATAATAATAATAATAATAATAATAATAATAATAATAATAATAATAATAATAATAATAATAATAATAATAATAATAATAATAATAATAATAATAATAAATAAAAATAATAATAATAATAATAATAATAACCAATTCATTCATTTATATAAAAATGAAATAACATTATCCTTCCTTTCCCTGAACAGAACACATCATGAAAATCTACGTGATTCTCCTGACGGTGGCGGTGATGGTTCTTCAGGGTTCCTTCGTCAGTTCCACCCCAGTACCAGCAGAACCACCACGGAACAAGGACCTCACCATCAGGGATCCCCGTACTTTATTCTTCCTCTTCCCTCCTGAATTGGGCCCCACCTCCCTCACCGCCCATGCATCAAAAGAAGATGTGCAAGAAGAAGGTCAAAACAGAATTCTTGGGCAACAGCAGTCACCCCAAGATTGCTACTTCGGATTGCTGTGCGTCAGTCGGTTATAAAATAGGTCATCCTTTTTTATATTTTGTTATTTTTGTGTTAACTGTTATGTGCAGTCTACTCTCTTTAAGGGGGGGAGGTAGTTGCCTTTTCTGGACCACCTTCTCCCTCATGTTTAGCCCCAATTAGTTTTGATATTTTGTTCGCTTGGGACATTATCGAACTAAGGAGTACAAAGGAAATCAAGCACCAACAGGTCCAGCGACCCCTCAACGCTGCTTGCCCTCCAAAACTGTGCGCTGGGGACATTATCGAACTAAGGAGTACAAAGGAAATCAAGCACCAACAGATCCAGCGGCCCCTCAAGGCTGCTTGCCCTCCAAAACTGTGCGCTGGGGACATTATCGAACTAAGGAGTACAAAGGAAATCAAGCACCAACAGATTCAGCGGCCCCTCAAGGCTGCTTGCCCTCCAAAACACTAATAGTCAAGTATCCAAACAGTGGTTTAGAGTGGATAAGGGAAAAATGGAAAGGAAAGAATGCCCTGGGACCAATATCCGTGGCAGGATTAGAAGATGTTACTTTAGATTACTTCGGATTTCTACATTTCACCATGTGTCAAGTCAATCTGTTTTGTTTTGTTGATTAGTTAGTCGGTAAGTGAGTGTGATTTACTATCTCGCCTTGTCTTACTTGTTCTCTATATGTTTACTTTGTTATCATGTGTGTACGTCGAATAAAGTATAGATATCTCAATGTATACACTTCATTTATCCTCAGGTGAACTTTTCCTATCATCAGAATATCTCAAACTTAATATCTGCATGCTATTGTTATCATCATTATCATCATCATTCGTTCTTTTGATTGTCTCAGCATCAGAAATCAAGAATCAGACTTAATGGTATCACATGAGGAATATATGTTTGCGTTCTTCTATTCATTGTAGCTTGCAGTGTAGTGTAGTGTAGTGTATAGCCATGAGAGCCAGTTTACAGCTGTCACTAAACACCAGTCCATGAGAACCAGTTTACAGCTGTCACTAAACACCAGTCCATGAGAGCCAGTTTACAGCTGTCACTAAACACCAGTCCATGAGAGCCAGTTTACAGCTGTCACTAAACACCAGTCCATGAGAACCAGTTTACAGCTGTCACTAAACACCAGTCCATGAGAACCAGTTTACAGCTGTCACTAAACACCAGTCCATTCATCATAGGTAAGGCAAAAATCTTGAAAAGAATAAATACATTGAATTAAAAGACTGGCCGTTTGTTTGGTCTATTAATTAATTTATTCATATATTTCTTAAGTTTCCTCCCTATATCTCCAGCAAGCTTAGAAAAACACCCCCAAGACCCCCCTTCAAGATAAATTTGTAAATTTTTCGGTAGAAAAATTTCCCGGCCGAAGGCCGGTCCTTCTTAAAATTGCAGGCTCGCTATCGCTCGTCAGGAAATAATAGACACCTAAATGGCACAAAAGGTCTTAAAATTGACAACAAAATGGGGCGAAAGGTGTTAAAATCGCCAAACTAACGGGCCGAACGTCTTATAATCTCAAAACTAGTGGGGCTAAACAATAGGGAGAAGGGGGTCCAGAAAAACGGTCTGCCTCCCCTTAACGGACAGTATACAGTACACACCGCCCTTTCAAGGTAAAATACTACTGGTGAGAGAGAGAGAGAGAGAGAGAGAGAAAGAGAGAGAGAGAGAGAGAGAGAAGCATAGGGAAGCAGAGAAAGACAAAGGCAAAAATCATGCACCCCCACTTAGTATGCAAGAAGCCATGCAGTCCTCCTCCCTCCCCCCGTCCCCCCCCCCCCCCCCCCACCCCCCACAGGGAGAAAGTCAGCCCCAACCTCCATGCACACTAAACATTATCTATATTCGATTTATGTTAAGCTGGCGAGAAATTGGCTTGTTCCTATCCTAAGAAGAATCTCATTCTTCTTATGTTTCTGCCCGGAATCAAGCCAAATCTGTTCTTCGACTTGCCAAGCACTCCTTTCATCAATAATAAATGCACTGAACTATCCAACTCTAGCTCTTCCGAAGCTTTCTGGCATCTAGCCAAAAACCTCTCCAACAATTTTTCTTCCCCGTCTTTCCCTCCCCTTTTCCACTCTGATGGCACAACCATCACTTCTTCCTCTGACAAAGCTGAACTTTTCGCTCAAACTTTTGCTAGAAACTCCACCTTAGATGATTCTGGTGCTATTCCTCCCTCTCCACCCCCCTCTCTCCTACTTATGCCTAATATCCTAATATCTTCTAAAGATGTATTTTCTACCCTCTCTTGCCTTGATACTAAGAAGGCGTACGGTCTGGACGGTGTTCCTCCTGTTGTAATCAAAACCTGTGCTTCCGTGCTGACTCCCTGCCTAGGCAAACTCTTCCGTCTCTGCCTCTCCTCTAATGTCTTCCCTTCTTGCTGGAAGTTTGCGCTCATTCAACCTGTCCCAAAGAAGGGTGACCGCACTCAACCCTCCAACTATCGTTAAATTGATCTCATCTCATCTCGTCTAAAGTTTTTGAAACTATTCTTGCTTCCAAATTTCTTAAGCATTTTTCTTCTCATAATCTACTGACAGATCGCCAGTATGGCTTCCTTAATGGTTGCTCTACTGGTGATCTTCTTTCATATCTTACTAACTCTTGGTCATCCTCCTTTCGGGACTTCAGTGGGACCTTTTCTATTGCACTAGACATATCGAAGGCCTTCGATAGAGTCTGGCAAAAATCTTTAATTTCTAAACTACCCTCCTACAGTTTCTATCCCTCCATCTGTGCCTTTGTCTCTAATTTCTTTTCCGGCCGTTCCATTTCTGCGGTTGTGGATGGCCAGCGCTCACTTTCTCATCCTATCAACTCCGGTGTTCCTCAGGTCTCTGTCCTATCTCCCATTCTCTTATTAATTTTCATAAATGATCTTCTCAACTGTACCTCCAGTCCCATCCATTCATACACAGACGACTCTACCTTACACTACTCAATTAGTTTTCCTGAACGCCCCAGCCAGCAATCCCTCTAAACATCAAACATAATGACGCCATGCAACACTTATCTTCTGATCTGACTACTATTTCCAATTGGGGCAGAGAAAACCTTGTTGCCTTTAATGCTTCCAAAACCCAACTGCTTCATCTTACTACCCGTTCGGAACTCCCAGAGGACTATTCCTTACACTTCAACAATACAAAACTCAATCCTTCATCTTCTCTCAATATTCTCGGTGTCCCTATTTCTTCTGCTCTCACTTGGAAGGACCATATTACCAGTCTTGCTAAGGCAGCCTCCCAGAAGCTGGGTGTGCTCAACCGCATCAAGGGGTTCTTTACCCCTGCACAGCTTCTTGCTCTGTACAGGGGCATTGTGCGTCCTTGTATTGACTATTGTTCACACGTGTGGGGAGGATCATCTCACACCGCACTCCTAGACAAAGTAGAAAGGAAAGCCTTCCGTATCATTAACTCCCGTCCACTCACCAACTCTGCAATCTCTCTCTCTCCGCCGCAATGTTGCATCTCTCTCGCTATTCTATCGCTACTACAATAATCAATGTTCATCAGAGCTCTCCCAGTGTATACCACTTCCTCTACGTAGGGCACCTGGTACCCGTCTTGCAACACAATCCCGCCCCTACTCTGTGCAACTCTCCAACCCAAGAGTGAAACATTATTCTCAGTCTTTCTTCTATTCAACTGCTGAGCTCTGGAACTCTCTCCCAGAATCAGTCTTTCCCTCCTCCTATGACTTAAATTGCTTCAAACTCTGTGTGTCCAGGCATTTTGGCTCGAACGTCCCTTGATTTTGGCTATGTCACTCTTTCAACTCTGGGGGAGGCACTCAATACAGGCAGTTCTGCCTTTTAAGGATGCCATACCTCATTCTGGATAAGACCAGCCCTCACCCCTAATAATAATAATAATAATAATAATAATAATAATAATAATAGCTATACAAATCATCCACAAATATTCTCAGTCGGGGCCTATATGAAGGTTAGTGTTACACCCTTTCAAACAGCGGCGGAGGAATTATGACACTGCACTATCTCAGTCATTGTTTATATATACCAACACGGTGAAGTTGTAATAATACGACATACTTCTTTCCCCATCTTGCTTAACCCCTTCTGTACCGGAGACGTTTTTAAATTTAATTCTAGGTATATTTAGACGATTTTATACAGTTTAACCCTTAACTGGCGGCGCGCATCATATGTCGAGTGAAAGAAATTTGGACTATGTGGCGGCTCACAACATAAGTCGTGTGGCAATTTCAGCACATAATGTTGCTGAGAGAGAGAGACAAGTGGTGGCAGGAGAGTAGCGAGCGTATGACTGCTCCAGACCACCGCAGTGGACCAACTGACATGAATCCCAGCCTCCTCCACCCTCTCACACTCGCTACATAGTGAATTGTATGGGGAAAGTACCGAATTACATGGTTTTTGCACTCGTGTTGCGCGGTTGTTGCAAGAAAACTAGCGGTCATACAAGGATCGTTGTGGTGTCATTGGAAAGCTCTGTTTATGCCCTTTCAGGAATAGATACTTGTTTTACGCTCTGGGTGTTATTTAGGCATGAAAATTATCACGTAAACAGCCCTATTTTTGGGTAAAAACACCCCGCTGGTGGCTACATATTATTTACCGCCTAGGCCGCTCGTTAGGTGTTAAGAAGGATCTGTGGTAGTAAAAATGGTTAAGTGAGATAGTTTGAAGCCAATTAATTGCTGGAGACCCTTTTAACCCTTTCCCTGCGGGAGACGTTCTCGAACGCCTTAGCAATTTACAGCAATCTACGGGCTTTTAAAGCCTCTTAAAGCCTGTAAAATCAAGTGCAAAGGAGCGGGAGCGTCCACACGTCCATCTCCCAGCCAGGCAGCCGTGGCACGGAAAGCTCTGAGTCAGAGTCTTGCTAGATATATAGTGCTGCCAAAGGCAAATGTAGCGAGAAATTAGCGAGATACGAAGTTCCTTTTGGTGTCATTTTGAAGCTATTTTCTTCTAGTTTTCGGCTGAATACATTTAATTTAATTCAGACACTTGCCTAATCAATCAGGAGTGCTTGAATGAGCCCTAATATGGCGGAAATATGCCTGCAGAGAAAGGGTTAAAACTGAATAAAATGGTAAATTTAACATTTCTCTTAAGAATTAACTGAAGTAGCCTAGCCTATATCTCAGAAATACACATGATCATGCCGTGGTAGAGTTGTCTGAAGCATAGATAATCACCCTGACTGTCAATGGTTCGAGCACCGCATAGTGTATATATATATATATAGCCGCCTAATTAAGACGAGAACATATCAAATTACCGTCCGCTGAAAATAAACAGACCTTAGGTGTTCAGTCGGTGGGGTTATAGGGTCGGGAGGGAGATAAACAGCAGCTGAAGGGTTAAACACACATACTACCTCTTATAGTACTTGTCTATACACAGTTTACCCCTTTCTCTATTGCTCTCTCTCTCTCATTATCTTTTATAGTACTTCTATTACTGCCACCCTTCTATATACACAGTTTACTCCTCTCTCTCTCTCTTTCACACACACACACATATACTACCTCTTATAGCACTTGTAATACTGTCTCCCTTCCTTTTCCCTTCCTCTCTCTCTCTCTCTCTCTCTCTTTCACACACACACATATACTACCTCTTATAGCACTTGTAATACTGTCTCCCTTCCTTTTCCCTTCCTCTCTCTCTCTCTCTCTCTCTCTTTCACACACACACACATATACTACCTCTTATAGCACTTGTAATACTGTCTCCCTTCCTTTTCCCTTCCCCCCTCTCTCTCTCTCTCTCTCTCTCTCTCTCTTTCACACACACACATATACTACCTCTTATAGCACTTGTAATACTGTCTCCCTTCCTTTTCCCTTCCCCTCTCTCTCTCTCTCTCTCTCTCTCTTTCACACACACACATATACTACCTCTTATAGCACTTGTAATACTGTCTCCCTTCCCTTTCCCTCTCTCTCTCTCTCTCTCTCTCTCTCTCTCTCTCTCTCTCTCTCTCTCTCTCTCTCTCTCTCTCTCTCTTTCACACACACACACACATATACTTTCTCTTATAGCACTTGTAATACTGTCTCCCTTCCTTTTCCCTTCCTCTCTCTCTCTCTCTCTCTCTCTCTCTCTCTCTCTCTCTCATAGCTCGTCACTCTCACTCTCCACAAACACACACACATACAAACTCACCATTGGGTATTTACATCACAACCTACCCATAACAAGACCTGCACTCAACACTGCAACACTGCCATACACATTATTTGTATTTATTCCACTCTCATCACCAAACACCTCCCAAAAAAATTAATAAAAGCATGTGATCGTCCCGGGATTCGAACTTGGGTTACCACATACAGATCTTAAACACTCTAACCATTACACCATCAAGACAGTTATTAGGAGATTATTATTAACTGTATATAAATTCTGCCACCACCTCTAGTTAAGGAAAAGGTGTGTTGATATATATATATATATATATATATATATATATATATATATATATATATATATATATATATATATATATATATATATATATATATATATATATATATATATATATCGATATATATATATACAGTATATATATATGAGAACAAAACTTCCACTGAAACTACCCTAAGAAGGGGAAAATTTAAGAAGAACTTAAAAGAATATAAGAACATAATTATGTAAATAAAGAATATAAGAACATATGTAAATAAACAAAAAAATAAACACAGATAAAAAACACAAACTCTCACACATCCAGGTCACCCAGGAGAAGACCCTGGTCTCTGGGTCTTCTCCTGGGTGACCTGGATGTGTGTGAGTTTGTGTTTTTTATCTGTGTTTATTTTTTGTTTTATGTTGTTTTTGTGTTTTCCCTGTTCTTACTCTGTCTTGAGTCGGCTACCCCCAAAATGGGGATTGGGCCTGAGCATATAGATATATATAGATAGATAGATAGATGTAAATAAAGAATATAAGAACATTATGTAAATAAAGAAATGATAGACACAAAAGATAAACAAATACAGACAAAATATAAACAAAAACAAAGGCAAATAGACAAATCAGCCACACTTCACCTGTATGCAAAACCCAAGCAATCTTCCTGACACCGGTGATTAAGGGGGTACTACTCGCTTTTTATGGACCCCTTTCTCCTTCGTGATTAGCATATCAGTTTCGAAATATTATAAAGACGTTCCTTCATAGTTTGTCGATTTTAAGACCTTTCGCCCCCATTTCTTTGTCAATATTAAGACCTTTCGTGCCACTTAGGTGTCTATTTTTTTCCTGACGAGCGATAGCGAGCCTGTAATTTTAAGAGAAACCGGCCTTCGGCCGGAAAATTTGTCTACTGAAAAATGTACAAATTTATCTTGAAGGGGGGTCTAGGGGGTTTATTTCCAAATTTGATGGAGGTCTAGCGAGGAAACTAAGAAATAAATACATTAATTACTTAACCCGTTCAGTACCAGGGACGTCCTTTTCATCATATGTTGGCAACTATCATACGATTATATTCAGCTTAGGAAGGACCTCTAGCAATGATAAGCCTTCAAACTATCTCAACCAACCCTTTTGACTACCACAGATCTTTCCTAAGCTGCGTAATATCGCCTAAATAGAGTTAGAATGAAACTTAACACACGTCGCCGGTACTCAAAGGGTTAATGGCCCCTAATTACCTGCCTGACACCTGTGATTAACGAGCAATATTCTGCAACAATACCTTAGCAGTGGCCCATCCGACGTTTTGGGTTAGTGTGGTGTGTGTGTGGGTTTTTTTTTGTATTATTTGTATTTGTTATTTTTTTATTATTACTATTATTATTATCATTTTTATTATTATTATTAGTAGTAGTAGTAGTAGTAGTAGTAGTAGTAGTATGAAAAATATTAAATAAAAAAATTAAAAAAAAAAAAAAAAAAAAAAAATAGTAGTAATAGTAGTAGTAGTAGTAGTAGTATTGTTGAAGATTTTCCGGCCGAAACCCTTTTCTCCTAAATTTCAGGCTGGCTATCGCTCGCCCAGATCTGAATATTATATATGAAATACTCACCCACCCACTCCCCTTTTGTTCCTAGGTGAGAGTAACAGCCTTTCACCTATTATTCCCAATACGGCACAATGGGTATTATTATTGAAATAAGGTGAAGGGTGTAGTCTGCCCCTATACATACCCTAAACAATGTTGGAACTTGGAAGAGAGGAAAAAAGAAACGATAACCTTTATTTAGCCTAACGTTCCTATTAGGCCGTACAGTCGCGCTAATAAGTGATGTCCCGGCACCAAATATGTTTTGATCAATAATTGATATCAGCAATATCTAAACTTAATTTCTTCATATCGAGTAAAATATACAAACATGTACCTACACTTAACCCACCCTATTCAACATCTGACAGACGTTAATACAGCACAGAGCCAGCCAAACGTAATGATAAATGAGACATGACTTATTAGCGCCACCGTACATCTCAACAGTATTTCTCAATAACGTAAGTTGTACAAGATCATCATTAATTAAGGGGAGGCTATTCTATTTTCTATCTTAATTTTCCTCTTATATATTTTTCTTCTATTTACCCTCCCTAGACGTCTATCAAGCTTAAGGGGGGGTCACCTGCTTTTTTGTTTATCTTTCTCTCCTTTCCTCTCTTTCTCTGATTTGTATCCATTTGGCCCCATTCAGCCAACTGTTTTGAGACGTTTATCCTCATCCAGAACTTCTGCTTATCAGAATTCATTTATCCCTAGAACTACTACTCTTTGGAATTCACTTCCCTCGAATTGCTTTCCACAAACTTACAATCTACTAATGTTTAAATCCAGTTGTTACAAACATTTTATGAATGGAGGATGCCTTTAGGCACATGGACCTTTTTGTTTTATCTGTGTTTTTCCTTCCTCCGTTCATTGTCTCTTAAAAAAATAAAAATAAATAAAAATAAAGGAAAAAATCCCTGTTCAAGCGGGTGATATACAGTACATAGGCCTACGTGTCTTACACTGACTAAATGTTGGTTGTCACAGCAGCATGGGGCCTACCTTTCTTTGTTCAGTGTTGTTTTAACGGGTGTAGGTAAGAACCCCGTCTCCTCCCTCTCCCCCCCCCCCCCCCCCACACTCTTCTCTCTCTCTCTCTCTATCTCTCCCTTAATCCCTTTCTCCTCTTCCTATGTCTCCCTTGACCGACCCCCCTGCTCCACTCTCACCCTACCCCCCCCCCCCCCCCCTCCTCCTCTCTCTTAAATTAAATCTATTTCCTTTAACCCAGCGCAGATTAAGAGGTGACTTAATTCAAGTGTTCAAAATCATAAAAGGCATCGACAATATGAACTGTAGTAAGTACTTCACTATCGACCAATCTAATTACACGCGGGGAAACGGTTGCAAAATTATTGGTAAATCTTTTAACTCACACGAATCTAAGAATTTCTTCTTCAATCGAGTTGTCAACTTGTGGAATGGGCTTCCCCGAGACGTTATAGACTGCAGCACCGTTGATTCATTTAAACTCCGCTTAGACAAATATCTCGCATCAAACCCGCGACTGACTGCGTTTGTAAATGAATAACTTTATTTTATCCCCCTCTCAGTTACTAACCCATCTGTCCCCTACTAACTTCCTAATCCTGCCACGGACATTAGTTCTAGGGCAGTAGTTCCCTTTCCAATGTTCCCTTACCCACTCTAAACCACTGTTTGGACACTTGATCCTCAGTGTTTTGGAGGACAAGCAGCCTAGAAGGGTCACTAGATTTCCTTTGTACTCCTTTGTACTCTCCCTTTTCCCCCTCCCCATTTCTTCCTCCCCCCCCCCCCCCCCCCCCCACACTCTCTCTCTCCCTTCCCCCCACCACACTCTCTCTCTCCCTTCCCCCCCCCACACTCTCTCTCTCCCTTTCCCCCCCCACCCTCCCTCCCTCCCTTTTCCCCTCCTCACTTCTTCCTTGACCACCCCCCCTCCTCCTCGTCCACCTCAGTCCCTCCTTTCCTATCCTCTTAGCATCCCTATTCTTCTTCATCCCCTTTCCTCCCCTTGTCTACCCTTTTCTCCTCTGCCTCCTCTCTCTTACCGTTTCTTCTCTCCCTCCTACCTTCTCCTCTCCCCTCCCACCTCCCTTCAGCCCCCTCTCATGTCTACTTCTCTCCTTCATTTCCCCACTTCTTCCCTCCCCCACATTGGTTCTCTCCTCTCTCCTTCCTCTTCTCCCAACCTTCTCTTTCTCGACCCCCTACTCCCTCTTTTGTTGACCCCTCTCCTCTCACACCCCTCTCACTATGATGCCTCTCCCCTCCCCATAATTTGCCCCCTCCCTCATCCATCTCCCCTCCCCATCCTTCTCCCCTCCCCATCATTCTCCCCTCCCTCATCCCTCTCCCCTCCCCATCCTTCTCTCCTCCCCATCCTTCTCCCCTCCCTCATCCCTCTCCCCTCCCCATCCCTCTCTCCTCCCCATCCTTGTCCCCTCCTCCTCATCCCTCTCCATATATCCCCTCTTCGCAACCCTCACCCCTTTCTTTTCATCGCCCTTCCCTTTTCTGTCCATCCCTCTCCTCTCATTTCATCTTGCCTTCTTATCCATCTCTGAAGGAACAGGAGTTTTCGCAGAGAGGCTTCAGTCCTGACGTTATTCTTGGCTTACAGTGTGCTGGCCTAATAATCCCATAGGGTTGATAGCCTCTCAAGTCCTATTAAAACTAACTAACTAAATCCATCTCTGTGCAATTCTCCTCGTCCATCTCACTCCCCTATCACCCCCCCCCCCCCCCCCCCCCACCACCACCAGGACCATTCAAGCAGACATCCTTTCCCTCCTCTCCACCACACACCAATATTAACCCCCCCCCCTTCCCTTCCCCCACCCCCCCCACCCTCAAACTTTTTTTTCTCCCCTTGCGACCTTGAGTTGACGCTTCTTCACTTTACGTTTTCACTTTCGAATTTGGCATTGCAACCCTCGGCAACGGCTTCGACTCCAATAAACCACCTCACTAACAAAAGCAAAACACGAGGTTATAGGAACACAATCAGTGACAAGATATAATAGTAGTGCAATGAGCGTTTGGGATTCGATATACCTGATGATGAGCGGCATGGCAAAGAGGAATGTTCGGATTTAAGGAGGGGAAGCCCGAGTCACTTTCACGGCCCGGGAGGAGGGAAGTGTGCCCATCATCCTAGGGATCCCTTATTACCCCTTAAAGCCCCCTTGGAGTCTGTGTATAAAAGCCCAGGCCTTCCTCACATCCTCACTCAGTTCTTCAGTGCCTCTCCTTCTAGTAAGTATAGGTTCCAATAACACCACAACAGAACCCTTCTCAGTTAAATTAAGTTGTCTTGTACATTTGTAGTTTTTTGTAGTTTTGTTGCACTTTTGTAGTTTTTTGTACTTTTGTAGTTTTTTGTAGTTTTTTGTATTTTGTAGTTTTCTTGTACTTTTGTAGTTTTTTGCAAATACGGTCATCCCTCGTCAACGGAAAATCTGTCCATCACTGAAGCAATACATTTGATCTTTTAAGGGGAGGTCTCCACTTGAGGGATTTTTTTCTTGACCCCTTTCTCCCTCATGTTTAGCCCCATTGTTTTTGAGATTTTAAGACATTTGCCCCATTAGTTTAGCGATTTTAAGAACTTTCACCCCATATTAAGACCTTTCGTGCCATTCAGGTGTCGATTGTATCCTGGCGAGCGATAGCGAGCCTGTAATTTAAGAGGAACCGGCCTTCGGCCGAGACATTTTTCTACCGAAAAATGTACAAATTTATCTTGAAAGGGATTCAAGGGGGTGTAATTTTAAGCTTGATGGAGGTCTAGGGAACAAACTAAATACCTCCCCTTAATGCAGAATGTTTTCCATAACGTTGGGATAATGGGATCTATCCACCAACCCCTTGCCAGGGAAAGGGTTGATTTATTAAATTAGTTAGTTAGTTAAAATAGGACTTCAGAGGCTATCAACCCTATTGGATTATTAAGCCAGCACACTGTAAGTCATGAAGAACGTCAGGACTGGAGTCTCTCTGCAAGAACTCCAGTCCCTTCGTGTTGAATTATGTATCCCTTGCTACTTATACGAGATGGATGCCAGCAATCGGTATACAGAGAGTCAGACAGGCGAGCCAACTCCATTGAAGGGATGTGGGTTCGAAACTCACTCGGGGAAGAGACTACTTAAGGGGGTGACCTGTTTTTGTTCTGTCCTTTTCTATCTTTCTCTGGCTTGTATCCATTTGGCCCCATTCAGCATACTGTTTTAAGACGTTTATCCCCATCCAGGTGTCAATTTTTTACTGGTGAGCGGTAGCGAGCCAGCATATTTTTAATTTTTGTTTGACAGCAGGCTAAATTTGTACATTTTTCGATAGAAAAATGTCTCCGGCGAAGCCGGTTTTCTTCATATAATGCTGGCTCGCTATCGCTCGCCAGGAAGAAATTGACACCTAGATGGGGATAAACGTCTTAAAATAGTTGGCTGAATGGGGCCGAATGGATACAAGCCAGAGAAAGAGAGAAAAGGACAGAAATAACAAAAAGCAGGTCACCCCCCTTAGTTAGTAGATGTGTGGCTAGGTCGACCACTGTAGGCGGTAATATTATGGCCCAAGTATAGTCTGTTTCATTCCAGTGGACGGTCAAATTAACCCCTTACCAACTCATTTATCGCGTGGAAAATAGGGAACTACTATGTGTCTGCCTCAGGTTTTAAAATTAACCCCTTCTTTACCGAGATGTCTTATAGTCTAGCTATATTTAGCCGAGTTTGTTCAGTTTAAGAAGGATCTGTGGCAGTACAAAGGGTTAAGTGAGATAGTTCGAAGCTTCTTAATTGCTGGTTACCCTTTTTAAACTTAATAAAATCGTCGAATAGTTGCCAAAATAGAATGAAAGGGATGTCGCCGGTACAGAAAAGATTAACAAAATATTTCGCTTCAAAATCTTCGAAATAGCTGACAAATTAAGGAGAGGTCATTACAATTTTCGTCAGCTGGACATATATAGATTATAGACTGACTACTGGAGTTAAAGGAGCTCAGACGGTATTGTGCAATATAATTTACTGGTTCGGCTCAATGGTTTAAGGAGGGGGTTTAGTTTGCTCTCTAAACCTCTATCAAGCTTTAAAAAAACACCCACAAGACCCCCCTTCGATATAAATGTGTACATTTTTCGGGAGAACAATTTCCCGGCCGAAGGCCGATTCCTCTTCAAATACAGGGTCGCTATCGCTCGCCAGGAAAAAAATAGACACTTAAATGGCACGGAAGGTCTTAATATTGGCAAAGAAATGGGGCAAAAGGTCTGAAAATCGCCTAACTAATGGGGCGAATGCCTTGAAATCTAATAACTAATAGGGCTAAACATGAGGGAGGAGGAGGACTTGAAAAAACAACTGCCTCCCCTTAAGTATGTCCGTTACCTATGACGTAAGGGTAACTAGGGTATTCATACGCTACTGGTGGATTGGAAAAAGTATTGGTATTTTTCTGGCGTATCGCAAAGGTTTATTGTACACTCGGATGCGATAGTCTCTAGCCCACTCGTAAGAATTCGTGGACCCCCTATGTTTTCCTTAATGCAATTACAGCTACCTGGATTGATTTTTTGATAGAACTTTTTGTTGTATAAATAATATACCCCCAAATGAACAAATCAATGACTGTACTCGTGTTTCTCTCTCCCTCTCTAGCTCTCCACAGACTCACCGACCATCACCGACCATGAAGGTATTCGCTGCTGTCCTTTGCCTCGCCGCTGTGGCCTCCGCCCGGATGGCCTACCAGTTCTCCGACGGCTACCTGGACATCCTTGGAGCTGAACCCGCCGAAAACTTCGATTGCACCGATCGCGCCTACGGGTACTACGCCGACGTGCCCTCCGACTGCCGGGTCTTCCACGTCTGCCTGCCGATCACTGACGACGAAGGGGCGCCCCTGGAAACGGCTCACTTCTCCTTCATCTGCGGCAACCGAACCGTCTTCAGCCAGGAGTCCCTAACCTGTATCCACGAGCAGGAGTCCGCCTGTGCCGAATCTGAAGCTCTTTACGATATCTCCAACGCTGACTTCGGCAGAATTCCCGACGACGTGGCCGTTTAAGGCACCCTCTAGTCCACTTTTATTGCCAGTATTAAAGCAGAGTCACACTAACATTTCTTTCGGTAATTTGTTCTTCAATTCTAGTCTGCTCACTTCTAAGGTAAACTTTTAAACGAATAATCTATGGAGTAAAGTATCAATAGAAAACAGAAATAATAATCTATCTAAAATTACCGGGAAAAACTGTCATGTGTCTTTGCCTTTACTCCGCCCCTCTGACTGTGCCTCCCCAAGCACAGATGAAGGAATTATGCCTTTTCACAAGTACTATTCGTATGGCTTTTTTCACTCAGCACTCTAGTCCAATCATATAATTATCTAGTATTACAGTCCTGTATAACACACCTCTACTATGGTCTGTTCATTCTAGGTAGGGCAGAAATCGTAACCCCTAACCTCTCATAACTCAAAAAGGACTAGCGTAATTGAGCTAATATTTCTACCACACAGGAAGACTTGGCTAGGGAATAGGTGTATAAATTGACAGCTCATTTGCTCTACCCTTTTCTTGAGTTACAGAGGTTAGAGGTTACGATGTATGCCCAACCTAGAATGAACAGACACTATACTCTGTTTCTTTTCATCTGGCGATAAATTGAATCCCCTAGCAGCTATTTCTCGATGATTGATGAAAACGTATGCAACTACTATGTCTCCGCATCCTATTAAGACCAAGTTTATATAATTAGCACCATATTTCACTACAAGATCTTCAAAACAGCTGAGAAATCTTGACGGGAACTTCACAATATACCGCCAGTTGAAAAGAAACATGGCATAGTGATATTCCACCATCTTCCATTTCACATAATCGAATCTCCGTCTTTTAGTTTGCTGCCTAGTCCTCTATCAAGCTTACAAAAACACTCCCAAAACCCCCTTCGACCTAAATTTGTACATTTTTCACTATCAAAATGTTCCGAGCGAAGGCCGGTTCCTCCTAAATTAAAGGGTCGCTATCGCTCGCTAGGAAAAAATCGAAACCTACAGTAAAGGACATGGTAGGAAAAGTCTTAATATTGGCAAATAAATAGGGCGAAAGGTCATAAAATCGCCAAACTAACGGGGCGAGCGTCTTGAAATATCAAACCAATGGGGCTGAACATGAGAGAGAAGGGGGTAGAGAAAAGAAATAAAAGCCTCCCCATAACTCAATGTAATTTTACTTTTTACTCATCCATTTTTACTTTCTCCCACACAAGCATTAATTTCCATCGCTTGCTGACTTCAGATTCTTTTAGGCATTCGTACTGTCTCCTCCCATCCCCTCCTAAAACCCTTTCACTTCAATTAGGCTCGAGAACTCATTAACCCTTTGAGTACCAGCGACGTGTGTTATATTTTATTCTAGCTATATTTAGAGGATATTGTGCCGCTTAGGAAGGATCTGTGGTAGCCAATGGGGTGTGTTGAGATCTTTTGAAGTCGTATTATTGCTAGAGGTCCTTCCTAAGCTGAATAAAATCGTCTTATAGTTGCCAGAATAGGATGAAAAGGACGTCCCCGGTATTGTACGGGTTAATTATTTTTTATTTTTTTTTCTGTGCTTGTTGCCTTTCAACTTTATAACTTACACTTGGTCTTGATCATCTTGTCCTCATTTTACCACACACACATACACACACACACATACATACACATACACACACACACATTTACAAACACACACACAGTCACACGCGTTTGTATCTTCATCTTCCTCATTTAACCACACACACCCACACACACACACACACACACACACACAGTAACACGCGTTTTATCATCTTCCCATCTTACCACACACACACACACACACACACACACACACACACACACACACACACACACACACACACACACACACACACACACACACACACACAGTAACACGCGTTTTATCATCTTCCTCATCTTACCACACACACACACACACACACACACAGTAACACGCGTTTTATCATCTTCCCATCTTACCACACACACACACAAACACACACACACACACACACACACACACACACACACACACACACACACACCCACACAGCACCATACCTTCCCAACAACTCACCCTGCCGTACCCGCTGCCATAATTATATTCTGAATTATATAATAAAATGAATTATTGTTATTTCTGAAGTATAATTTACCCTTTACATAATTATAAAAAAAGATTCTTAAACCCTACCCAATGTCACAATAATCGTGTTTTACT
>CM064515.1:27793247-27815747 GCA_032716605.1 Paralithodes platypus
TACATGGCATGCATACTAAGGGGGTACCAGAATAGGTTTTAAGCGACAATTAGTGTGTCCTCTCAACCCCCGGGGGGAGAGGTACAGAGCCCCCCACCCCACCCCGGACAACCCCTGCATATCATGCTGCCCGTGTGCAGCCCTCTGCGGGTCCTCAAGCCAAAGATAACGCTAACCTCACTTTCCACCACTCATCGTGAACTAAGTTGCGTAATTACCGGTGAGAACATGTGTCAAACAGGTAATTAGGGGCCCATTAGGGGGGACCATTACAAGGTTCTTCTTTTTTTCCAACACACGCGGCTGGTCTATGGGTAATTACACATGGGATATTATAATTTGCCTTACACCCTACAACAGCTCACTTATATTTGCCTTACACCCTACAACAGCTCACTTATATTTGCCTTACACCCTACAACAGCTCACTTATATTTGCCTTACACCCTACAACAGTTCACTTATATTTGCCTTACACCCTACAACAGCTCACTTATATTTGCCTTACACCCTACAACAGCTCACTTATATTTGCCTTACACCCTACAACAGTTCACTTATATTTGCCTTACACCCTACAACAGCTCACTTATATTTGCCTTACACCCTACAACAGCTCACTTATATTTGCCTTACACCCTACAACAGCTCACTTATATTTCTTTGTGTCGGATGGGTTATGTAATGGTTGGCGACTTCCTCCACGAATAATTGACCACTTGCGAGTTTCGTTCTATAAGGAAGTTGGAGCCGTGGCCATCTATATTATGCAGAATTATCAGCTAAAATACGGTCATAATACATATATAAATACGGTCATAATACATATATAAATACGGTCATAATACATATATAAATACGGTCATAATACATATATAAATACGGTCATAATACATATATAAATACACACAACCAAACTGATCACACTTTTTATCCACCAGAAACTCACATTAGTATTGCATTTCTCTTTAATATCGATGTTCACGACTCCAACTTCCTTATAGCCTGAAACTCGCAAGTGGTCAATCGTGTTACGTGTATGCCAGTCAACGTAATGTATGCTAAATTAAGGGGGGTGACCTGCTTAAGGGGGGTGACCTGCTTAAGGGAGGTGACCTGCTTAAGGGGGATGACCTGCTTTTTGTTATTTCTGTCCTGTTCTCTCTTTCTCTGGCTTGTATCCATTCGGCTCCATTCAGCCAACTATTTTAAGACGTTTATCCCCATCTAGGTGTCGATTTCTTCCTGGCGAGCGATAGCGAGCCAGCATTATATGAAGAAATCCGGCTTCGCCGGAGACATTTTTCTATCGAAAAATGTACAAATTTAGCCTGCTGTCAAACAAAAATAAAAAATATGCTGGCTCGCTACCGCTCACCAGTAAAAAATTGACACCTGGATGGGGATAAACGTCTTAAAACAGTAGGCTGAATGGAGCCAAATGGATACAAGCCAGAGAAAGATAGAAAAGGACAGAACAAAAACAGGTCACCCCCCTTAAGGAGAGGTGTGTCGTTTTTCTGGATCTCCCTTCTCCCTCATGTTTATCCCAATCCGTTTTGACATTTTAAGACGTTCGCCCCATTAGTGTGTCGATTTTAAGACCTTTAGCACCATTTCTTTGTCAATATTAATACCTTTCATGCCAATTAGGTGTCGATTTTTTTCCTGGCGAGCGATAGCCAGCCTGTAATTTTGGTGGAACCGGCCTTCGACCGGGACAGTTTTCGGTAACATCCTGTGTAGATGCCTATTTACTAAGAAACATTGAACAATATCTTCAGCCTAACCTAACCAAAGCCTAACCTAACCTAACCTAACCAAACCTAGTATATTAGTGGACTATTTATGAATGTAAAATGTAAAATTATATTGTAACATTACCAAATTTTTGAGTTATATGTACCGATCTCCCCGCTACACAGGATTGTACTTAAGGAGGATACTTAAATAATAGTAAATAAAAAACACCATTAAACAACAATAAAAACAATAATAGCAACAGCTAATACTACAAAAACGAAACTCGATCAACCCCACAAGAAGAAAAAGAAAAACGAAACTACTTTTTACTGTAGCCTACAGGTACCTTACTTTTCAAATGAACCACCTTCCTTCCACCCTCCTACCACAGTTGTTAGTTAACCCGTACAATACCAGCGACGTCTTTTTCGTCATATTCTGGACACGATTAGACGATTTTATTCAGCTTAAGAAGGACGTCTATCAATTAAAAGGCTACAGACTATCTCAAATAAGCCTTTTAGCTACCACATATCTCTTCTAAGCTTCATAAAATCGTCTATATGTAGCTGAAATCAAATTAAAGAGACATCACCGGTACTGTAGGGGTTAAAATAGGACTTCAGAGACTATCAACCCCTCTGGATTGTTAAGCCAGCACACTGTAAGTCAAGAATAGCGTCAGGACTGGAGCTCCTTTTCGAGAACTCCAGTCCCTTCCCTACCACAAAACAAAAATTAAATAATTAAGGAGAGACGACAGGGTAAATATCACACCTCATATTCCTTCTTCACTTTATTTTTTTATTTTTTTTTTTATTTTTTTTTTCATGTTCCGACAATACCACCGGATATTGGTTTAGAGGTCTGTAGATCCAATCTCTCTGAACGATGAAGTCAGGAGGTCTTTTTCCAGATTGCGAGTGAAGCAACGTTTTATGTAATTAAGTAACACTCTGTTCTTAACATTAATCATCAATTACAAACCCCAATGCACTTGAATAACTAATGAAAGCATATGGTCCTCCCGGGATTCGAACTCGGGACACCACACCCAGAACATAAGCATCTAAACCATTACACCACCACCTATAACCGGTTTGTTGATATCTTTGTTGATGCCCTTATTACCTTTGTTGATGCCCTTATTACCTTTGTTGATGCCCTTATTACCTTTGTTGATGCCCTTATTACCTTTGTTGATGCCCTTATTACCTTTGTTGATGCCCTTATTATCTATGTTGATGCCCTTATTACCTTTGTTGATGCCCTTATTACCTTTGTTGATGCCCTTATTACCTTTGTTGATGCCCTTATTACCTTTGTTGATGCCCTTATTACCTTTGTTGATGTCCTTATTACTTTTGTTGATGCCCTTATTACCTTTGTTGATGCCCTTATTACCTTTGTTGATGTCCTTATTACCTTTGTTGATGCCCTTATTACCTTTGTTGATGCCCTTATTACCTTTGTTGATGCCCTTATTACCTTTGTTGATGCCCTTATTACCTCTGTTGATGTCCTTATTACCTTTGTTGATGTCCTTATTACCTTTGTTGATGCCCTTATTACCTTTGTTGATGCCCTTATTACCTTTGTTGATGTCCTTATTATCTTTGTTGATGCCCTTATTACCTTTGTTGATGTCCTTATTATCTTTGTTGATGCCCTTATTACCTTTGTTGATGCCCTTATTACCTTTGTTGATGCCCTTATTACCTTTGTTGATGCCCTTATTACCTTTGTTGATGCCCTTATTACCTTTGTTGATGCCCTTATTACCTTTGTTGATGCCCTTATTACCTTTGGACATTCTATATTGGGGTAAAGCCGGTATCACACGAGCGCTTTTTCCCTCAACATTTATCCTCAACACTGGTCTGGCAGCTTATGAGTTCAACATTTACAATATATCTGCCACCTACATGCATCTGTCGTCAGTCTAGTTTCCAATACCAGTGCAAAATATTCCAGAAATGTTGCCAGGAGAATGTTGATCATCGAATGTTGACTATAATAATAATTGCTCTCGTATGATACCGCCTTAAGGGGAGGTATTTACTTTGTTCCCTAGACCTCCATCAAGCTTAAAATGATACCCCCTTGAGTCCCTTTCAAGATAAATGTGTACATTTTTCGGTAGAAAAATGTCCCGGTTCCTCTTAAATTACAGGCTCGCTATCGCTCGCCAGGATAAAATCGACACCTGAATGGCACGAAAGGTCTTAATATGGGGTGAAAGTTCTTAAAATCGCTAAATTAATGGGGCGAACGTTTTATAATATCAAAAGCAATGGGGCTAAACATGAGGGAGAAAGGGGTCAAGAAAAAAATCCCTCAAGTGGAGATCTCCCCTTAAGGCATCTACCACTAGATCATTAACCCCTTCGGTACCGGTGATGTACTTTTGCATTATATTCTAGCAACTATTAGACGATTTTGTTCAGCTTAGGAAGGACGTCTACCCATTAAAAGGCTACAGACTATCTCAATTAATCCTGTAGCTACCAAATATCTGTCCTAAGCTTCACAAAATCGTCTAAATGTAGCCGAAATAAAATATAGAAGACGTCACCGGTTACAGAAGTGGTTAATTGAGAAAAACCTATCTTTATCCTTGTACTGTAGAGTGACTACCTCATACACCTGTTCGTGCTGGGATCCCGTAAACCCTTGCAGCAGTTTCAATGTTTCTCTTCCCGATGCCACATATTGTACTAACGGTAGAGAAGACCACCGCAGAACAAAAGTGCGTTGGGAACATTGATCCAGCCATGCCCGCATAATGTGAACGCCCTTATTACTATATAACTGGTATATAACTGGTATATAACTGGTATATAACTGGTATCATCATTGTAGCATTGTAGCATTAAAAAAAAAAAAAAAAAAAAAAAAAAAAAAAAAAAAAAATCCTGTACCAGTAGCTAATGTTGTGAGGCATATGGTACTTTACACTATTAAGGGGAGATCTTCACTTGAGGGACTTTTCTCTTGACCCCTTTCTCCCTCATGTTTAGCCCCATTGCTTTTGAGATTTTAAGACGTTCACCCCATTAGTTTGGCGATTTTAAGAACTTTCGCTTCATTTATGTCACTTTTAAGACCTTGCGTGCCTTTTAGCTGTCGATTTTTGCCTGACGAGCGATAGCGAGTCTGTAATTTAAGAGGAACCGGCCTTCGGCCTGGACATTTTTCTACCAAAAAATTTACAAATTTATCTTGAAAAGGGGTCTAGGGGCTGTAATTATAAGCTTGATGGAGGTCTAAGGAACAAACTAAAGACATTTGGTCATTAAAATACGCAGTAGTTTGATGGCCACTGTTTTTGGTTGGGACAGTGCTGTGAACTACATACTTGCAAACTGGGTAGTATTTTATATTTTGTATGTATGTATGTATGTTATTGTAAGGTGTATATGGACCCCAGTATAGTCCCCTCTGTACTGTGTAAGTCTGGAATAAAGAATTATTATTATTATTATTATTATAATTGTAGCCAAATGACTGTTTCTCATTCTGATGCTACCGATAACGTCGTGGAGGTAGGGGAAGGTTCAGGATTAGCAACTGTCTTGATAGCGTAATGCATAAATCCGAGGAATTTCGGTGTGAGTATCCTAGGTTCGAGTCCTTGGAGTGCCACATGTATTTGTTGATTTCATTAATTGAGTTTAGAAGTAAAGTTGGTTGGTGAAAAAAATATGAATTTACTCTAAAGGACTCAACCAGATGGGAGTCAATTCCGCCAAATTCCTGACCTAGTTTATCTTCAAAAATCACAGCCATCCAGCCTTCGCTATAATCTTCTCCACTCTACCAAGCAGCTAAGACTCTTATATAGCATAATCAATGGGCCTATATTATGTATTAAGGTCATATAGACTATGAAGTTAACATCTAATAAGAAAGTACATTTCAGGTATTGTTTATGCTCCCTTTTATTAATTTTTGCAATACTATTTGTTGCTACAGTCCCCATAAATAATGGTCACTGGGACGAACCCGGTTTGAAGAACTTTTATTTGCTGGAGGAACCGGCCTTTGGGGCCGGTACATTTTTCTACCGAAAAATGTATAAAAAAGGTTTATCTAGAAGGGTGATCTTGAGGGTATTTTTAAAAGATTGGTGGAGGCCAAGGGAGGAGACTAAAGACAAATAATTCAATTCACTTCAATTCAATTTAAAAAAATGTATTGTCACAAAGTGCGTCATATTACATTTTCACATAAACATTATAGGCTACACAATAAATAGATAAATATATAGATAAATAAACAAGTACATAAAATGTTCCTCTTAACTATCAGCCAATTGACCACTTGCGAGTTTCAGGCTATAAGGAAGTTGGAGTTGTAGACATCGATGGTAAATATAAATGCAATAATTATGTAGGTTTCTAATGGTTAAAGAGTATGTTGAATTGGGTTTCATGTATTTATATATGTACTACATCCGTATCTTAATAGGTAATTATGCTAAGTATCAATATCTACAGCTCCAACTTCCTTATAAACCAAAACTCGCAAGTGGTCAATTCCAACCGTTTACAGGCAACCAAGGGTACCAATTGTTTATACAAGAGCTGGTGTCAACTTAGCATATGGCCGCCATTTTGTTTCTACTTCGCCCTTTTCTCCATAGCATGTCATTATGTTTACACTATGTTTTTCAGCATATACAGTATACAATCATGTATTCATTAGTTTTTTATGAATACCTTACAATTACATTATATTTATACCTCTCCTTATCTCACTATCCAGAAATCTATATCTATCGGAGCATTGAATCCTCTGGAATTATTCTATAATTGCACCTATACGAGCTAAACAAATTATTATTGTATTTAACAGGAAGGTACGACGAGGTTAGTGATGTGGTATAGGTGGCAATATGCGGAAATGGATTATAAGAGCATTCCGCCCCCTCTGACCCCCTTACGAAAATCTATGGTTACTCACTCCACCCCAACTGGATTTCTACCGTTTTACCCAACCAGTGGGGGTGTGGGGGCGGCAGCTCCCACCCATAATACTAGGATAGGTTAGGTAAGGTTTTAGGTTAGGCTAATGTCTCTGAAACATTGTAAAATCTGTGTCACATCTAGATTGATAGACTTTAGTCAGAGGGGGCGGAATGCCCTTATAATTTATTTCCGCATATTGCCACCTATACCACATCACTTACCTCGTCGTACCTTCCTGTCAAATACAATAAAACTAATTTTTAGCTCGTATAGGTGCAATTATAGAAATTTACCAATCCTCTCAGGCTTACAGTTGATATTTAATATCTAGCGAAAAATATTTAAATTAGCCTTATAAATAAATAGCTAAGTTAGCCTTCTAAATTTGTTTTCTTTCTGTGCACAGATCATAGAAAACCTCAAGTTTAAGGCTAACTAACGAAAAATTGCCAAACTTTCCTGTGGGTAATTTCAGTTATAACTGTGTTGGTGGAGTAATGGATTAGATGCTTATGTTCTGGGTGTGGTGTCCCAAGTTCGAATCCCGGGAGGATCATATGCTTTCATTAGTTTATTCTAGTGCATTGGGGTTTGTAATAGAGGATTAATGTTAAGAACGGGGTGTTCCTTAATATAATATGCTTGTGAATATGTGATTCGTGTCGTAAGCGCAACAAAGTTAAGTCCCCGGGTGCTATATTGTTTCTGACTCCCGGAACACCCTATATCACCACTCTATATAATAAGGCACTCTATGACTACCCTAACGAAAACAAAGATATGGTTGATATTCGTTAGTTTTTGTAACAACGAAAGAAATACTGTATATGAGATAATGGTCTTCTATTCCTCGATGTTAGTGTAGTTTATGATAGTGGCCTGATGAAGCTATCTGCCAAACGTTGTCAATAAAGTGCTCCTCCTCTCATGGTGTTTATATTCCTCCTCTATCTATTAACTTACTTCACTGTAGTCTGGCTAACATTAGACGATTTTACTGGAAATTATGCGAGCTAAATGACTAATTGAGAGAGTTTATACCCCATCTTATCCCTCTAGTCCTTCCTAAGCTGAATGCAATCATCTACGTACTGTATAACCAAAAAATATAATGAAATGCAGCATTTTATACTAAACTCGCCAAATCATCTTCAAAGGTATCGAAGGGGTCGGAGGAATCGGTGGGAATATTGAGAGCGACCAGGATCAGGGTTATTGTCAGTATCAGTATTGGCAGTATCAGTATTGGCAGTATCAGTATTGGCAGAATCAGTATTGGCAGTATCAGTATTGTCAGTATCAGTATTGGCAGTATCAGTATTGGCAGTATCAGTATTGGCAGAATCAGTATTGGCAGCATCAGTATTGGCAGTATCAGTATTGCCAGTATCGGTATTGGCAGTATCAGTATTGGCAGTATCAGTATTGGCAGTATCAGTATTGGCAGTATCAGTATTGGCAGTATCGGTATTGTCAGTATCAGTATTGGCAGTATCAGTATTGGCAGTATCAGTATTGGCAGTATCAGTATTGGCAGTATCAGTATTGGCAGTATCAGTATTGGCAGTATCAGTATTGGCAGTATCAGTATTGGCAGTATCGGTATTGTCAGTATCGGTATTGTCAGTATCAGTATTGGCAGTATCAGGGTTATTGTCAGTATCAGTATTGTTGTCAGTATCAGCGTTAGCATCAGGGTCAGCATCAGGATCAGCTGGTTTGGGTTCACAGATGTATCCGTGGGCCCGGTCTTGTGCTCCAGCGTCAGCATAGTAGCGGCGGCCATGGATGGGGTCTATGGCCAACAGCACAGCGTAGCGCTTGCTGGTGGTGGAACTTGGTGGACTGTACGGGGACCAGCTGGGAAGGGGGGAGGGGGAAGTGGGGGATGAGTATGGTGAAAAAGTAAAGATTTGTTATTGCATACAGTGCCAGAACAATAGGGCAGGTGTACAGATTATGGGGTGAAGTGATGAGCAGAAGGATTATTGTTATTATATAAATTATATATTGTAATACCCTGTACCAGCAAAATCCCGCAACCACAAAACTACCCGAGTTGACGTCTGGGATAGCGTAAAATAGTCGTTGGTGGCGAAGTATAAGAAACCCACCACATGAATCACCACGGGACTATCACCTGGTTCTTTCAAGGAGAACTAAGGTTGCTATCCTATTGTATCCGTAGTAGTACAGTGGGTTAGCACACAAGTCTGGTAAAACCCACTGAGGTCCCTAACCAGGGTTCGAAACTGCGCCAGTCTGGTAAAACCTACTGAGGTCCAAAACCAGGATTCGAACCCGCGCCAGGCACCACCACTGGGCCTGGGGATTTTCGGGAGGGTTAAATTCCCTTCACACCCAGCATTTCATTGGTGGCAGTCACCGAACGTGATCTGGTAGCTAGACAGAGCACCCATCATGTAGACCCTAAGAATATTGAGATTGCTTAGTTTATGTGGCTACGATACCTTACGACCTTAAAAGAGGCTAGGGACTAGCCTTGTTACAGAAGGATGATGTGTAAAACTCTGTACCCGCAAAATCCCGCAACCATAAAACTACCCGAGTTAACGTCTGGGATAGCGTAAAATAGTCGTTGGTGGCGAAGTCTAAGAAACCCATCAAGTGAATCACAACGAGACTATCACCTGGTTCTTTCAAGGAGAACTAAATACAAAAATAATATTAAATTCAATTCACTTCAATTCAATTAAAAAATGTTTATTGTTACAAAGTACATCATATTACATTTTCACATAAACATATTCACAATAAATAGATAAATATATAGATAAATAAACAAGTACATAAAATGTTCCCCTTAACTATCAGTGTGGTGTGGAGGTAGATGTGCTGGAAAGTGTGAAAAGGAACAACTTGAGATGGTTCGGCCATATGGAATGTATGGAAAGCGAGAGAATGACTAAGAGAATGTACGAGAGCGAGGTGGAGGGACAGAGAGGGAGAGGTAGACCGAATGAGAGGTGGAAGGATGGAGTGAGGAAGTACATGAACGAAGGCGGTGCTGGTTGGGGGGAGGGGCGTCGACTGACTGGGGACAGAGGTGCATGGGGGCGGTTCGTTCGTGGCCACCCCTTCGGGGATCACGGCGTCAGGCAATAGATAGATAGATAGAACTATCAGCCAATTCCAACACAGACAACCAAGGGTACCAACTGTTTATACACGAGGTGGTCAGGTGAAGGTATTGAGGGATAAGCCTTTACAACGGCACCTCGTATCTACTTTGTGTCAACTTGGCAGATGGCCGCCATTTTGTTTCTACTTCTCCTTTTTCCCCATAGCATGCCATTATTTTTACACTATATTTTTCAGCATATATGCATGTTTTCATTAGTTTCATTGATTTCTTTAATTAGGTTTATATGTAAGTTTAATTGGTGGGTTGGTAATTATATGAATATCTTACAATTACATTATATCTATACCTCTTTGTATCTCACAATCCAGCAATCTATATCTCTCAGAGCATTTAACCCTTTCAGGATTACAGTTGTTATTTATTAACTCGCGAAATTCTTCATTTGAATATGGTGAAAATAGCTAAGTTAGCCTTCTACAATCGTTTTATTTCTGTGCACAGTTCATAGAAAACCTCAAGTTTAAGGTAAGGGAAACTTGCCAAACTTTCCTGTGGGTAATTTCAGTTATAAGTTTATAACAGTTATATCTGTGTTGGTGATGTAATGGTTTAGATGCTTATGTTATGAGTGTGGTGTCCTGAGTTCGAATCCCGGGAGGATCATATGCTTTCATTAGTTTATTCTAGTGCATTGGGGTTTGAAATGGAAGTTTAATGTTAAGAATGGGGTATTCCTTAATATAATATGCCTGTGAATCAGTGATTTGCGTCGTAAGCGCGACAAAGTTAAGTCCCCGGGTGCTATATTGTTTCTGACTCCCGGAACACCCTATATCACCACTCTATATATTAAGGCACTCTAAGAACTATAAGACTTCTCTAACGAAAACAAAGATATGGTTTTGTAACAACGAAAGAATTACTATATTTGAGATAATGGCCTTCTATTCCTCTATGTTAGTGTAGTTTATGATAGTGGCCTGATGAAACTATCTGTGAAACGTTGTCAATAAAGTGCTCCTCCTCACATGGTGTTTCACTGTAGTCTGGCTAACATTAGTCAATTTTAATGGGAGTTATGCGAGCTAAATGGCTAATTGAGAAAGTTTGCACCCCACCCGACCCCTCTAGTCCTTCCTAAGTTGAATGCAATCATCTACGTATAACCAAAAGAAATAATGAAACGTGTCATTTTATACTAAACTCGACAAATCATCTTCAAAGGTATCGAAGGGGTCGGAGGAATTGGCGGGATGGTGAGAACGACCAGGATCAGGGTTATTGTCAGGATTATCACCAGTATCTGGGTTATCATCAGGATTATCACCAGTATCTGGGTTATAGTCAGGATTATCGTTATCATCAGGCTTAGCCTAAACAGTTTGAGCTGGTTTGGGTTCACAGAGATATCCGTGGACCTTGTCTTGTGTTCCGGCGTCGGCAAAGTAGCGGCGGCCATGGTTGGGGTCTATGCCCAACAGCACAGCGTATCGCTTGCTGGTGGTGACACCTATGGGATTGTACGGGGACCAGCTGGGGGGGGGGGGGGGAGAAAGAGGGTGATGAGTATGGTAACAAAGTAAAGAGTTGTTATTGCATAGTGTTATGCCAGGTTTTTGCTGGGGTTAACTGGACTATTTAGGTAATTTCTTACTCGACTGGAGAAGTTGAAACCACATGAACACATGCACAAAGGTAATAGAGGATAAATATAATACAGAGTACAAGCATAAAGTATCTTAATCAATGTAACTATAATATTTATACAGAGTTACAGTCAGACATGGATAGGTATAATCACAATTTTTTCCTAGCACAATCGAGGATCCACAATAAGTTCCAGGGGGATGACACTATGCACTTCTGGTGATGACACTAGGCACTTCCGGTGATGTTGCACTTCAATGGTACTTCCGACGAGGTTCTTGGGCCATAGTGGTGGTCCTGTCGTGTGGTGATAACAGTAGGATGGAAGATGTAGAACTCTTTTGTTTGGGGTCTTAAATGAATATGTTACGTTCTACCAGTGTTATACGTAACATATAATCAAATTAACGTAAGGAGAAGTTATACTGGTGTTATACTGTCTCGCTCAACTATCCTGACCTTTATAAGAGTCGTTAATCAAAAACCTTTACAGTACTCTTGGGTTTGGGGTCTTAAATGAATACGAGTCTGTTCTGCCAGTGCTATACATATATCATCGGACTAACGTAAGAGGGTTGGGATGCCTGTGCTCTCCAACTTCTCTTAACTGTCCTGACCTTTATAAGAGTCTTTCAGGTACTTTGGATGGGTTTGTATTTAGGCCTTTTACGAATACGTGTCTTATTGCCAGTGCCTGGGACAGCGTACCGTAAGGACTCTATGCAAAGTGCCGTTATGCCAGTGCTACGGTATCTCGCTAGCCCTAACTTAAAAAGAAGCCAATTGCCAGTACGTGAACTTCTAACAAGTCTTACTGAGGTTTGGTTTACTACCACTAAAGTGCACATCAGTACAGCTTTCTTTAGCGACAGTAATTCCTGATGATCGAGGTGAAAAATTAATATTGGGTGACCACCATGGTGATTCAATAACAATTCCTTTGTAGAGCCAAGATCTAAAAAACCTCAATAAACCATTATTTGCCAGTGCTTTAATAGTTTATCAAGTATTATAAATCTTCCAGCTCTTAAAAAACCTTCCAGTGAAGTGTGTTTTTAAGAGCTTTCCAATTGTACTGATCTTTATTTGTCTGGCATAGTCTTACCGATGGTGGCATTTCTCCAGGTGTTCCTTCTCAGTACAAGAAGGGCGGATGTGTTGGGAGGAGGGCCTGGGGCGGCTGGGGTAGCCCCTCTGGTTTTCCCTGTCACGGCGGTGGTGCGGCTTGGAGCAAGAAGGGCGAGTGGTGGTGTAGGACTTATGCAAAGTCTTGCTTGCTTTTCCTTCTTTCTGGTCCTTTTTGTTCTTGTCACTGCTCGGATTCCTGATGGTGACTATGATGTCTTTTCCTGGTGTTGGAGGAAGTGCGAGCGTGATGGAGGCGACTCGGGTGTACTCTGGTGGTGTGGCGGTTGGGACTTATTTCCTCGGGGGTGTGGTGGCAAGGGTGGTAATGTTGGTTCTTGGTGATGTTGTATTTCCACCCTCTTTCTTTGATATTTTTCATACAGTGCCAGAACAATAGGGCAAGTGTACAGATTAAGGGGTGAAGTGATGAGCAGAAGAATTATTGTTATTGTTATATATACAGTATATATATATATATATATATATATATATATATATATATATATATATATATATATATATATATATATATATATATATATATATATATATATATATATATATACTGTATATATATATATATATATATATATATATATATATATATATATACAGTATATATATATATATATATATATATATATATATATATATATGTATATATATATATATATATATATATGAATTATGATTCACCTGTAGAACTACTAAACCTAGGTATCTGACAGGTGATGGCGAATTTGCGAATATACTATTAAGTTTAGGGAACTACAAATGATTCTGGAAAACTACAAATGCTTCCAGATGACTACCAATGACTTATGAGACTACTAATAATGTAAAACTACGAACCAATGACTTACAGATAACACCTGTATACTCTATTCCACTGAAGCTTGCATTGGTACCTAGGGGAGATTTCAGAGGTCGCTCCTGATTGGCTTTCAGGATTTCAGCTTCAGCCAATGAGAGGCGAAGATTGTTTGTACCTTGCTCCTCTTATTTAGGTTTATGCTGATGAAATATCCATAGAATATTAAGCTACTTGAAAAACATCAAATGCGGTGTTATTTAGCGTGAACAGGTGCATAAATCTGTGAAATATGTTTGTATTTACCGGCATAAGTGACGTTGAGACAAGGAGATGAAGCGCATTCAACGTATTCGAAAATTTTAACTTCTGCATCAAATGGCAATTCAGCAAATGATCAAAGTGATGACATACAAAGAAAGTTCAATATTCAAGTCTGGTTAAAATACTTGTTCAAGTAAAACTCGCCGAGGCATCGCTATAATGCGCCTCTCCAGCTCACCGAGACAATTGCCTATATTCACAATATAAGTTAATTCTCATGACACTATACTCTCATAATCCTGATGATGCGTTTTTTTACCACCATGCACTCCGTGCATGACTAGCTCTGCCTCTCATTGGCTGAAGCTGAAGTCCTGATAGCCAATCAGGAGCAACCTCTGAAATCGCCCCTTGGTACCAGATACAAACTTCAGTGAAATAGAGTATACCAATGACTTATAGATACTGTCTTGATGGTGAAATAGTTAGAGTGTGTAAGATTTGTATGTAGTAACCCAGGTTCGAATCCCAGTAAGATCACATACTTTCATAAATTTCATTAGGAAGTGCTTGGTGTTGGGAGTGAAATTAATAAATAAGATTATACTTACGCATGATCCTTTTTGCTGAGCGGCTTACCATTGGGCCACGACCACTCACCCTTCGTGCTGGATGCTCCCACCCAGTACATGTAACGCCTCTGGTTAACAGCTGGAAGGAGGTCAAAGAGAATTAGAGTACAATCGGGGATATTAAGTGTTCTCATAGATTCCAGTAATTTTCGCTCAAAAAGTGTTATTGGTATCTTTAGTTACTGGGAAAGGTGCTTATCCCTCAGAGTATTAGTCAGTGTCCGAAACTTTCTGAAATATCTGACAACACTTATTAACCTCGACCGTACATAGTAATTTTTTTGTTATTATTATCATTATTTTTACATACACAATAACATACATACACAAATTTAAAGACCGAGTGCTCCACACGAAGTGTAGTTCCGGTCCCACGTCCTAATGGTGTCATTCCAGGCAAACCTGTTAAGAGCTGCCACACTTGTCAGGTTCTTTGATTTAACCCTTACTGTACCAGCGACGGTATACAGCCGTCAGTAATAAAGTCACTCATCAGTACCAGCTACGTAAGATCGCCGTCAGTACTATGCGGTCCTTGTAACAGCCCGTGTCGAGCGGTACCAGGTACCGTGACTTGTATGCACTGCTCTGAGACCTTGGCAACACTGTTCAGCCTGGATCCAAGCCTGTGGGAGCTGGGCTGGGACAGTATTCCTCCAACTTTCGGGGTGACTCTGAAGCCATTTTTGCCACAATGCCTGGTACTGGAGGTTACATTTATAGTAATACCCTCTTGTACAGTAGGGGTTAAGATCAGTCCGATCCCATGTCTTTCTTGGTCTACCCCTTGGTGAAGCTCCCTCCACATTCATGGACTTGCATCTTTTCACCCATCTTAGTTCATCCATCCTCTCCGCATGCCCAAACCATCCAAGCCTGCTAGTACGGATCTCATCAGTGACACTCTTGATACGTAACCCTCTCCTTAGCTCATCATTAGATATCCTATCTTTCAGTTTGGCACCACACATCCATCTCACCATTCTCATCTCATTGCGTTGCATTCTGTTGATATCATCCGCTTTGACAGGCCACGTTTCTGAAGCATATGTCATTGCGTTTCTAACGCATGAAGCATACACCTTTCCCATCAAGGGGAGAGGGAGTCTTCTCATGGCGAGCAGTGGCAAAAGGTCTCTAAACTTTCCCCACCCGCATCTTATTCTGGCGATATGGGCGGCCTCAGCCCCACCACCGGGTATGGCAGAGATGGTATCACCCAAGTAGCAAAACTTGTTCACCATTTCCAATGCCTCATTGCCAAAGTTAACACTCTCGCGCCGGTCATTGGATACAATCCACTCGAGAGGTTTTACTGGTGGGCTGTGACACTCCTCTCGTAAGAAGAGATGTCAGACACATACCAAAACACTCCAAATGACAAAAACAAGAAATGTAACTGTCAGGGTTTATGAGGTGAGCTCGCCAGGAAAAATTAGACTCCTAAATGGCACGAAAGGTCTTAAAATTGACAGAAATCGGGCGATATGTCTTAAAATCGCCAAGCTAATGAAGCGAACGTCTTAAAATCTCAAAACTAATAGGGCTAAACATGAGGGAGGAGGTTCGAAAAATAATCCCTTAAGTGAAAATCTCCCCTTAACTCACAGTGAACTCTTGTTCATCATATGTTAGCTATTTTTAGATGATTTTATTCAGTTTAAAAAGGGCTTCCAGTAATTAGAAGGCTTTGAACTATCACACTTTACCCTTTAATCACAGATCCTTCTTAAGCTGCACAAAATCGTCTAAATATTGCTAGACTATAATTGAAAAGACGTCGCCGGAGCAGAAGGGTTAAAAGGGAGATTTTTAGTTTGCATCCAAGACCCCCATTAAGCTTTTACAAAAACAAGCGCTTTTTCCCTCAACATTTATCCTCAACACTTGTCTGGCAACTTATGAGGTCAACATTTCATAAATTTTGGTTACCTAAATTCATCTAACATCAGTCTAGTTGCCGATACCAGTGCAAAATATTCCAGAAATGTTGCCAGAAAATGTTGATCATGGAATGTTGACTATAAAAGCTCTCTTGTGATACCGGCTTCAGGGGACACTGACTGCTTTTTTGGCCTATAAATTCATTTATTCATAAATTCTTAGTTTCCTAGCTAGACATCCCTCAAACTTAGAAAATCATCCCCTAGGGGATAAAAAGATAAATTTGTACATTTGTCGGTAGAAAAATGTCCCGGCCAAAGGCCGGTTCCTCTTACAAATACAGGCTCGCTATCGCTCGCCAGGAAAAAATTGACACCTAAATGGCACGATAGGTCTTAAAATTTATAACGAAATGGGACGAAAGGTCTAAAAATCGCCAAACAAATGGGCCGAACTTCTAAAAATAAAAAAATAATGGGAATAAACACGAGGGAGAAAGGGAGCCAGAAAAACGGTCCATCTCCCTTTAATTAACTGACTCTTAGTGTTGTCGTTGAGGTAGGTGGTTAGGGCCTGGAGCTTGTCTTCCGTGTCGAGGCTGACCATAACGCCACCTTCCTTCTCACACCCTGCTATGGCGTCATTGATGGTGTACATTTGGGAGGGGGATGATACCACCAGGATACACAGGTCCCCCGGGGTGGTCGTGACGAAGGGGGGGTCGCAGGCTGGGGGGGAGAGAGGGTGTCAAACTACAAAGAAATGGGGTGAAAGGTCTTAAAATCGCCAAACTAATGGGGAGGATACCACCAGTATACACACGTCCCCCGGGGTGGTCGTGACGAAGGGGGGGTCGCAGGCTGGGGGGGGGGGGGGGGGAGAGAGAGAGAGAGTGAAAGGCTTGATCCAGGGTGTCATACGACAAAGAAATGGTACGAAAGTTCTTAAAATCGCCAAACTAATGGGGAGGACACCACCAGGACATAAGAAATAACATGGTACGGTGGCGCTAATAAGCCATGTCTCAGCTGTCATTACGTTTGGATCGTTCTGTGCTGTATTAATGTCTGTCAGATGTTGAATAGGGTGGGTAAGTGTAGGAACATGTTCGTATATCTCATGTGTATATAATCATGTGTAAATACTACTGTTGCCAATGATTGATCAAAACATAATTGGTGCCGAGACATCACTTATTAGGCCGACTGTACTCTCTCACACAAACCTTACGAGAATACAGTGAGATATAACATAGTCCACCCTTACGAACTGTTATGTGTTCTTATCCTGTCACCTCTTTTTCCTTTCTCATGTCTCTTGCTGATCCTCCCTACCCCTTGTGGGAGTAAGGGTTGGCTACTGACTGACTGACTCCCTTACCCAAGCCCACAACAACATGAAGAGTGATAACCTGGTACTCTCCCACACAAACCTCACGAGAATTCAGTAAGATATAATATTGTACTCCCTCTCCCAACCTTATAACTACACAGTGAGAAATAACATTGTACTCCCTTTACGTGTAGATTGAGGGACCCGCAGAGGGCCACTCTCGGGCGGCATGATATGCGGGGGTTGTGCATTAGGACTAGTGGTTGGGGACAGGATCAGGATTAGGGATGTAATGACTGGTGATCCTAGTTCTAAGTGAATCAAGAGTGGGGCTATTAACTACATGACATGGGAAGTGGTTCCACTCTTGGATGCTGCGGGGAAAAAAGTATTGTCTAAATATGTCCGTGCTTGCCTGATATGTGTAGTATTTTAGGTTGTGGCTGTGTCTCGTAAATCGTATACTTGTAGGGTGTATATATATATATATATATATATATATATATATCTTTGTCTATGTCTACTAAGTTGTTAGTGGTTTTATATAACATCTGTTGTCTGTGTATTTGTCTTCTTATTGCAAGTGGGTCGAGTCTAATGTCTTGTTTGAGCAAAGTGACGGATGTAGTGTGTCTGTAATCACGTCTGATCCATATTGCACCTTTGTTTTGTATGGCCTCTAGTTTATTTATATTGACACCTAAATGGCATGAAAGGTCTTACAAGTGACAAAGAAATGGGTCGAAAGGTCTAAATATCACCAAACTAATGGGGTGAAAGTCATAACATTTATAAAATAATGGGGCTAAACATGAGGGAGCAGGGGGTCCAGATAAAAAAAAAATTACCTCAATCTACAGTAGATGGCCAATAACGTTACCTTGGACCAGAGTGCACAGTGTTAAGCCCCACACCACCACCACCGTCGCCAGAACCAGGCCCTCACGACACTTCTGAGGCATTGTCCCTTCGTCAGTAGTCTCCAGGGGCACGTCCAAGGGAGCTCGTGGGCCTGCGGGGGTGGAAAACGAAAGGAGTGAGACGAATCAGCGTGCGTTCATTATAGGGAAAGAGAGTATAAGTATAAGGTGTATAAGTATAAGGTGTATAAGTATAAGATGTAGAAGTATAAGGTGTATAAGTATAAGATGTAGAAGTATAAGGTGTAGAAGTATAAGATGTAGAAGTATAAGGTGTATAAGTATAAGATGTATAAGTATAAGGTGTATAAGTATAAGATGTAGAAGTATAAGGTGTATAAGTATAAGGTGTATAAGTATGAGATGTATAAGGTGTATAAGTATAAGATGTAGAAGTATAAGGTGTATAAGTATAAGATGTATAAGTATAAGATGTAGAAGTATAAGATGTAGAAGTATAAGGTGTATAAGTATAAGGTGTATAAGTATAAGGTGTATAAGTATAAGATGTAGAAGTATAAGGTGTATAAGTATAAGGTGTAGAAGTATAAGATGTATAAGTATAAGATGTAGAAGTATAAGATGTAGAAGTATAAGGTGTATAAGTATAAGATGTAGAAGTATAAGGTGTATAAGTATGAGATGTAGAAGTATAAGATGTATAAGTATAAGATGTAGAAGTATAAGATGTAGAAGTATAAGTATAAGGTGTATAAGTATGAGATGTATAAGGTGTATAAGTATAAGATGTATAAGTATAAGATGTAGAAGTATAAGATGTAGAAGTATAAGGTGTATAAGTATGAGATGTATAAGGTGTATAAGTATGAGATGTATAAGGTGTATAAGTATGAGATGTATAAGGTGTATAAGTATAAGATGTATAAGGTGTATAAGTATAAGATGAAAGAGCGAATTTGACCACTTGCGAGTTTCGTTCTATAAGGAAGTTGGAGCTGTAGGCATCGATATTAAATATAAATGCGATAATTATGTACGTTTCTGATGGCTAAAAAGTATATAAAATTGAGTTTTAAGTATTGATAAATGTACTACAATCGTGTTTTAGCTGGTAATTCTAGTAAATATCGATGTCTACAGCTCCAACTTCCTTATAGAACGACACTCGCAAGTGGTCAAATTACGTACAAGAATACTGAACTAACACCTCTCTAAGGGGTCTATAATATGATACAACAAGTCAACTCTATGCCTTGCTTCTTTTCAACTGGCGGTAAATTGCCATGTGTTCAGCTTGATTACTCCCCCATTATGCAGGTTTGGTAGCGAAATCTGTTGTTAATTATGAAAACTTGGCACTGGTATGAAGTAGAGACATAGTGGTTTCATATTTGTCCTTTAAGTATCGAGAAATTAGCTGCTAAGGGATTCAATTTACCATAATTTTCCTTTAGTTATCGAGAAATCTTATGCTAAGGGATTCTATTTACCGTCAGATGAAATGAAACGGAGTATACTTTTGAAGGGAGAGAATTACATAGAGAACCTTGAAGGGATCACAGAGGAGGTATGTGTGTGTGTGTGTTTGAGTGAGACTGACTGACTGACTGGAGAGGCGAGCAAGCACCTGTGGTCAGTGCTGGGACGAGTATGAGAAGTACGGTGGTAGAGAAACCCCTCCTTACTCTACTACCCCCCCCCCCCCCCACACACACACACACAAATACACCTCGCTCTCTCTCTCTCCAACGCCCCCCCCCCCCCCTCTCTCTCTCTCTCTCTCTCTCTCTCCAACCCCCCCCCCCCCCACCTTGCACATACAAACGAGGTGACTGCATGGCCCCGGGGTTCGAATCACAGTTATACGGAACCAGTCACACCACCATCACCAACGACTTCTCCAGCAATAGTAGTTCAGAGAGAGAGAGAGAGAGAGAGAGAGAGAGAGAGAGTGTGAGAGGGGGGAGGGGAAAGTGTTGGAGGAGATTAAGAAAGGTGGAGGGAGAGAGAGAGAGAGAGAGAGAGAGATTTAGTTAGTTAGTTAGAGAGAGAGATAGTTGGTTGGTTAGTTAGTTAGTTAGTTAGCTAGTTAGTTAGTTAGTTAGAGAGAAAGAGATTTAGTTAGTTAGTTAGTTAGTTAGAGAGAGAGAGATAGTTGGTTAGTTAGTTAGTTAGAGAGAAAGATTTAGTTAGTTAGTTAGTTAGTTAGAGAGAGAGAGATAGTTGGTTAGTTATTTAGCTAGAGAGAGAGAGAGAGAGAGAGAGAGAGAGAGAGAGAGGGAAGGGAGGGGAGGAAGAAGGGTGAAAATTAAGAAAGATGGAGAAGAGGAGTCATTTTTGAACGTCAGCTGGTCAATGATTCCAACTTTCTATTCAACTCTCTTCAGTGCAGCCATAACCATTAAGGGGAGGTGGGTCGTTTTTCGGGACCCTTTTCTCCCTCGTGTTTAGCCCCATTAGTTTTGACAATTTAAGACGTTCGGCCCATTAGTTTGGCGATTTTAACACCTTCAGCTCCATTTCGTTGTCAGTTTTAAGGCATATCGTGCCATTTAGGTGTCGATTTTTTCCTGGCGAGTGAGAACGAGCCTGTAATTATAGGAGGAACCGAAAAATTTACAAATATATTTTGATGGGGGTCTAGGGGGTGTTTTTCTAAGTTCGAGGGAGGTCTAGCATGGAAAATAAAAAAAATATAGGTATGTACTGTATGTATCTATAAAATGTAGGTGTGTATATAAAAATAAATTAATAAATTAATGAATAGGCCCAAAAAAAAAACTAGCCCTTATCCCCTATTATCTAGATAATGGTGTTGTTTTGAGGCGTCTGCGCAAGCCCAACCCCCCCCCCCCCCCCCCCCCCCCACCCCAGGGCCCCAGCCAACGGTACGGTTTAGATTTAGGGTAGATTTTCATTTGTGGGGTTTTTTTCTGAACCCCTTTCTCCCTCCTGTTTAGCCCTCATTGCTTTTTGAGATTCAAAGACGGTAGCCCCATTAGTTTGGGGATTTTAAGACCTTTAGCTCCAATTATGTCAATTTTAAGAACTTTCGCCCCATTTCTGTCAATTTTAAGACCTTTCGTGTAATTTAGGTGTCGATGGTTAATGGACTGGAGTTCTTGAAAAGGGGCTCCAGCCCTGACGCTATTCTTGACTTACAGTGTGCTGGCTTAATAATCCAATATGGTTGAAGTCCTATTTTAACCCTTTCAAGATCCGATGACGCATTTCTTTCCTGTTTTCTGGCTATTATTAGACGAATTTATTCAGATTAGGAAGAGCCTATGGGAGTCGAGGGTTAATGGAGATAGTCTTTACCCTCTTCATTCCCACAGATCCTTCCTACGCTGTATAAAATCGTCTAATGATAGCTAGAGGAAACTGCTAGAACGCACCATGATCCTCAAAGGGTTAACTAACTATACTTCGTTCATTCTAGGTTGGGCAGAAATCGTAACCTCTAACCTCTCATAACTGAAAAAGGACTAGAGTAATCGAGCTAATATTTCTACCAAATAGGAAGACTTGGCTAGGGAATAGGTGTATAAATTGACAGCTCATTTGCTCTAGCCTTTTTTGAGTTACAGAGGTTAGAGATTACGATATCTGCCCAACCTAGAATGAACGGAGTATAGGAAATGTAATACCCTGTATCCGCAAAATCCTGCATCCACAAAAATCCTGCAACCACAAAAATCCTGCATCCACAAAAATCCTGCATCCACAAAAATCCTGCATCCAGAAAAATCCTGCAACCACAAAAATCCTGCAACCACAAAAATCCTGCATCCACAAAAATCCTGCAACCACAAAAATCCTGCAACCACAAAAATCCTGCATCCGCAAAATCCTGCATCCACAAAAATCCTGCAACCACAAAAAACTACCAGAGTTGACGTCTGCGATAGCGTAAATTAGTCGTTGGTGGCGAAGTCTAATAAACCCACCACGTGAATCACCACGAGACTATCACCTGGTTCTTTCAAGGAGAACTAAGGTTGCTATCCTATTGTACGTCCGTGGTAGTACAGTGGGTTAGCGCACGAGTCTGGTAAAACCTACTGAGGTCCCTGACCAGGGTTCGAAACCACGCCAGTCT
>CM064515.1:27820747-28000747 GCA_032716605.1 Paralithodes platypus
CATGACTTAGTAGTCGTACAGCTGCTTCCTATTCCGGGCTTTGCACTCAGCCTCATCATCGTGGATTTTTTATTTTATTTTATTTAATATTGTACATTCATTATATTTTACAACCATCATATATTACTCTATTCCTACTACTCTACTATACTACTGATCTATACCATGCAACTTCAATGCGACTCTCAGACACTGCTGCCTCATAATCTACGTCTGTCAATGTCGCTGGTTGTGGTGCATCTACTACTACTACTACTACTACTACTACTACTACTACTACTACTACTACTACTACTACTACTCACTCATCCAACCCTTTATAGCCCCTCACTGACACCCCCTCCCCCCTCCCCGCCCCACAGCATGCACCGACCCCTTCGAGAAGACTCCCGAGGATGTGTGCCTGTGGGTGGTACACACGGCGCCCTCCACCATCACCCACGCCCAAGCTGTGGAACAGTGTGCGGCTAAGGGCGGATCCTTGATATCCTTCCCCACCAAGAAGAAGCTGATGGAGGTCTCTGCCTACCTCGACATGACCCATCCCAGTGAGTGATCATTAGGGTGGATGTTTGGTTTGGGTTTTGTGTTTTTTTCTGGATGTTGTTGCTGATGTTATAATTATTGTGTGTGTGTGTGTGTGTGTGTGTGTGTGTGTGTGTGTGTGTGTGTGTGTGTGTGTGTGTGTGTGTGTGTGTGTGTGTGTGTGTGTGTGTGTGTGTGTGTGTGTGTGGGTGTGTGTGTGTGTGTGTGTGTGTGTGTGTGTGTGTGTGTGTGTGTGTGTGTGTGTGTGTGTGTGTGTGTGTGTGTGTGTGTGTGTGTGTACGGCCCATCCCAGTTAGTGCTCATTAGGGTGGATATTTTGTTTTTGTTTCTGTAGTGCGTTTTTTCTGGATGTTGTTGCTGATGTTATAATTATTGTGTGTGTAGGTGTGTGTGTGTGTGTGTGTGTGTGTGTGTGTGTGTGTGTGTGTGTGTGTGTGTGTGTGTGTGTGTGTGTGTGTGTGTGTGTGTACGGCCCAGCCCAGTTAGTGCTGCAATCAAAACCCTAAATAACAATGTAATCCAATATTAACCCTTGAGACGTTGCACCAGATAGTGTTAAAGGTAGAGCTAAAGTCAGTCTGTTTTCAACTGAGGTAAATTGCAAAGTTTGCATCAAGACATCAGTTATTTTGAAGGTTTTGTAGTGAAATATGGTGCTAATTATATAAACTTGGTCTTAATATGATGTAGAGAGATAGTAGTTTCATATATTTCCATTAAGTATCGATAAATTAGCTGCTAAGGGATTCAATTTATCGTCAATTGCAAAGAAACAGAGAATAATGAACTAATTTATGACCACTCACTTCTCCCAGATTATAGAAATAATAGTTCGATTACTCTAGGCCGTTTTTTAGTTATAGAGGTAAGATATTTAGCCTACCTATAATGAACAGACTATAGTGAACCCAAGTGAACCGTACTAATTTACGCCACCCCTTCCCCCACCCCACCCACCCACCCATCCACCCACCTACCCATCCAACCACCCACCAACCCACCCATCCACCTACCCACCCACCCATCCACCCAAACACACACCCAACTACCCACCCACCCACCTAATTTGTGACACCCCTTTCCCCCTACCCCCCATCCCCAACCACCCACCCACCCACCAACCCACCCACGCCCACCCACCCACCCACACAGCCCAGTCCACTCACGGCTACATGTATTGGACGAGCGGCTCTGGGATAAACAGCAAGTGGACTTGGATATCGGGGGATGAACTCAGCACTCAGTCACATATGTAAGTCACCCCCAGTCTGTCAGTCTCAGTCACATGTAAGTCACCCCCAGTCTGTCAGTCTCAGTCACATATGTAAGTCACCCCCAGTATGTCAGTCAATTCTGGGTCTATGTTCTAAGTCATCATAACAATAAAACAAAAATCCATTATGTCTGTTACTTCTTTATCTATGTTCTAAGTCACTATAACAAGTATTAAGTTATCTATTCTGTCAGTCACTTCTATGACTATGTTTTAAGTCACTATAACAAGCATTAAGTCATCCATTATGTCAGTCACGTCTATGTCTATGTTCTAAATCACTATAACAAGCATTAAGTCATCCATTCTGTCAGTCACTTCTTTGTTTATGTTCTAAGTCACTATAACAAGCATTAAGTCATCCATTCTGTCAGTCACTTCGATGTCTGTTCTAAGTCACTATAACAAGCAATAAGTCATACATTCTGGCAGTCATTTCTATATTTATGTTCTAAGTCACTATAACAAGCATTAAGTCATCTATAATCCTGCTGTCAGTCACTATTACAAGTATTAAGTCACCCAGTCTATCAGTCACGGTACGCCCTCCTGGTACCCATGGACATTGTAGTAGTAGCAGTAGTTCAATTCAATTCAATTGTCTTTATTTCATAATATATACAAAATGTACATTCATGTACATATTACATATCCATTAAAATAATTTAGAAAAGTAAAATAGCTGAAAAGGTATACACATGAATTCCTAAAACTCTTGTTTATTTACAGTATAGCCTATAATCAAATATATATTTTATTATATCATATTTAGCAACCGCATTTAATTATGAATAATTATATGACATCCTAGATAGACCGAGGAAGCATCACCTTGTATTTGGATCATAAGACACGGGAGCCCGTCGTTCTTCATGTCGCTGAACCCATAGGATTCTAGAGTAGATTGTGTTAAGATCATACTTCCATACATCAATATTAGTCGTAGTAGTAGTAGTAGTAGTAGTAGTAGTAGTAGTAGTAGTAGTAGTAGTAGTAGTAATAATAATAGTATCTCCCTAGTAACTATATTTATTCCCTCTTATAGTTGGTACCCCAACAGCCCAGTAAGGAACACGGCAGATACACGGTATGCCCTATTGGCACCTATGGACATTGTAGTAGTAGTAGTAGTAGTAGTAGTAGTAGTAGTAGTAGTAGTAGTAGTAGCAGTAGTAGTAATAATAGTATCTCCCTAGTAACTATATTTACCCCCTCCTACAGATGGTACCCCAGCAGCCCAGTGAGGAACACGGCAGATACACGGCACGCCCTCCTGGCACCTATGGACATTGTCAACAAGAGGCGCTACTTGGTGGATCAGAGAGTAGGAGATGTCAGCATTGGCTTCCTCTGTGAGAAATGAGACTAAGGGTGGTATTCTTAACCCTTTGAGTACCAGCGACGTGATATATATTTTATTCTAGCTATATTTAGACGGTATTATGCAGCTTGGATCTGTGGTAGTTATAAGGGTTGGTTGAGATAGTTTGGAGCCTTGTTATTGCTAGAGGTCCATCCTAAGCTGAATAAGCTTGCCAAATAGTTGCCAGATTATGATGAAAAAGACGTCCCTGGTACCGTAAGGGTTAGACAATTATATCTGTTCGCAGAGCCGTTATTGGACGATATATCTTGAAAAATAGCGCTAGCTTCAGAAATGGGAGTGCTAATCCGTCTAATCTCTATAAGCAACACTCATACTCACAATATTCGTTCGGCATCAGGCGCTGTGAAGGGAAAGAAATGCTTAAAAATAAGAGTCTTAAAAGGCCTTTGAGGATCGGTGACGCGCTTCTTTTCGGCTTTCAGGCTATTATTACACGATATTATAATGTAAAACTTGCAAAATAAACAAACCAAAACTGGGACGACACAATATAAAGACAAAAGAACAAATCAAAATCACTATGTGGAAATATTATTCAGATTAGGAAGGGTATATACTGTATATGGAAGTCGGAGGGTTGATTGAGATAGTCGTTACCCTTTTAATCCCCACAGATCTTAAAATCGTCTTAGGATAGCCAAAATATACTGCTAAGCTGCGTCATGATGCTCAAGGAGTTAAGGCCTCTGTTGTTGCTTGGTTTCCTTTGTGGGTGTTGCAGTGGATGTACGATCAGAAGTCAAAGCAACCACACGTTATATTTATGTATTTATTTATTTATATATTTATATCCCTCAGCATTTACCTCCATTTATTTGCTCATTTATGTTTTTTTTTTTTTTTTTTTTTTTTTTTTTTTTTTGCTGTCTCCATCAAGCTTAAAAATCACCCCCCAAGATTAATTTGTAATAATTTTTTCGATAGAAACAAATTCCCGGCCAAGGGCCGGTTCCTCTTAAACTACTGGCTCGCTATTGCTCGCCAGGAAAAAATAGCACCTAAATAGCACGATAAGTCTTAATATTGACAAAGAAATGGGGCGAAAGGTCTTAAAATTGCCAAACTAATGGGCCAAACGTCTTAAAATCTGAAAATGAATGGGACTAAGCATGAGAAAGAAGGGTGGCCAGAAAAACGACCCATCTCCCCTTAATAACCTTATAACTGTACAACTTACACCAGCGTAACTACAGTATTTTATATGATGCATGTAACCATAATTCTCCATATATCAAACTTATATATATTGACCTGTTATTCTATATAGAGGATGTAACTACATTATATAGGCTATAACTCATTCAGTATATACCTAACCATATGAGGATGGTCTAGGGCCTAAAATGGATTATATTTTGGATTTTGATGTATCACCTTCATAGTGTGCATGTGGAGGCAAAACAATTATATATAATACAAATAAAATTGTGTTTTTGGCATTTAAACCCTGTCCCTTTAATTGTGGGGCGTGGCAGCAGCGTATAAACAATGATCGATTATAGAGATAATTTTGTTGAGGAAAAATTGGTTTAGTTACTGTATAAATAACGTTTTCTCTAATGGACTAGCTTTTAAAGAAAACGAGACTTTGAGGGGTAATGATTTTATTGGTAAGAAATCCAATGTTTATAATGAAAAATTAACATATATGACAAAGTTAGCCCTTTGAGGGCTCCCTGGCATATATTATAAAAAATAAAGCGTAGGCCTATATCTTTACCTGTACTCCTTTAAAATCCTTACTAGATTGTCTGATATGAGATTAGGAACCCATACAATACTTAATTTGAGCTCGGTGAAGCATAGTTTACCAGATTAGAAGATAGAATATGCTGATTACGAGTGACTGGTAAGTGATTTTCGGACAATGTTATTTATTACCTGGGCCTCCACACCCCTCCTTAATAATATGGTCTAATTTGGGGGGCTGACTGGGCCCATATACTGATGATTATAATAAGTCATGGGCCGGTGAGGGGAGGAAAAGCCCCCCCTTCAACCTATCCTGTATCCATTTTCTTTAGTCTATGCTCAAAACTCAGTTTTCTGTGGGTTTCAAGGGGTTGGGGGGGGGGGGGAGAAGTAAAGAATTACCAAATAAAGCTTCAATAATGACCCATGAATTACGAATGCACAATTGCGCATTCAGAATTTCTTTGCCTACTAGTGACTACCCACGGGCCACAAGGACCCACTTGACCAGCTGGGTAAACATTAGTGCCTATCAGATGAAACTTGACTTGTCAGTATTTTATAAAGATTTTCACCACGCCAAAGCCTTCAAAACACAAACTGAAGATGACACATATGAGTGAAGCAAGCCTGCAGGCAAGGAAGAGGAAGAAAGACGAGACGGAAGCCTAGTTACACCCAGGACAATGTAAAAACAAATTATTTGCTAGTGCTGAAATGACTAAAACAAATTATTTGCTAGTGCTGAAATGACTAAAACAAATTATTTGCTAGTGCTGAAATGACTAAAACAAATTATTTGCTAGTGCTGAAATGACTAAAACAAATTATTTGCTAGTGCTGAAATGACTAAAACAAATTATTTGCTAGTGCTGAAATGACTAAAACAAATTATTTGCTAGTGCTGAAATGACTAAAACAAATAAATCTACCTCCCTCAACCCTTTCTGTACCGGCAACGTCTTTTTAATTTTATTCTAGCTATATTTAGACGATTTTGTGCAGTTTAAGAAGGGTCTGTGGTAGTAAAAAGGGTTAAGGGGAGATGGGCCGGTTTTCTGGACCACTTTCTCCCTCATGTTTAGCCCCATTAGTGTTCAGATGTTAAGATGTTTGCCCGATTAGTTAGTCGATTATAAGACCTTTCGTGCGATTTAGGTGTCGATTTTTTCCTTGGCGAACGATAGTGAGCCTGTAATATTGGAAGAACCGGCCTTTGGCCGGAACATTTCTCTACCGAAAAATGTACAAATTAATCTAGAATGGGGATCTAATGGATATTTGTTTTTAATTCGATGGAGGTCTAGGGAGGAAACTAGAAAAATAATGAATACATGCAGAAAATCGCCCGAAAAGTGAACCATCCCTCCTTAAATGAGATAGTTTAAAGCCTGTTAAATACTGGAGGCTCTTTTTAAGCAGAATAAAATCATCTAATAATAGCTAGAACAAACCTAAAAATACGTCGCCGGTACAGAAGGGGTTAAGCTACATTGTTTAGCCTAACTGTATTGCTATACTCTGTTTCATTTCAGCTGACGGTAAATTGAATCCCTTAGCAGCTAATTTATCGATACTTAATTGAAAAATATATAACCACTATTTATCTGCATCCTATTAAGACCAAGTTTATCTAATAAGCACCATATTTCACTACAAAATACTTAAAATAACTGAAAATTCTTGATAGGAACTTTGGAATCTAGCATAAGTTGAAAAAAAAACGAGTATAGTCTCTCTTCAAGTACTGTAGTCCCTTTTGACAGTTAGAGATCTTTGGTTTAGCTTTAACTTTATAGATAAGAATACAATTTGTTTTACATTTTTTTTATTTTGATTAGTTTGTTGTTCTTGTTGTTGTTGTTCCCCAAGCTGCCTGGCCGAACTGCCCCAAGGCCCAGAGCAAGGCCAAGGCCATAACTGAGTGCCCCCAGAGAACCCTCCCTGCCGGCCACAATAAAGCCTGGATGACCGAAGCCACTCCATGGCGGGGAGCTGAGGAGGGTGCGGAAGCGCCCGGGAAACCAAAGCCCCACCCAGGGCCCTGTGCCCCTCAGCAATTATGAAGAGAAAGTTGAGGGGCAAAGGAAAAATGTGACGCTTTGGCTTCCAATCTTGGTATATTGGGAGGTCAATCCACGGAAAAGAGATCTAGAAAATATATAAGTAAAAGGAACAGTCAGAGTAAGCTATGGGTATGGCAGAGATCGCACAGTTCTCATAAACCAGCCCATCACCACATGACTAGAACCCAATCCTCTCAGCATCAGCTAGGAAAGGCCCTAGAAAGCCGCCTTTGGCGGGGGGGGGATAGCTCCCCTATTTCAACCCCTTTCGGGGTTAGCCCTTTTTTATTAGTTCTTTTGTCTTTATAGTGTGTCATTCCTGTTTTAACTACATTAACTATTATTGGAATGTTGACAATTCATTAGAAGTTATTGAAAAGAAACAGAGTATTATAATGTAGATGGGGAGCCTGGCTGACCTAGTAACCTCGACACACTATAAAGCCGGTATCACACGAGAGCTTTTATAGTCAACATTCGATAATCAACATTTGTCTGGCAACATTTCTGGAATATTTTGCACTGGTATTGGTAACTACTGACGGTAGCTCGCCAGGATAAAATTGACACCTAAATGGCACGAAAGGTCTTAAAATTGACAGAAATGGGTCGAAACTTCTTAAAATCGTCAAAATAATGGGCCGAACGTCTTAAAATTAGGAAAACAATGGGGCTAAACATGAGGGAGAAAGGAGTCCAGAAAAAATCCCTCAAGTGGAAATCTCCCCTTAAGGGGAGACTGGCTGTTTGTTTGGTCTATTAATTAATTTGTTCATATATTTTTGTTTAGTTTCCTCCCTAGACCTCCATCAAACTTAGAAAAACACCCCTTAGACCACCCTTCAATATAAATTTGTACATTTTTCGGTAGAAAAATGTCCCGGCCGAATGCTGGTTCCTCTTAAAACTGCAGGCTCGCTATCGCTCGCCAGGGAAAAAATCAACACCTAAATAGCATGAAAGGCCTAAATATTGACGAAGAAATGGGGTGAAAGGTCTTAAAATCGACTAACTAATGGGACAAACATCTTAACATCTGAAAACTAATGGGGCTAAACATGAGGAAGAAAGTGGTCCAGAAAACCGGCCCACCAAGGAGGGATGGGCGTATTTATTTGTTCAGTTGTGTATTTGTGTTTATTATTTTCTAGACTCCTCCCTAGACCTCCATCAAGCTGAAAAAAGAAACAAAACAAAAAATCCTACCAATTAAGTTTCTACATTTTCCGGTAGAAAAATTACAGGCTCGCTTTAGCTCGCCAGGAAAAAACTGACACCTAAATGGCACGAAAGGTCTAAATATTGACAAGGAAATGGGATGAAAAGACTTAAAATCGCCAAAATACAGGTCCGAACGTCATCAAATCCGAAAACTACTAGAGCAAAAAACGAGGGAGAAGGATCGAGGATCCAGAACAATCCAGAGCATGCCCCCCCCCCACCCCCTCGTTCACCCCCCCCCCCCCCCCCCCACCCACTCCCGGCACCCCCCACCCCCTCCTGCACCTGGGGACTTCCGGTGTTAGTGTAAAGTCGCGCTGATAAGTGGTGTCGAGGCACCAAGCATGTTTTGATCAATACTTGGTATCGGCAATATATAAAATTCATTTTGTTCATATCGAGTGAAATATACAAACATGTTCCTACACTTACCCACCCTATTCAACATCTGACAGACATTAATAATACAGCACAGAGCAAGCCAAACGTAATGACAGCTGGGCCATGACTTATCAGCGCGATCGTACCGGTACCCAAAGTATATACACTATAATATATTGTACCGGTACCTGCCTGGGTGACCTACGGTACAGTTGCTGACAGATGTTGGTGGTACGGTTGATTACAGTTATTTATTTTGTGTATATACTGTATATATATATATTTTTTTTTTTTTTTCTTTTTCTTTTTTTTTTCTTTTTTTTAAGGTACCCGTATATAAGTATATATTCTTTAATCATAACCCTATAGTATAATTATGCTGTCACAAACATTGCTATAGAAATCACATATAAAAACAGAAAAACAAATCTGACTTCACCTGTTTCCTAAGAAGCAAATAACACAAAAATACCGAACACAATGTAATTTCCACAAATTGCTTGCCTGCGGTGGGTGGCAATTCTACCTAGCGGTCCAACGCGTGACAAAAAACCCGAATTGCAGTGGATGTATAAGTAGCAACGCCTGAGAAAGACCACTTCTACTGTGTTCCCCGACTCGCTACCTTCACCACTGTTCCGTTCTGTGTGTTCCTTACCTTGATTAACTTAAAGACCACTGCTACTGTGTTCCCCGACTCGCTACCTTCACCACTGTTCCGTTCTGTGTGTTCCTTACCTTGATTAACTTAAAGACCACTTCTACTGTGTTCCCCGACTCGCTACCTTCACCACTGTTCCGTTCTGTGTGTTCCTTACCTTGATTAACTTAAAGACCACTGCTACTGTGTTCCCGACTCGCTACCTTCACCACTGTTCCGTTCTGTGTGTTCCTTACCTTGATTAACTTAAAGACCACTGCTACTGTGTTCCCCGACTCGCTACCTTCACCACTGTTCCGTTCTGTGTGTTCCTTACCTTGATTAACTTAAAGACCACTTCTACTGTGTTCCCCGACTCGCTACCTTCACCACTGTTCCGTTCTGTGTTCCTTACCTTGATTAACTTAAAGACCACTTCTACTGTGTTCCCCGACTCGCTACCTTCACCACTGTTCCGTTCTGTGTGTTCCTTACCTTGATTAACTTAAAGACCACTTCTACTGTGTTCCCCGACTCGCTACCTTCACCACTGTTCCGTTCTGTGTGTTCCTTACCTTGATTAACTTAAAGACCACTTCTACTGTGTTCCCCGACTCGCTACCTTCACCACTGTTCCGGCCTGTGTGTTCCTTACCTTGATTAACTTAAAGACCACTGCTACTGTGTTCCCCGACTCGCTACCTTCACCACTGTTCCGGCCTGTGTGTTCTTACCTTGATTAACTTAAAGACCACTGCTACTGTGTTCCCCGACTCGCTACCTTCACCACTGTTCCGGCCTGTGTGTTCCTTACCTTGATTAACTTAAAGACCACTTCTACTGTGTTCCCCGACTCGCTACCTTCACCACTGTTCCGTTCTGTGTGTTCCTTACCTTGATTAACTTAAAGACCACTTCTACTGTGTTCCCCGACTCGCTACCTTCACCACTGTTCCGTTCTGTGTGTTCCTTACCTTGATTAACTTAAAGACCACTGCTACTGTGTTCCCCGACTCGCTACCTTCACCACTGTTCCGTTCTGTGTGTTCCTTACCTTGATTAACTTAAAGACCACTTCTACTGTGTTCCCCGACTCGCTACCTTCACCACTGTTCCGGCCTGTGTGTTCCTTACCTTGATTAACTTAAAGACCACTGCTACTGTGTTCCCCGACTCGCTACCTTCACCACTGTTCCGTTCTGTGTGTTCCTTACCTTGATTAACTTAAAGACCACTTCTACTGTGTTCCCCGACTCGCTACCTTCACCACTGTTCCGGCCTGTGTGTTCCTTACCTTGATTAACTTAAAGACCACTGCTACTGTGTTCCCCGACTCGCTACCTTCACCACTGTTCCGGCCTGTGTGTTCCTTACCTTGATTAACTTAAAGGAATATATATAGTGAAAAGTGTTGTAAGTAGCTCATCAGTCACTTAAGGGGGGTGACCTGTTTTTGTTGTGTCCTTTTCTATCTTTCTCTGGCTTGTATCCATTTGGCCCCATTCAGCCTACTGTTTTAAGACGTTTATCCCCATCCGGGTGTCAATTTTTTACTGGTGAGCGGTAGCGAGCCAGCATATTTTTTTATTTGTGTTTGACAGCAGGCTAAATTTGTACATTTTTCGATAGAAAAATTTCTCCGGCGAAGCCGGATTTCTTCATATAATGCTGGCTCGCTATCGGTCGCCAGGAAAAAATCGACACCTAGATGGGGATAAACGTCTTAAAATAGTTGGCTGAATGGGGCCGAATGGATACAAGCCAGAGAAAGAGAGAAAAGGACAGAAATAACAAAAAGCAGGTCACCCCCCTTAAGGGGAGGTATTTAGTTTGTTCCCTAGACCTCCATCAAGCATAAAATTACACCCCCTTGAGTCCCTTTCAAGATAAATTTGTACATTTTTCGGTAGAAAAATTTCCCGGCCAAAGGCCGGTTTCTCTTAAATAACAGGCTCGCTATCGCTCGCCAGGATAAAATCGACATTGCACGAAAGGTCTTAATATGGGGTGAAAGTTCTTAAAATCGCTAAACTAATGGGGCAAATGTTTTATAATATCAAAAGCAATGGGGCTAAACATGAGGGAGAAAGGGGTCAAGAAAAAAATCCCTCAAGTGGAAATATCCCTTTAATGGTGGAGAGGTTTATTTATTGGTGCATTTATTGGTGCATTTATTGGTGCATTTATTGGTGCATTTATTGGTGCATTTATTGGTGCATTTATTGGTGCATTTATTGGTGCATTTATTGATATATTTGTTATAATGTGAGTTTCCTCCTTAGACCTCCATCAAGCATCCCTAAGATCACCTTTCTAGATAAATTTGCACATTTTTCAGTAGAAAAATGTCCCGGCCTTCCTCCAAAAGTACAGGCTCGCTATCGCTCGCCAGGAATACTATTGACACCTAAATGGCACGAAAGGTCTTAATATTGACAAAGAAATGGGGTGAAAAGGTCTTAAAATCGCCGAACTAATGAACCGAACGTCTTGAAATCTAAAAACTAATGGGTCCCAGAAAAAACAACCAGGCACAGTCATTGTTTCTCAGTGAATCACCATCAATACACCCAACGATCATATATACACGTCCATACTCTTTCCCAGTGAACCGCCAAGAGGATAGGACCAGCCCCTACCAACAGAGGACAAAGGAGTACAAAGGAAAGCAAGCTACAGCAAGATGGGAGGAGGGTGGTGGAGACATCTGGTGGTCTTGGCCCTGGGTCTTACTCTTTCAGCAGAGCCTGTGTTGGGTAAGTAAGTATATTAAGGGGTGAGATGGTTCACTTTTTGAGCGATTTTTGCATGTATTCATTATTTTTCTATTTTCCTCCCTAGACCTCCATCAAATTTAAAAGAAAAACATCCAATAGATCACCCTTCTAGATTAATTTGTACATTTTTCGGTAGAAAAATATCCCTTCCAACATTACAGGCTCACTATCGTTCGCCAGGGACAAAATCGACACCTAAATAGCACGAAAGGTCTAAATATTGACGAAGAAATGGGGCGAAAGGTCTTAAAATCGCCAAACTAATGGGCCGAACGTCTTATAATCTCAAAAGTAGTGGGGCTAAACATGAGGGAGAAAGTGGTAGAAGAAAACCGGCCCATGTCCCCTTCAGAGGGGTATTTATTTCCTCATTTACCTATTTATATATAATGTGTTTCTTTAGTTTCCTCCCTAGACCTCCATCAAGCTTAAGGGGAGGTTTTTAGTTTGTTTCCTACTCCTCCAGCAATCTTAAAATTTCACCCCCTTGACCCCCTTTCAAGATAAATTTTTACATTTTTCGATAGACAAATTTCCCGGCCGAAGGCCGGTTACTCTTAAATTACAGGCTCGCTATCGCTCGCCAGGATAAAATCGACACCTAAATAGCACGAAAGGTCTTAAAATTGACAGAATGAATGGGGCGGAAATTCTTAAAATCACCAAACTAACGGGGCAAACGTCTTAAAATATCAAAAGCAATGGGGCTAGACATGAGGGAGAAAAGGGTCAAGAAAAAAGTCCCTCAAGTGGAAATCTCCCCTTTAAAAAACACTGCAAAGTTATTTTTTTGGGGGGGGTCTATTAATTTATATATTTCCTATATTTCTTAACCTTTTGAAGCTCTGACGCGTTTTAGCAGTTTATTTTGGCTATCATTAGACGATTTTATGCAGCTTAATAAGGACCAGTGGGTATTATAAAGGGTCAAGACTATCTCAATCAACCCCTTCTGACTTCCATAATTATAACGTTACTAATCTGAATAAAATCGTCTAATAATTACCAGAAAACAGAAAAGAAATGCGTCTTGGAGCTTGAAAGGGTTAAGTTTTCTCGCTAGACCTCCATCAAGCTTAAAAAGAGAATCCCTAGACCTCCCTTCAAGATAAAGAGAATCCCTAGACCTCCCTTCAAGATAAAGAGAATCCCTAGACCTCCCTTCAAGATAAATTTGTACATTTTTCAATAGATTTTTTTTTAATTTATCTTAAATTACAGGACCAGGAAAAAATCGACGCTTATAAAGGACACGGGGAAAAAAAATACAAAAAAAAATACAAAAAAAAAAAAAAAAAAAAAAAAAAAAAAAATCGGTAGTAGAATGTCACATACTCAGACACGTACCCCCTTTTTTTTTTTTTTTTTTTTTTTTTTTTTAGCTGTTCTATTTCAGCTTATTTTTCTGTTGTGTTTTGTGTCGTCCCTGTTCTTGCTCTGTCTTGAGTCGGCCACCCTAAAAAAAAAATATATATATATACCGGTATATATATATATATATATATATATATATATATATATATATATATATATATATATATATATATATATATATATATATATATATATATATATATAAATTTAAATAATATAAAATTAAATAACATAAAAATAGGAAAAGTGGAGATTGGTGGGGATTGGTGGGGATTGGTGGGGATTGGTAGATAGATATTAACTAATTAAATTAACCGCTTCCCCTGATTTCCCCTTCTTTCCCCCCAGCGTGTGAGGCGCCTTTCATGGATATACCCCTGGATGATGAGGAGGGGGGTGAGAGTGTGTGTGCATATGTGAACGTTCCTACTACGGGGGAAATAACTTGGAGGGAGGCTAACGACCAATGTAGAACTGACGGAGGTAATCACTTGATGGCCTTCCCTACTGACGTGATCCTGGAGAAACTCACAGACTACATTAATAAAAACATCCCGGGTAAGAGGCAGTTCCGGTTTTCATTTATATATATATATATATTTTTTTTTTATTATTATTTTTTTTTTATTTTCATTTTTTATTTTTTATTTTTTATTTTTTTTTTTTTTTCCCTAGACCTCCATCAAGCATAAAATAAACACCCCCGAAGACCCTCCTTCAAGATAAATGTGTAAATTTTTCGGTAGAAAAATGTCTCGGCCGAAGGCCGGTTCCTCTTAAATTACAGGCTCGCTATCGCTCGCCAGGAAAAAATCGACACCTAAAAGACACGAAAATTCTTAGTATTGACAAAGAAATCGGCCAAAAAGTTTTAAAATCGCCAAACTAATGGGCCGAACGTCATAAAATGTTGTCAGCTGATGGCCTTCCCTACTGATGTGGTCCTGGAGAAACTCACAAACTACATCAATGAAAACATCCCGGGTAAGAGGCCTGTTACTCTTACTATCAACTTTTTCAATATTCGCAACCTTTCCTCTAATTTTCCTTCTGTTGAACACCATCTCTCCTCCTACAAACCTGATCTTCTTTTCCACACTGAAACTCAGGTGTCTGAAGCAACTGCCAGCAGCCCCTTCTCTGTATCCTCCTACTTTCTCTATCCTACTTTCAAAGCCAAAGGCGGATGTTGTGCATACATGTACAACAAGCTCACTTGCTCTCGTGTTCCCGATTTCGACTCCTCTGAATTGTCAACTTTATGGCTCAAACTATCCTGTCATTCTCATACTAAATATTTATGTGCTGTCTAACTTTCCCTTAACTCTAAAGACTTTCCAAAATTCTTTGACTATCTAAACTCTAATAATAATAATAATAATAATAATAATATTTATTCAGTTAGCAATTTACAGAGTTGGTACCACATAGTATGTTACAAATATGACATGTACCAGCTTTGCATAATTCCATCTAAGGATAGCCCAATAAGGCCGTTAGGCGTATTTCCATTGGGGTCCTTGTGGGATTAGGTTAGCTGGGGAAAAGGGGAGGATAAAAGAAAGTGGAAAACATTCTATCCATTTCTCCTTTCTCAGAAATGTCCATCTTAGGAGATTTCAACGTTCACCAACCGCCAATGGCTCTCCTCTCATACTACTGACCAATCTGGTGAACAAGCCTAGTCTTTTCTATCTTAAATGGCCTAGAGCAGTTGGTTCAGCAACCCACCCGTATCCCAGATCGCTTCGGAGATCGGCTCAACATTCTTGACTTGTTACTAACTTCTAACCCTTCTTCTTATACTGTCGATCTTTTCAGTCCTTTGGGCTCCTCCGACCATAAACTTATCTCAGTCACTTGTCCTATCTCTCCAGCACGCCCACCCGATCCTCCCAGCCGGCGGCGCTTGTGGCACTTTTCCGCTGCCGACTGGGAGGCTCTCCAGCAGAACTTCTTTGAATTCCCATGGAATTATTTTTGCTTCCGTGGCCGGGACCCCTCGGAGAGTGCTGAACACATTACCGAGGTAATCCTATCGGGCATGGAGGCATACATTCCATTTTCTTTCTCTCAGACTAATGCAAAAAAATCTTGGTTTACTCACGCTTGTTCTACTGCTGTACGCAATAAGGAGGAAGCATTCAAACGGTACCGACACCTTAAAACTCAAGAATGTCATTCTTCTTATGTTTCTGCCCGGAATCAATCCAAATCTGTTCTTTGACTTGCCAAACACTCTTTCATCAATAATAAATGCACTGAACTATCCAATTCTAGCTCGTCCCAAGCTTTCTGGCATCTAACCAAAAACCTCTCCAGCAATTTTTCTTCTTCGTCTTTCCCTCCCCTTTTCCACTCTGACAGCACTACCATCACTTCTTCCTCTGACAAAGCTGGATTCTTCACCCAAACTTTCGCTAGAAACTCCACCTTGGATGATTCCGGTGTTATTCCTCCTGTAAAGTCAGTGAAAGTAGGCTAGCCTAAACAGACCTCGGATGCAGAAATACCCTGAGCCGAACAGGCCAAGTGGGATATCTCTATTTGTCTAACTGGTAAGGTGTCTGCCTCACACCTAAGGGTCGAGAGTTCGTGCCCCCACCAGGGCATGATATTTTCGTGAGGCTATTTCCGCATTTAACGAAGTTTAGGTGTGTTGGTAAAATTGTTCAGATGGTTGAGAGTAAGATCGGAGCTCCATAAATCCTCTTTCGGGTATGGTGTAAAAACCGATCCCCACACTCCCTCTCAACCCCCTCTCTCCTACTTATGCCTATTATCCTATTTTCTTCTAAAGATGTACTTTCTACCCTCTCTGGGCTTAATAATAAGAAGTATACGGTCCGGATGGTGTTCCCCCTGTTGTACTAAAAAACTGTGCTTCCGTGCCGTTACGATTATTTTGTTGCGAAATATGTGGTTTATGTTAAAAAAAACGTAGTATTTATATGGTGCAGAGACATAGTAGTTTCATATTTTACCATTAAGAATCTAGAAATCAGATGCTAAAGGATTCAATTTACCGTCAGCTGGAAAAGAAGACAAAAACAGTAGCCTATAGTAACAAAAACAGTAACCCCTCTCTCTCCCCTTCCAGAGAACCCCCGACAGGCCAACACGTTCTGGGTGGGAGGTATCGGCAGTGATGGTGTGGAATACAATAAAACCATAGCAGTAGTAATAGTAGTAGTAGTAGTAGTAGTAGTAGTAGTAGTAGTAGTAGTAGTAGTAGTAGTAGTAGTAATAGTAGTAGTAACCCCTCTCTTTCCCCTTCCAGAGAACCCCCGACAGGCCAACACATTCTGGGTGGGAGGTATCGGCAGTGATGGTGTGGAATACAATAAAACCATAGCAGTAGTAATAGTAGTAGTAGTAGTAGTAGTAGTAATAGTAGTAGTAACCCCTCTCTTTCCCCTTCCAGAGAACCCCCGACAGGCCAACACATTCTGGGTGGGAGGTATCGGCAGTGATGGTGTGGAATACAATAAAACCATAGCAGTAGTAATAGTAGTAGTAGTAGTAACCCCTCTTTCCCCTTCCAGAGAACCCCCGACAGGCCAACACATTCTGGGTGGGAGGTATCGGCAGTGATGGTGTGGAATACAATAAAACCATAGCAGTAGTAATAGTAGTAGTAGTAGTAGTAGTAGTAGTAGTAGTAATAGTAGTAGTAACCCCGCTTTCCCCTTCCAGAGAACCCCCGACAGGCCAACACATTCTGGGTGGGAGGTATCGGCAGTGATGGTGAGGAATACAATAAAACCATAGCAGTAGTAATAGTAGTAGTAGTAGTAGTAGTAATAGTAGTAGTAACCCCTCTTTCCCCTTCCAGAGAACCCCCGACAGGCCAACACATTCTGGGTGGGAGGTATCGGCAGGATGGTATACACCTGGTCTAACGGTGGGGAGCCAATCAGTGAGGCCAGACTAATGTGAGTAAGGGGGAGCTTGGCAATTGACCACTTGCGAGTTTCAGGCTATAAGGAAGTTGGAGTCGTAAACGTCGATATTAAACAGAAATGCAATAATAATGTACGAGGTTTCTGATGGATAAATAGTAGGCTATGCTGAATTGGGTTTTATGTGTTTATACTTTATAGATGTACTACAACCGTATTTTAGCTGCTAATTATCCATGTGTAGGCCTACAGCTCCAACTTCCTTATAGAACGAAACCAAAAGTGGTCAATTGGTCACTTGCGAGTTTCAGGCTATAAGGAAGTTGGAGCCGTGGCCATCCATATTTAGCAGAATTGTCAACTAAAATACGGTCATATTACGTTTATGTATACATAAAATCAAATTGATCATACTTTATATCCATCAGAAATCCACATTATTATTGCATTTCTTTTTAATATCGATGTTTACGGCTCCAATTTCCTTATACCCTGAAACTCGCAACTGGCCAATTGATCATTCGCGAGTTTTAGGCAATAAGGAAGTTGGAGCTGTAAATATCGATGCAAAACAGAAATGCAATACTAATGTAGGTTTCTGTTAGACAGAATCGAGTATGTTGAATTTGGTTTTATGCACTTAAACATGTGTTACGACCATATTTTAAGTGGTAATTCTGCTAAATATACATATACTTGTATGTACAGTATGTATGTATATACTCAGGCACATACCCCATTGTTAGGGGTGGCCGACACGAGACAGAGCCCGAACAGAAACAACATTTAAAGTTCCTATTCTCACTTTTGTGTTCCTTCGCCCGTTTCTCCGTCTCTCAAGTAGGAGAATTATACAAGGGGAGGAGGATTCCTAGCCCCCTGCCCCCTATACTTATGACTCCAATTTCCTTATAGCCTGAAACTTGCAAGTGGTCAATTTGTTTATATATTTTAGTATTGCTCTATGTGTATGAAGGAGACAAAAGGCAGGTTGCCTGTAACGAGTGTCTCCCCCAAAGTCAAGAAAGTTACAGCGAGCCAAAATCAAGGGACGTTGGAGTCAAAATGCCTGGACACATGAAGTTTAAAGCAGTTGAAGTCATAGGATGAAGAAAAGATTGATTAAGGGAGAGTTCCAGAGTTCACTTGTTGAGTAGAAGAAAGACAGAAAATTTGCCAATTCTTGGGTTGGAGAGCTGGAGTGGGACTGTGTTGAAAGGCGGGTGCCTCGCACTCCTCGCAAGGGAGGGGGTGTGCACTGAGATATCTCTGAAGAACACCGATTGTTGTAATAGCAATAGAAGAGTGAAAGAGATGCAACATTACAGCATGTAGAGAGAGTGTAGGGAACTAGTAAGAGGAAGCGAGTTGATGAGGCGAAAAGCTTTAGATTCTACTCTTTCGAGAAGTGCGGTATGGGTGGAACCTCCCCACACATGAGAACAATATTTATAATCACCCAAGACAGCTAACTAAATAACATGCCTGCAATTTCATTTTTCATTCCATTATCTTTTACTCTCGTGGACTACACTTGCCTCGACGACACTGCGATTTTAAGACCTTTCGTGCCATTTAGGTGTCGATTTTTTCCTGGTGAGCGATAGCGATCCTGTAATTTAAAGCGAACTGGCTTTTGGCCGGAAAATTTTCTACCGAAAAATGTACAAATTTATCTTGAAAGGGGGTCTAGGGGGTGTAATTATAAGCTTGATGGAGGTCTATGGAACAATCTAAAAAACTAAAGGGGGTCTAGGGGGTGTAATTTATAAGCTTGATGGAGATCTAGGGAACAATCTAAGAAACTAAAGGGGATATAGGGGATGTAATTTTATGCTTGATGGAGGTCTAGGGAACAAACTAATAACCCCCTTAACTCTCTCTCTCTCTCTCTCTCTCTCCCCGTCCCCCAGCTGGGATCTAGACTCACCCTCGCAACAAGGATGGGAAGAACGTTGCTTGTTGTTGATGCCCTCCGACACCGCCCAGAAACGTTTGTCTCTCGTGGACTACACTTGCCTGGACGACACTGCGGATGGCTATGTCTGTCAACGGATAGTGAGAACAGTTGAAGCGGAATTAATTAAGAGTAGCATCGTGAAGGCGGGTGAGTTTTGATGTTACGTGAGCTGTACGGTTGGTCAAATAAGTTGTGTCTCTGCTGTCATGAAGTTTTGCTCGCTGTGTGCTGTATTAATGTCTGCCAGATGTTGAAAAGGGTTATTTAGTTTTCAATCTAGCAGCTAATCTGTGAGACAAACTGCCGAACAACGTCGTAGACTGTCACGCAGTCCAAACTATCAAAGGTCACTTAGACAAATATCTAGCCACAAATCCCCGACTGAATGCGTTTGAACTTGAGTAATGGACTAATTTGTTTTATGTCTGCCTGTTGCTCTGTCCCTTTGTTTTTGTCTTTCTCCCTCAACACCAAAATATGAAGCCATCTGTTTCCAGTGTGTGATGACCCCTGCGAGGAATGCTAAGGGATCCTTATAAACAATTAACACTTACGGTGCGGGCATATTTCCGCCTGTTTCCGGTATATTAGGGCTCATACAGGCACTCCAGAATTATTAACCCTTTGGCTGCGGGCTGTTTTGGGCTATTTAGGGCCTATTCAGGCACTCCTGAATGATAAATCAAGCATTCTGCATTAAATGAAGTATATTCTGCCGAAAACTAGGCGAAAATAGCTTCAAAATGACACCAGAACGGACCGTATACGTGGTCTAGTTCACCCGCAGTGATCCCAGTGAAACGCGGGAACCCCGCTATTATGTAACACTCGCTCGATTGGCTGCACTTATGAGAGAGACAGAGAGAGACTCGCCCGCCACACAGCCTTGCTCAGTGAGCCGCTCGGTGCTCTGAGGGTCGGAGGTGGGCCCCTCACGCTCCCACCCACTGACACTTGATTCTTACGTTTTTTACAGGATTTTAAAGCCTGGAAATTGCTGTAACTTGCCAAAACATTCCAGAACGTCACCCGCAGCGAATGGGTTACGCAAGTGTATGAATGAAATTAAATTTATTCAGCCAAAAACTAATGCCAGAACGAGCTTCGTAGTGCGCGGGATCACCCGCAGCGCTACCATAGACATCGGCAAATATTCGCTAATTATGAGCAATGTTGCGCTACATTTGCCTTTGGCAGCGCTGCATTGTCTCGTGAGATATGAGGCCCGAGTCTCAGTGCCTAGGCAGCCAGCAGAGGGGAGCCTCCCGCGCTCCCGCTCTCTTACACTCGTCCCCACAGGCTTTAAGAGGCTTTAAATTGCCTTATATTGCCATGACGTTCCAGAATGTCTCCAGCAGCCAATGGGTTAAGGGTAGACTGTACAGCAACGAGACCAATGTGGAATGTGAGGCAGATACTAATGGCAGAACCGTATAGTTATCAATCTTACCTTAGCAACCTTTCTGTCTTATATATCTATAAATCTAGTCTATCTCTGTATAGGAAGCTAGGTAGTAAGTACTGCATGTGTTCATTTATCCCTCTAGGTCCAAGTTGTAAGGCACCGTTTGAGCTAATAGGTAAGAGTTGCTACTGGGTGGGAGTAGAACGCAACGGCATAACCTACAGTGACGCCAAGACCAAGTGTGAGGCAGCGTCTGGAAAACTGGCCAGCTTCCCCGATACCGAGTTATTGATGCGGTTCTCCCAATACCTCGACAGATCTTATGACGGTAAGTATTTTAAAGGGGGTCACCTGCTTTTTTTCTCTCTTTCTCTGGCTTGTATCTATTCGGCCCCATTCAGCCTACTGTTTTAAGACGTTTACTCCCATCCAGGTGTCGATTTTTTCCTGGTGAGCGGTAGCGAGCCAGCATATTTTGGTTAATGTTTTTGACAGCAGGGTAAATTTGTACATTTTTCGATAGAAAAATGTCTCCGGCGGAGCCGAATTTCTCCATACAATGTTGGTTCGCTATCGCTCACCAGGAAGAAATTGACACCTAGATGGGGATAAACGTCTTACGACAGTAGGCTGAATGGGTCCGAATAGATACAAGCCAGATAAAGAAAGAAAAGGAGAGAAGAAAAAAAAAGCCGGTCACCCCTCTGTTCTGGTTACCATTAGAAAATTGTCTTTAGTTTGTAATCTACCTCTACGACTCACATGCATAAATCCTCTCTCAATAAACCCTCTTAGTAACACGGGTCCTTCTTAAGGGGAGATCTCCACTCGAGGGATTTTTTTGCTTGACCCCTTTCTCCCTCATGTTTAGCCCCATTGCTTTTGAAATTATAACACGTTTTCCCCATTAGTTTAGCAATTTAAAGAACTTTCACCCCATATTAAGACCTTTCGTGCCATTCAGGTGTCGATTTTATCCTGGCGAGCGATAGCGAGCCTGTAATTTAAGAGGAACCGGCCTTCGGCCGGGCCATTTTTCTACCGAAAAATGTACAAATTTATCTTGAAAGGGGGTCAAGGGGGTGACATTTTTAGATTGCTGGAGGAGTAGGAAACAAACTAAAAACCTCCCCTTAAACTGCATAAAATCATCAACTCAAATGCATAAATCCTCTCTCAATAAACCCTCTTAGTAACACAGGTCCTTCTTAAACTGCATAAGATCATCTAATTATAACCAGAATCAAAGATACAAAGACGTCATGGTGCCGAGGGGTCAACCATTGTCGTACCCTTTACCCTAATTAGCAGTCGCATTTCTTGGCAACCGATAGCGAGCTTAGCTTTGCCAATAATTAATCAAGATATATCAAAGTAGGATCCGTCGAACCCTCAGCGACGGATAATAGAAATCTGCAACACAAAGTAAAGAGCCTAGATTTGCTAATGAACTGTTCAAGCTAAGACTGTCGGGGTGGCCTATAGCGACATTGGTAGAGCGCTCGGTTTCTAGCCGGGAGAACCGAGTTAGATTCTCGGCAGGTGGAGTTATTTGGGCAATCTCCTCACACCCCTTTTGCCTGTTTCGCCTGACAGTAAAACAGGTTACGTGCCAGGGTGAAAAGGGGTCTCCGGATCCTCCTGTCCTTCAACCCCTTTAAAAAAAAAAAAAAAAAAATCAAATTTAAGACCTATCGTGCCATTTAGGAGTCAATTTTGTCCTGGCGAGCGATAGTGACCCTGTAAATATAAGAGGAACCGGCCTTTGGCCGGGAAATGTTTCTATCAAAAAATTTACAAATTTATCTTGAGGGGGGTCTAGGGGACATTTTTCTATAATTGAGGGAGTTCTGGGGAGGAACTTAAATAATTATAAAAAGATACACAAGGAAATAAATACACCCATCCCCCCCTAAAATAATGACATATATAACATAAACTAATCTACTTTATCTATCCCCCACCCCCCACCCCCACCAGCGGAGACGAAAGCTAGGTACCAGTACTGGGTGGGCGGTGAAGGGGTCAACAACGCTTGGACCTGGGTTTCCAGCGAGAAAATCAAACTTGAGTCACATATGTAAGTTATCCATAACGATAAGTCTATAATGGTACTGTTAAGTCATCGGTAAGTCAAACTACGATAAGTCAATGGTCCTGTTACTACCTCAGTCACTGTTACTGTTAGGTCACATATGTAAGTCCACCAACGTTAAGTTAAGAGAGGGTTTTTAGTGTTCCCTAGACCTCTATCAAGCTTAAATTCACACCCCCTAGACCACCTTTCGATATACATTTGAACATTTTTCTACCGAAAAAATTTCCGGCCAAAGGCCGGTTCCTCTTAAATTACAGGCTCGCTATCGCTCGCCAGGAAAAAATACACACCTAAATGGCACTAATTGTCTTAAAATCAGGTAGTTTTTTAAAGCTTGATAGAAGTCTAGGGAGGAGACTACTGTACAAAAATTTGAAAAGATAATATAAAAGAGGAAATAAATATGCCCATCTCCCCTTAACCCGTTCAGTACCAGAGACGTCCATTACCTCATATTCTGGCAATTATTAGACAAATTTATTCCGCTTAGGAAGGACCTTATCAATATTAAGTCTTCAAACAATCTCAACCAACCCTATTAACTACCACAGATCCTTCCTAAGCTGCAAAATATCATCTAAATACAGCTAGATTAAAATATTACGTAAGTCGCTGGTACTCAAAGGGTTAAATTAATAATCTCCCCCTAATGATCCCCGTGGTTCCCCCCTGGCAGGTGGGCCTCGGACAGCCCCATGGTCAGCACCCGCCCCATGTACGCCACCCTGGCCGCCGTGGACCTCCGTCACAGCCGCCGCCAGCTGGTGGAACTAGGACCCACGGACGAAGCCTTGGGGTTCATCTGCGAGACCATGGCCACCGAGGCGGAGGAATGAGATGTGGGATTATAAGCTGCAGTCATTTTGGAAGGAGGAGGAGGAGGAGGAGGAGGAACGAGATCCGGGATTATAAGCTGTAGTGATGGGTTGGGTGTGAAAGGGATCTCTGCTGTGTGTGGGCCAATTGACTCTCTGCAGACTCCCGTTTTCTTATGTTCTTATAAAGCTGCAGTAATTTTAGCATGAATATGAGGAGTAGCCATATCATTTTAATGCAAATAATTACCTAAAATGTTAATTATATTTATCAGGCATTATATTTCAGAAAATGTTGGCATTATAATAAATTATTATATTATATTATATTAAAAAGTGGTGAAGCTTATATTGTTGTTTGATTAATTGTTTATACTGTAATTTGAGGCTATTTTACATGACCGTATTGCTGGGCGGGTATATTTACCAAAAACGAGCTTCATTCCATGCTCTTTTTCATGCATAGGCAAGAGCCAGTACGTAATACAGTTATATATCCGTGAAAGAGCGATAATAGAGCTTTCCAATGACACCTGAATTATCCTTGTACGACCACGGGTTCTCTTGCAACGATCGTGTAACCGGAGGTGAAAATACCCTAAAATTAGGTATTTTTCCCGTTTTGTTTCCTTGTTGCGCGAGGTAGGGAGGTGGTGAGGAGAGATAGTATGTGTCAGTGACAGCCACAAGGTGGTGGCGAGCAGTCCGAGGCCAGTTATCGTCCCCCCAACGCGCGGTCTCTCTCTCATAACTCCCGTCATCAAAATGGCACCTGTCAAATGAAGGGCGCCGCAGGGGTGGCCAATATTCTCTCTCCCGTCATATGACGGGCACCGTCGGTTGAGGGTTAAGAGGGAGGTAGTCACATTTTCTGGACCCTCTTCTCCCTCATGTTTAGCATATTTGTTTGATATTTTAAGACATTCGTTCCGTTAGTTTGGCGATTTTGAGATCTTTCGCATAATTTCTTTGTCAATATTAAAACAGTTCGTGCTATTTAGGTGTCAATTTTTGTCCTGGCAAACGATAGCGAGCTTGTAACTTTGGAAGACTCTGCTTTCGGCTGGGACATTTTTCTATCGAAATATGTAAAAATATATCTTGCAGGAGGGTCTTCGGGGTGTTATTTTATGCTTGATGGAGATCTAAGGAGGAAACTAAAAAAAGATAATAAAAAGATGCATGTACCGCCGACGTCTATTAAATTTTATTCTAGGTATATTTAGACGATATTATTCAGTTTAAGAAAGGCCTCTAACGATAAACAGGGTTCGAACTATCTTTATTAACCCTTTTAACTACCACATATCCTTCTTAAGCTGCACAAAATCGACTATAGCTACAATACAATTAAAAAGACGTCGCCGGTACAGAAGGGGTTAAGAAGGGTCTCCGATATAACAAAGGACTAACCCTTTCATGCCGTTTAATATTCTGAGATAACTGCCTTGTTGGTGTTGTTGTTGTTGTTGTTGCTGTTGCTGTTCCCCAGGCTGTCTGGCCGAGCAACCCCAAGGTCCTGAGCAAGGCCAAGGCCATAACCGAGTGGCCCTACAAAATCCTCCCTGCTTACCACTAACAAAGCCCGGGTGACCGAAGCAGGGAGCTGAGGAGGGTGCGGAAACGCCCGGGAAACCAAAGCCCCACCCAAAGCCATGTGCCCCTCAGCAATTATGAAGGGAGAGTTGAGGGGCAAGGGAAAAATGTGACGCTTTGGCTCCCAATCTGCCAACCTCTAGGTTGGCAGTAGGGAGGTCAATCCACGGAAAATACGCCGCCACTCGAGATCTAGAAAAGATATAAGTAAAAGGAAGTCAGAGTAAGCTATGGGTATGGCAGAGAACGCTCAGCTCTCACTCTGATAGACCAGCCCATCACCTTGCTGGTGTAATGGTTAGTGTTCAAAATCAGTATGTGATAACCCAGGTTCCAATCCCGGTGGATCACATTCTTGCTTTCATTAATTTCTAAGGGAGGTGTTTAGTATTGGAGTGGAATTAATAAAACTAGAATAGTTTGATCTCAATCTTATAATTGTATGTATGTATGTATAATACTCAGGCACATACCCCATAGCTAGGGGTAGCCCTACCCCCGACTCGAGACAGAGCTCGGACAGGGACAACAGAGCACAACATAAAAAAAAAATATATATATAATTCACACACATCTAGGTCGATCAGGAGAAGACCCCAGAGAAATAGGATCACTAGGGGCCTCCAACACCCCCCCCCCCCCCCCCCAAAAATGCAAAGACGTCCCCGGTACAGAAGGGGTTAAAGATTTATGCACAATGTCAGAATGAAAGGTAAATAGTAGACACCGCACCGAAGGGGTTAAGTATCCTAGAAAAGGTCCGTTAATCGTGTCCTTGTGTGCGAAGGGGTTAGGGGGACATGGGCCGTTTTTCTGGTCCTCCTTCTTCCTCATGCTTAGCCCCATTAGTTTTCAGATTTTATGACGTTCGGCCCATTAGTTTGGCGATTTTCAGACCTTTCGCTCCATTTCTGTCAATTTTAAGACCTTTCATGCCATTTAGGTTATTAATTTTTTTCTGATGAGCAATAACAAACCTAACATTAACTGTAGGAGGACCCAGCCTTTGGCTGAGAAATGTTTCTACCGAAAATTACAGGCAGCGATTAAAAATATTGACACCTAAAAGGCACGAAAGGTCTTAATATTGACAATGAAATGGGGCGAAAGGTCTTAAATTTACCAAACTAATGGTACGAATGTCTTAAAGTCTCAAAATAAATGGGTTTAACCCTCCAAGCCCGTGTGCACTCTTAGAAGGCATTAGCCATTTCCCCCGTGGGCCCTGGGTGGCCTCTTAACAGCCTAAGGGCTATTCTAAAGCCGGTATCACACAAGCTCTTTTTCACTCAACATTTATCCTCAACACTAGTCTGGCAGCTTATGAGGTAGACATGTAATAATATTTCGGTTACCTAAATTCATCTCCTGCCAGTCTAGTTTCCGATACCAGTGCAAAATATTCCAGAAATGTTGCCAGAAAAATGTTGATCATCGAATGTAGACTATAAAAGCTCTCGTGTGATACCGGCTTAAGGCTTAAAACCACTTAAAACTGCACTAGAGAAAGTGTTGTTGTCTTGGTTCATATAACCAATAAGAACAAAAACACAGCCAGCCAGTCGTGTGACTCCTGCTTGCAAGTAAGCCTTACGAAAGCTTGTATTGATTTTCTTGAGTCCCAAACGATGCATGAAAACAGAAGAGTGACTTAGGAATGGTTACAATGGTAAAATAAATCAGTAATCAATAATCAATATACAGTATTCAATATCATTACATAATACATAATAAGCATTACATAATACATAATACATAATCAATAATCAATAATCAATATACAGTATTCAATATCATTACATAATACATAATCAATAATCAATATACAGTATTCAATATCATTACATAATACATAATCCATAATCAATAATCAATATACAGTATTCAATATCATTACATAATACATAATCAATAATAAATTGTTGGACGAATATAAACAGACCGTAGCCGCATGCGGACGATGCTCGGTATTTCCCGCAAACTCTCGAACTTATTTCTCACCTCACATCGTCATCGTCCTATTGCAAGATAACAACGACTACTGCCGCTGGAATATATATATATAACCTAGGTTAGGCATTTTGTTGGCGTATTTATAAGTGCGCCAACATCTCGAGAATTCGCCGATTCACCCAGATTCAGGACTCCTGCGAAAATTTAAAAGCACGAAATCCCGTAGATCGAGGGTTAAACATGAGAGAGAAGGGGGTCCAGAAAAAATGTACTCCCCTCCTCCCCCCCTTAAGAACTTTGGTAAGGGATGGGTACGGAATGATCCCTGGCTGTGTAAGGGACTACTTGAGGAGCGATTGGTATTTTGGTATTGGTACTTTTGCCAACGTCTGTAGATTGGTGAAGGCCTGGGTGGTTACGGATCTTATGGTGAAGCGGACAACCTCTTAAGAACTTTGTAAGGGATGGGTACGGAAGGATACCTGGCTGTATAAGGGAACTACTACTTGAGGAGAGACTGTAGGTTGGTGAAGGCCTGGGTGGTGGCTACGGGATGGCTGTAAAAGGGAACTACTACTTGAGGAGAGACTGTAGGTTGGTGAAGGCCTGGGTGGTGGCTACGGGATGGCTGTATAAGGGAACTACTAGTTGAGGAGATACTGTAGCTTGGTGAAGGCCTGGGTAGCTACAGGATGGCTGTGTAAGGGAACTACTACTTGAGGAGAGACTGTAGGTTTGTAAAGGCCTGGGTGGTGGCTACGGGATGGCTGTAGAAGGGAACTACTACTTGAGGAGAGACTGTAGGTTGGTGAAGGCCTGGCTGGCTACGGGATGGCTGTATAAGAGAACTACTACTTGAGGAGAGACTGTAGCTTGGTGAAGGCCTGGGTGGCTACGGGATGGCTGTAAAAGGGAACTACTACTTGAGGAGAGACTGTAGGTTGGTGAAGGCCTGGGTGGTGGCTACGGGATGGCTGTATAAGGGAACTACTACTTGAGGAGAGACTGTAGCTTGGTGAAGGCCTGGGTGGCTACGGGATGGCTATATAAGGGAACTACTACTTGAGGAGAGACTGTAGGTTGGTGAAGGCCTAGGTGGCTACGGGATGGCTGTGTAAGGGAACTACTACTTGAGGAGAGACTGTAGGTTGGTGAAGGCCTGGGTGGCTACGGGTCGGATGGTAAAGCGGCCACCTTGAACCACCTGTACGTTGGTTCCAGGACCTCCCTGGACCACCTGGGGGAAAGAAAGTATTCTTTGTTGTATCATCATGTTACTATCATATTCTATCTACTCCAGCACACACTCCATTATTATATATATATTATAATGTAAAACTTGCAAAATAAACAAACCAAAACTTATACGAACACAGTAAAAAGACAAAACAAATAATCAAAATAGCTATGTGGAAACAACGCTTAAGTAAAATATATATTTTTGTTTTCAATTATTATTATTTTTGTTTTTCTATTGTTTTTTTGTGAGGTTATTGTGTGGCCGACTCGAGACCTGAACAGGGACAACACTACAAAACAAAAACAAAAAACACAAAAAATACATAACACACAATCACACACATCTACTGTAGGTCGTCCAGGAGAAATACCCAGAGACCCCGACCCATGTTACTCACCATAATAATAATTGTAGTACAGGTCTACCTCGATTTACGATTGGGCTTCGTTCTTGAAAACCCAATCTTAAATAGAAAAGTATATTGTAAAAACTTGCAAATTAAACAAACCAAAACATGGACGACACAGTATAAAGGCAAAAGAACTTATCAAAATAGCTTAGCAGATTATAATGTAAGACTTGCAAAATAAACAAACAAAAACTTGAACGAACACAGTAAAAAGACAAAACAACTAATCAAAATCGCTATGTGGAAACAACGCTTAAGCGAAATAATAATTCCTTATAAATAAAAGAACAGAATCATCACATAGAGTGTACATTACTACATGAGCAAGTTACAACATTACTACCTGAGCAAGTTAATCTGTTTCCTAATAAGGCAAACAAAATCAAAATAGTAAACATACCTGACCAGGCTGAACAATCTGTAGGTTGGCTGAGGTAGCACTCTGGACCAGTAGGTTTTGTGTACCAGCGGTGCCTCCGACTAATAGGTTAGCCCCACCTGCTGTACCCCCCAGTAACTGTAGCCCCCCTGCCCCACCCCCGGCACTGGTGATGACCATTTGGTGTCCACTTCGCACACCACCGCCACCAGCTCGACTCACGGTCTGCACCAGCTGCACAGTCTGCCCTCCAAGTGTACCTAAGGAAGCTAAAATTAAATTGTATGTATGTACCGTATGTATATATACACAGGCCCAATCCCCATTTTTCCTTTTTACATTCCTGAAAACCTGATCTTGAATTGAAAATCATATAACAACCCCTAAAATTAATGGGGGTAAATGGGGACACGTTCTCGGACCAGCCAAATCTCCAAACACAAATACCTGAAAACCTACAATAATATCATAAATTGACCACTTGCGAGTTCCAGGCTATAAGGAAGGTGGATTTGTTTACATCAATATTTAGCAGAATTACCAGCTATAATACGGTTGTAGTACATTTATAAATACCTAAAACCAAATTCAACGTACTTCTTGTCAATCAGAAACCTACATTATTATTGCATTTCTGTTTTATATCGATAGTTCAGCTCCAACTTCCTTATAGCCAGAAACTCGCAAGTGGTCAATTGTGGCATCGGATATTGATGGAGACCTGTATAGCACTGAAGGAGCAAATTACCCGAGTCAGGCGTTGTGGTTGGTGTAGGCCGTGGAGTGAGGTGTAGGGTCGGTGTGGTGGTGGTAGTAACACCTTGGTGATGATGGTGGTGGTGATGGGTGGTAGTGGCCATTAGTGTTGAACCAGCTGGGGCCGCTGACCTCAGGATCTGTGCCACTGCTGCCACCGAGGTCACTGGGGTAGTGGTGGTCATGGATGGGGTGCTGAGAATGACGGGGCAGGTTGTCAAAACAGCAAATTTGTTTGAAGATTGACTGAATATGAGAAGGGATACAAGAAAATTAACATGAAATATGATTGTTTTGGCCATTTTATCACTTCCAAAACCATAATTGTATATATAAACCATAATTTGATTTTTTGTTTTCTTTTTTTGCTAGACGCCATAATTCCCGAGAAGGGGTGGCCATGAAGATTAGGCGTTTGTCACGAATTGCTCCGTCAAGTTGCCTGGGCTTGACATCTACCAATAACATTTTGACGTGAGGATTCGATCCGCCGACCCTTTGATCAGCAGCCGACCCTCTACTGCCTATGCCATGCCTATATGATCTTTACATATAATATAATCTATTTTTTATTAATTTCACCACAACACCAAACACCTCCAATGAAATTAATGAAAGCATATATGTGATCCACCAGGATTCGAACCCGGGTTATTACACACAGATTTTTAGACACCTTAACCATTACACCACCAAGACGACTACAAATATTGTACCCTGCTTTCGTTTGGCACCTTGGCATGGGGGCCGGTGCTGGGATGACGGGGGCAGGACGGGGGGCGGCATAGCGATGCTGCAAGGGGGTCACAGTGGGCTTGATACTCTGGGCGGAGGCGCGGTTCTTCTTATACTCTCGACGCCATAATAGCCACCTAGCCACCTGGAAAGATAGTTGTGATTGGAAAAACACTCCTCTATGCAATGTCTTCATCTTCATTACTCCGCTATTAGGCAGGTTTTGTAGCTTACTAGCTACGTCTATTGTTATGAAAACTTGTCACTATAGGTAGCGCCAACGAATTTGACAATAATCTGGACCCCTTAACTTCTTATAACTAAATGAATGAAAGCAATCGAGCTGACATTTCCATCATTTGGGAAGAGTATAAAAGGAAATAGGCATGGAAATAGGCATGGAAATAGGCATGGAAATAGGCATGGAAATAGGCATGGAAATAGGCATGGAAATTTACAGCCAGTTTGCTCAACGTCCTTTTGAGTTACGAAGAGGTCAGGGATCCAGATAATTATCAAGTTTGTTGGCACTACCTATAATATGAAACAGACATGGTTGTTGTTGTTGTTGTTGTTGTTGTTCCCCAAGCTGCCTGGCCGAACAGCCCCAAGGCCCCGAGTAAGGCCAAGGCCATAAACGAGCGCCCCCACAGAACCCTCCCTGCCGACCACAATAAAGCCTGGGTGACCGAAGCCACTCCATGGCGGGGAGCTGAGGAGGGTGCGGAAACACCCGGGAAACCAAAGCCTCACCCAAGGCCCTGTGCCCCTCAGCAATTATGAAGAGAAAGTTGAGGGGCAAGGGAAAAATGTGACGCTTTAGCTTCCAATCTTGGTAGATTGGGAGGTCAATCCACGGAAGAGACGCCGTCACTTGAGATCTAGAAAATATATAAGTAAAAGGAACAACATGGTTAAGTTAAGTAGAGCAGATTAACCAGACCACTGTAGAGACATGGCAGTTTCTTATGTTCCCGTTAGTTATCGAGGAATCAGTTGCTAAGGGATTCAATTTACCGTTAGATGAAATGAAACCAAGCATATGTGCATCTCTTTATAAGTTACCTGCTTGTTGTTGCGGTCGCCCTTATCCTCCAACTGCTGGTAGTAGGCCTCGCGCAGCACCCTGAAGGCCTGCAGTGTGGCGTACGGCAGCTGTGTCACTGGGTCAAAGTAACGGGCCGGAAGTCTGAGTAGGAACAAAAAATATATTGTAAATTTACGTATTAATTTATTAATTAATGTTATGGCTCTGTCTTGAGTCGGCCACCCTCAGCTAAAAAAAAAAAAAAAAACACAAAAAAAAATGGGGAATGTGCCTGAGTAGATAGCTAGATAGACTTATTAATTCACTATTTATGAGTTTTGGGCTATAAGAAAGTTCAATCTATAGACACTAGTTATTTCCTAACCTGGTAATGGGACAGATGTTCTTGGAGACGGCCTTGGGTTTGGTCCTCCTGAAGGTGCGCTTGAAGGTGGACTCGTCGGAGAAGGTGATAAAGGTGCGCTCACACTTCTCAATAGACTCTAGGGGTGGTGTTGGTTCTTTAGTGCAGACCGATGTGGTGGTGTTCTCCTTGTTGCTCTCACTCACTTCCATGCTCTCCTCCCCACTCATGGCCAACTGGGGGCAACAACATTACTTAAAATAATAATACAATTACAGTACAGTTACCCTATACCTCATTCTGTGGTCAATAATAATACAATTACAGTACAGTTACCCTATACCTCATTCTGTGGTCAATTTTTTGCTAATGTCAGTATGTTGTCGAGTTTCTTAACAGTAAGGACATACAACCTTGTATTTTTTTCTTCCCAAGCTGCTTGTTTTGACTTCTCATGGATTACTCAGTTTTTAAAGCATTATGTAAGACATTGTAAGTACCGGTAGGTGCATAAAAGTCCTCTTTCTGATAACACTTAGGGAGAACAAAAATATTAAATAATCTTCTGCCCTCTATTTCGATTTTTTAATTCATTGGGGAGGGCGGCGCTGTCTGTCCATAAGTATTAAAAATCTGCAAGTGTTAAAAAAAGAGTGATAATCCACAGTCTTCTAAACTTAAAGGAAGTTTCCACGAGGCAAATTTTTACTAATATTGATAACAAACTTGATTGAAGCTAAAATTAGTCAAGGCTACCCAAGATTGCTCCAAAACTATCTTGACTTCTCAATATGTAAACAAACTTTGTATCGATGTCCCGTCAGAGGGTGCAAATCGCGTCCTGTGCGTGAAAGGGTTAAAGATCAAACAATAACTTTAGACAATAACAAACGATAACTTTAGACACTATAATAAATCTAACCTGCTGTGTGGCCTCAACATCAACACAGGGGTCTGGGGTAACAGTTGTATCCTCAGTGGTGGTGGGTGTGGGCGTTGTGTCTGACGATGATAGTTCTGTGATGAGGGGCATGGCTACTGACTGGTACCGCACAAAGGCACCGGTGAACCCTCGACGCACCACCTTGGGTTTCTTGCGGTCCAACTCAGCTAGCTCGTACTTCTCTGGTGGAGAAAATGGTTAATCAACATTAAACAGGCAATTCATTTCTGGTCAACCCCTCGAGGATCAACACGTCTGGGAATAAATATAATACACAGTCCAACTTTAAATACAATTGGGAAACTATCATCAATATAGTTACGAAAATAAAAAGACTATAAAGAAACATTGCTTTACATTTTATAGCTCTAAATTCAAGAAACCCATGTTCACTGACATGAATCACTGAGCCATGAAAACTAAAGTACTGTAGTGAGTTTTATTAATTATGTTAATTTTCTTCATTTTGATAAGCTTCATTGGTTTCATTGAATTAATTAACCCTCTGAGTACCAGCGACGACAACGTGTCGTCGGTAATGTATGTAACGCTAAACCACACGACGCACAAGTGTCGTCGGGGTTTAATTACTCTGGTCCTATGGCACCTAGAGGGCTCAGATTTGTATGGAAACTGTGTAAGTGTCCCACGCAACCATGCCGATGGTTGAAAACTCTCAAAGTCAAACCGTGTGCGCGTGAGCGCGCAAAAACTTATTTTTTGGGTGTTTTTGCCTTCAATTTTTTACTCTTGTAAAATCGACTTTCGGGGGCTCCGTAGGACCCCCTTTTGACCTTTTTTATCGTTTTTTGGGGGGGCGGTCCTTCATTCCTAACCCATTCGCTATTGTTTCTGGAAAAAAACAAAAATTTCAAAACCTGCTGGTCCCTGGTGGTACATTTATTTATAACTAGCTGGGGCTCAGTGGGTTAATTAGGAATATTTGTAAAATTATTTGTCTGCCTGCGATCAGAACCTCTCCGGGTGGTCGGGGGAGTGCTGGAGGGACCTTGGTGACCCTGGTCTCTGGGTCTTCTCCTGGATGACCTAGATGGGTGTGAATTTGTTTTTTGTTTGTTCACTGTTTTCTGTTGTGTTTTGTGTCGTCCCTATTCTTGCTCTGTCTTGAGTCGACCACTCCCAAAAAAAAAAAATGGGGATTGGTCTTGAGTAAATAGATAGATGATAGATAGATAGATAAGAAGTTAGCAAAAGACAAGATTATTGCCAAGTTTCAAACCCACCTAAACTCTTGAGATTTATTTCCTCGGTGATCTTGGCCTCCTCCAGCAGTTCCTCCTGTGTGAGGCGGGGTAGAGCGGGCGCCACGTCTTTCTTCTTCAGTTGTCGTCGTCGTTCTACCTCCGCTCTCTCTCTCTGGCGCTTCACTGTCTCGGCCGACTTCATTTGGGTCGACTTGCGGATACCTTTCTTCTCTGTACATAAAAAACATATACAATACATATAAGTATTAGTAATAATAATAATAAGTTAATAACCATGTTACTTATTTCTCACAAGCGCCAATTTTTCCTCAGAATACACTGGCGCTCGAAAACCAAAAACTCTATAATCATTATGGGGATTAAGTTTATCAGTATCGATACAGTCAAGTGACGAGAAAGATACAAGAAGAGTGTAGCTGGTATCAACAAGGAGTTTTTCATTACATTTTCTTCGGCAATTCTGATCAGCTAGTTTCCTAAAAAAAAAAATTGCACAAGCCTTCATCTACCAAAAATAATAAAACTTAAATTATTTTCCGATTACAATTTTGTGGAATCCTACCTAGAGCAGCAAGGTCAAATATAGCATTGGTTTGTTTCTTCTGGGGGCTCTTCTTCTCCTTAACTTTGGCAGCGGAAGGTTCTCGGGACACTGGCTTCGGTTCCTACCAAAGAAAATAAGAAAAATTAGGTACACGGTCTCGAATCGGCCACCCCCAGCAAAAAAAAATAAGGGCCAGCTCACTAGCAAGACAAGTACAGCACCCCTACCCTATATTAAACTAATCATTTAATATTCAATTACTGTACAAGCAATTTTACTTGAACTTTTGTATATACCTGTTATAACATTTAACATTGGGCGGGTGCCCAACCCCGAAAGGGGTTGAAATAGGGGAGCTATCCCCCCGCCAAAGGCGGCTTTCTAGGGCCTTTCCTAGCTGATGCTGAGAGGATTGGGTTCTAGTCATGTGGTGATGGGCTGGTCTATCAGAGTGAGAACTGAGCGATCTCTGCCATACCCATAGCTTACTCTGACTGTTCCTTTTACTTATATATTTTCTAGATCTCAAGTGACGGCGTCTCTTCCGTGGATTAACCTCCCAATCTACCAAGATTGGAAGCCAAAGCATCACATTTTTTCCTTTGCCCCTCAGCTTTCTCTTCATAATTGCTGAGGGGCACAGGGCCCTGGGTGGGGCTTTGGTTTCCCGGGCGTTTCTGTCGCCCTCCTCAGCTCCCCGCCATGGAGTGGCTTCGGTCACCCATGCTTTATTGTGGTCGGCTGGGAGGGTTCTGTGGGGGCGCTCGGTTATGGCCTTGGTCTTGCTCGGGGCCTTGGGGCTGTTCGGCCAGGCAGCTTGGGGAACAACAACATTTATTTCAAGTCTCATATTACCATACAACAAGCATACACCTGGTTTGAAAAAAGCTTTGTGATTACTAAAGCATTTTATTTTATTAAATACCGGGTATTGCTCTCAGCTTCTTAGTATACGTTCTACTAGGGTTAACCCCTTCTGTACCGGAGATGTCTTTTTACGTATATTCTTGCTTTATTTCGATGATTCATGCAGTTTAAGAAGAATCTGTGGTAGTGTAATGGGTTAGGTGAAATAGTTTAAAGCCTGTTAATTAAACTGAATAAAATTGTCTAATAGCAGCCAGAATAAAACTAAAAAGACATCGCCGGTACAAGAGTGGTTATGCAACACCCATCCCCACATGTTTGAGAATAAGAACTGCTGACTAACCTGATAAGCCTTGGTAATGAGCCGTCCAACCTTCCTCTTTCCAGCCTTGGGGTCATCCTCTGTGTCGGAGACCACCTCATCGTTCTCGTCAATGCTGAAGTCCGAGTCTACCTCGTCATCCACCTCCGCCTCCGACCTGGGAATAAGTCAATGCTACAGTACAGGTCTCCCTCGATTTGCGATTGGGTTATGTTCCTGAAAACCCGATCTTAAATAGAACATTTTTATAGCAAACCCTAAAATTTATTAGGTAAATAGGGATGCATTCTTGGACAGGCCCAAACCCAAACACTTAAAAACCTATAATAATGTTGTAAATTGGGGCATCGGATAGTGAGGGAGACCTGTACAGGTAAAAGTTGAACAATAGAACCCCATTTATCCAGCACGTCGGGGAGATTGAAGGTACCGGATAATTAATTTTTATGAATATTATTTTTAACAGGGTTCTTAACCCCCTCCGACTCATATGACGCATCGCGTCATATGGCGGTTCCGCCCAAATACTCATATGACACGATCGCGTCATATGAACTTATCTTAATATCTCAATAATAAGTTATATGACACTCTAGCGTCATTTTGGCCTCAGTAAGTTAGGTAAGTTAGATCAGAATCTGTCGATTGATGGCAACCCCAAATTTCTCCGACTCCTAACAGTCCCTCAGTGTGATTTTGACTGTTGTGGGGAAAATACCGGGCGGTCCGCCTCCTCGTCAGTAAGTTAACTATTTCAGTCTGAGGGGGTTAACATCCCCAGAAAAAAAGGAAAAATGGGGAATGGCCCCGAATAAATATATCTTAACATCAATAACCCCACAAATGAAATTAATGAAAGCATGAATGAGATTTAAGACGTATCAACGACAGGGAAATAAAGAACTGCCACAGAATGTGACTGGATAGGGTATCAACAAAGGAAGAACTGCCACAGAAAGCGACTGGCAGGTCATGGATAACTTACTGGTAGTCAATATCATCAGCCTCCTCAGCGAACCCCCCGTAGGTGGTCTTGTAGAAGTCATCCTCCTCCTCCTCGTCCAGGAGCTTGGACATCTTGGCCCCGGCATTGTTACGACGATCTCGAACAGCCGCCATCCCGCAACACTACTGACAAAGACGCACAAAATTATTAGTGGATATATTGCAACTACAGAAATCTTGACGTTTATACTCTGTATCTCAAAAAAGGGCTAGAGCAAATAGGCTGTAAATTTTCACACTGATTACCTGACTAACTCTTCCCCAATGGCAGAAATAATAGCATGATTACTCCAGCTATTATATGGGAGTGTTTTGGGGGTTTTAACTTGACTATACACCTACAGTAGATAAATATAAAGTGAGGTTGGCAAAGAGTGACAGGACTTTTACTCCCTTCTGTACCAGCGACATTTATTCATACTTTATTCTGGCTACTATTAGACGATTTCATTCAGTTTAAAAAGGGCCTCCAGCAAATGACAGGTTTCAAACTATCTCACTTAATAATTTTTACTACCACAGATCCTTCATAAACTGTACAGAATCGTCTAAATATAGCCAGATTAAACTAAAAAAAGACATCGCCAATACAGAAGGGGTTGATAGTGTGTACAATACGCCATACCAAAACCCACCTGAAGTAGCACCCGGTAATCCAAAGGCTGCTGCTCCCAACTTCCGAAGCTCGTGTGGACAGAGTACGGGGGTTGGCTTCTTCCACGGGTGTGTTGCAGTAACTTAACACATATATATATCTTCCACGTGTTATTGCAGTAACTTAACACACATACATCTTCCACGTGTTATTGCAGTAACTTAACGCATATATATATATATCTTCCACGTGTTTGTTGCAGTAACTTACACATATATCTTCCACGTGTTTGTTGCAGTAACTTAACACTAATTTGTACAATGGTTCACTAAGTCCTGACATAGCCTACTGGAGTTGGGTTACATTCCAATACAATATCTACAGAGTTAATTGCCGTACACCATAAATTTACCGTACTCTTATATATCAAAAGTTAATATGAAATAATTACTGACAACTACTGTTATAATTGTGTAGTACAGTAATACCGATACCCATTAAAATAAAAAAACATTTCGGTATACAGAAACATACGGTACTATAGCCTACTGTATCATATATTATAAACTTCAAATAAAAAATGCCAACGTACGCCTATGTATTTGTAAACAAAAATAATAATATATAAGCCTCGCAGCCAAACGACTGACTAAGTGGGATACCAAAGACCGAGCGAACTGGATCGGCGCTAAAAACCTAACAAAAAGACTGACCTACACACGTCAATCATAACCTTTAATGTACAGTATGTATGTAGGCTACCATATTATCACTCACAAACAAACAAATTTAACTTCTGTATAACAATACAATTGATAAGTACAGTACAGTAGGCCTATATATATAATAATTCACCATTATTTGGAGATCAAAATCCAAACTTGTGAGTACCGTATTGGATGTAATAATTATACACTCTATAAACAAATATATGATAATTCATTGTTTCCTCATAAAACTTAAATTCAAGAAAAACTAGTTAATATTAACACGAAGCTCAAATGGAACTAATTACTCTATGGTAGTATAAAATACAAAAATCACACTAAATTGACTCTATTTAAACACTGACCCACTAATTTTGACCTACTGTAGAAATATTTCCATAGTAGCTACCTAGAAAGTTAAGCACACAGATTCACTCATTTTTACCGACTGTAGAAATGTTTCTCGAGTAGGTAGAAAGTTAATATGAAACGAGTGCAAAAATAAAGTGGTAAGATTATAGATAACTTCTGTAATTCCTGTATATAATTTACTACCTGTGATCATAACCACTCTAACTACAGGTCTCCCTCACTATCCGATGCCCCGATTTATGATATTATTATAGGTTTTTAGGTGTTTGGGTTTGGGTTTTGGCTGGTCCCAGAATGCATCCCCATTTACCCCATTAATTTTAGGGTTTGCTATATGATTTTTCTATTTAAGACATGAGTTTTCAAGAACATAACCCAATCGTAAATCGAGGGAGACCTGTAGTGTACATTAAAATGGAAAACTGGTGCCTTTTATGTTACTCATATTTAACCATTTAAAAATTGTACCACTCGGTGCAGTCGGCTAGTACGGTAGTATAAGTAAAGCTTATTTTAAAGAGAATATGACCTAATGTATATATTATAAGCTAATGTACACAATTCTCAAATCAAAAGGAAATTATTGCATTTGGTTCCGTATATATGAAGAAAGCTAAAACCAAACTGAAATTCTAATTACAGTATAGCATAACATGGTTGTGATAAAAAATAGATCTTGATAATGTTCATCCAAGAAAATACTGTACACAATTACTCAGAATGTCCTATATTTAACGTTACGAGTTGCGCTCCCTCAATCTTCTCGCTACCACTTGTTGTATGCTCTCCACATTCTCCGTCACAACTCCCAGGTTTGCAAGTGCCTCAATAATGTTGCTTTCCTCCCCCTCTTGGCCTTCATCTTCTTGGTCCAGATTTGCTGTCTCGTCCACTCCATTGTTCAGTGTCTCCAAGTCTATCTTGAGTTGTTCCAGCTCGTTATTAAGAATGAGAGTTTTGGTAGTGATCTGGTCTTGTGACATTGCAAAGGCATTTTGTAGACACTCTAATTCCTCTTCTAATGCCCCTAGCTTGTATTGATCAATTTCTCTGTGAACTTTAATAGTGGCAAAGTCCTGCCTGAGGCTTTGGAAGTCGCTTTGTAGTTTATATATGGAGGAATCCTTCTGCCTGAGGTACTTCATATCAGCAGTCTTATCGATATTACAGTACTGACGCTTAACATGCTGCATGTGGCTGGCTCGGAGCACTTCACAGCAGCTGCCATCAAGAAACATGTCCTGAGCCTTCTTACTCTTCAGTCGGGTCCTCATCAGCGTCATCATGAAGCAAGCGTTAAGAAGGGAGACAGGGTGGAACGTGGTGACACCTCTTGACTCCATCAACACCCTGACACGTTCGACCAGCAACTCTAAGTTGATGGAATGTGACCCTCCAGCTATCAACTCACTCTGGTTCTCCTCCCGCCAGTTGTCATACACTTCTAGTAGCTCTCGTCTGGTCACTGGCTTACACAGTACACCATTAACCTCCGTCTCTTTCTCATGGGTTGAAAACTGAAGCATGGCATGAATTATGTTATCCACATTCTCCTTGTCTAGCTCTTGCTTGACGGGAGAAGGTGATTCTTTTCTAGCAGTCTTGGGAACCTGTAGCATTTTGTGGCTCTGAGCACTTTCAGGAGATTCTAAGACAGACTTCTTGCTAGAGAGTTTGTCAGGACTTTCTAGAGGTTTATTGCTTCTTGATTTCCCTTGCTTGAAGGATTCCATTGGCCCACTTGTTGAAGCTGGTGCTTTTCTGAACTTTCCTCTGGGTTTTTTCCTTGTGGACCAGTATTCCTTCAGCAACTCTTCACACTGTAAATCCTCCTCATTCACCCAACTATCCTCATCTGGACCGAATCTCAACCATCGCACCAGATAACACAGTCGCTTAGTCTTGTCTTTATAGTGCACCTCCTTATAGTTCAAGATCTTCTCTACTTCATAGTCCACTGCTGGCGAGGAAAAGTTGCTGGTGTTCATTACCTTACGGGACATCACTTCTTTGTTTATTGGGTCCCTGTCCTCCCACTGATCAATCCCTGTTCGTATATTTTCTTCATACTCTTCTAGCGAGTCAGCAATTCTTTTATGCTTCATTCTTTTGCCAATGCTATTCATATACTTTGATGATTCACGGTCATATGCTCCAACACGTTTACATGCCTTTTTTGCATGTGAATTATCAGTATCATCAGACCAGTCAGGGTCCCTCGACATAGGTTCAGCAAAATCTCTGGTGTCACGAATATTATGGATGTTCTCACCCACCTCACTGTCACTCCTACTGCCAGCCCTACCAGTGCTGTCCTCATCCAACGTCACACGACGAACCTTTTGCTTCGACAAGAGATACTGAATATCCTCCAACCAGTCTTCCTCAAGATACATGAGAGCATCCTCCTTACTACAAACCAGCATTTCCTTATACTCATCCAAAAGCTTGACCGAGGAAGACATGAGGGTGCCTGCTGGGATCCGAATGGTTGCAACGTTTCTCTCTTTCATTAGCTGCTCAACATCTCTCAGCAAGTCTGTCACAAACACATTGCCACCTACAGCCATTTTGTTTCTAAGCCATTTGGTATACAGATAATAAATGTCACCCCTTGTGATGCATCCTTCTTTTCCTTTGGTTTCTAGGATCTCTCCATCCAAAATGTCCTCCTTGTCAAAGCCCTGATTATTTAGCTTTGCGTAAGAGATATCCTTTTTAAGACGTTTAGCACGGGGTTTCTTGGCATCACCAGGTGCAGCAGGTGGCCAGTCTCTGTCCTCATCAGGATTCAGAATGTCAGATTTCTTCTTGCCACTCCATTTTGTAACTTTAGGCACAAAGTTTAGAGGATCTGCTACTTGAGCAGGATCAGTTTGTACGGATAATCCCATTACTCCTCTTCTTGGCATCACAAACGGTAGATCAAGTTTACAATCACCATCTTGGAAAGTAGCTGCCTTTGTGATTCTACAAACAGTAGAGAGGAGGTGAACATAGTCTACGATAGGCTGACCCACCAGCTTGAACATCCTAATTGCCAAAGAAGTCTTTGGAGCACCACGAGATAAATAAAAATTGTGAAGCTCCTTAACGATACCATGAGTCAAATCAATGTTTAAGCTGCAACGTGAATTAAGGACCTCTACTGTTATACCAGCTTCTGTACAGTATGGTCCTAGGTTATAATTTAATTCTTTGAAATTTGGAACCAAATGTTTATCAATAAATGCAAAAGTAACCAGAGAAGTTTCTAAACGTTTACTTGGATTCTTCCTCATCTGGTGTACTAGGACTGCTTGCTGGCTGTAATCTAACATTGAAGAATTTAAACGAATTTCTGGTCCTGGCTTATGTTGTTTCTCTACTTGCTTCTTGGTTTTAGGAATAAAGTCTTTGTCGACATCGTCAATATCGGTCTTCTTACTGGACTTGTCAGAGCCACTAGCTTCCTTAGCAGCAGCTGACACAGGCATATTATTCTGCATGAACAGGCACTTAATTTCAATAGACTGAATCCCTTTAGCACTTGGCTTGCGAAGTCGCCCACTTTTACTGATACCTAATGATCCAGAGGGCGTTTTGGGAGACTCCTGGTCAGACTTTGTGGCCGGATCACTTGGAACATTTGCTGCCACACTGTTTTCAGCTTTAGGTAACATGGATGTATGAGCTTGAGGGATTGGACTAGTCAGTAATTGACTCTTCAAAATGCTTTCTTCTCCAATATCTTTTTCCTTTTCTTGTTGTTCAGTGCTTGAATTTCTGATGTCAGCTACAGTCTTACTCTCGTTTTCTTTTTTGTCAATTGTATCTCCACTTTGGGAACAATCATTTTGGTTATCTCTCTTTTCCTTATTAAAACTTAGTACCGGTATTTTGTTAGTACTTACACTTTGGGAACAATAATTTTTGTTATCTCTCTTTTCCTTATTAAAACTTAGTACCGGTACTTTGTTAGTACTTAATTCCTGTTGTGTATTCATGCTTCGGACTATTTCATGTTTTACAGTACTACTGGTATGATTACTATCACTACCGGTATTTGTTGACTTGCTTTCTCGCTTTACATATTTTGTTTGGTCAGAAAAACCAGTGCCAGATTTTGTCACCTTTTCAATAGTAATTGTATGCTTTACAGGCCTTCTATTAGCTTGGTCAGAAAAACCAGTGCCACAATCTTTTGCAACCTTTTCAATAGAAATGGTATTATTTCCAGACTTTATTTTAGCTCTTTCTCTTTTATCACTGATCTCTTCCACCACCGTTGACCTTTTCCCTGTTTTCCTTCCACTTTGATCACTGATCTCTTCCACCACTGTTGACCTTTTCCTTGTTTCCTTTCCACTTTGATCATTGATCTCTTCCACCAACTTTGAGCTTTTTGTTTCCCTTCCACTCTTATCATTGATCTCTTTCACCACCGTTGACCTTTTCCTCGTTTCCTTTCCCCTTTTATCATTGATCTCTTCCACCACCTTTGAACTTCTCTTCATTTCCCTTCCACTTTTATCACTGATCTCTTCTATCAACTTTGAGCTTATCTTTGTTTCCCTTCCACTTTGATCATTGATCTCTTCCACTACCTTTGAGATTTTCCTTGTTTCCTTGCGTTGTTGTCTCGTAGATTCCAGCAAGTTATCTTTCTTCTGTTTAGCAGCTTCAAATTGCTTTTCATCACTCTCCAAACTTCTTTGTGTACAAACTTTTTTCGTTGCTGCAGGTCTTCTCTCGTCACTCATCTTCATTTTTTGTTCAGCAAAATTGGTCCCAAGGTTTTCATTCTCCTCGAATTTAACTTGCTCTGAAATCCTCTTTACTTCTTGTTGCATATCTGGACCCATTTTCTTGGTAGATTTGTTATCAGATTTTTTATTTTCTCCCAAGTGTTTCATGGTTTCTTTCCTTTTAACTTGAACTTGGCCTTTAGATTTGCAATTAGATTCATTCTCCTCCAGTTCTAAGTGTCCAGTTTGTTGGCGAGACTCTGTCTCTACTTCATTCTTTACTCTAATTTCATCATCTTTGGGAGGAGCAGGAGAATTAATTCTTATCGATGATGGCAATACAAATTCAGTAGTATCAAAATTTCTGAGCTTGATATCACCATATTTCTGTCCAGCCAATGTTACTGTCAAGGCTTTCCTACGCCTCAAAATACTGCTTATTTTGTCCACATCCTCTAGATCTGCTTTATCACTTTTGATGCCACTTAATCTCTGGATCCACTTTGCAATATATTCTTTATCCCAGAATATTTTCTTGGCAAACTCACTAAGTTCATAAACCATTCCAAAGTTGACAGCGACTCTCCTGATCTTCATACTCTCCAGGAAACTGATAGTACACCCAACTTCATTACAGTAGTCTCCAATAAAATTCTCATAACTTTCTGGGGTGGATTTTGATGGTTGCCTTGCCTCAGTTTCAATTGATCTTCTCCTTACAGCCCTTCCGCTAAGAATATCACTGCTACTTTCACTCTCAATTGCTACATTTTGCCGAGTTCTGCATGGTAAGAAACTAGAAGAGTTCTCCTCGTCGGAAGTCTGTGCCTGATTTTCAGAATTGCCATCGCACTTTGTTCTCTTTGAAGGAGGAGTGCATTCAATAGAACTTTTACGCTTTTTACTCCCTTGAGCACTAGGCCTATCAAGATTCTTAGGAGTGGCTTTTTCATTACCCCTGGCCTTACCAGACTTCTTCATTGTCAAACCTTTATGCCCCATGGTACTGCCAGTAAATTCTTCAGAATCCTCACACTCACTCTCCTCCTCGTCTGTGTCCCTCCAGGAAGGCGGCGTTGTAGCTCCTTCAAGAGGCCCGGACTCTACAGCATCCTCATTTGAATATTTATCAAATGAACGAACGCTACCTTCACTACAAACACTACTAACCTCCGAGAAACCATCAAAGGAGCTACCACTAGCTTCTGAAAAACCTTCAAAATCAGGGCTCCTCTCAGAATCCGACCAGCCCTCCAGGAGCTCCTCAACCTCCGGTGGGAACTGTCTGATGAAGAGAGGGATGCCGTCGTCGGAACGGGAGAGATACAGCGGGATATTACCAACCACGACAGGATAGCAGTCTTGGGAAGGTACGAGCGTCTCTAGTAGAAGGCCATCACCATCATCAACGCCGCCCCAACTACTGGGTCCTGCTTCTCCCTCCTCCTCCAACTCGTATCTTCGGTCCTGCGTTTTCTTGGCCGCTCTACTCCGTGAATTCATATCTGTGTCTTTGGATACACGGATGCACTAATGTTACTCGGTCAATTTCACCTTAAATGAGCACAGAGAGTGATTCACGCGCTCCATTTTCAGCGCCAGGACTAAAACGTCTAAACGTAAACAACACATCGGTATGAAAAGCTGCCAAAACAAAACAATAGCCACCCACAATGTTGCTTCCACGGAGATAATACCCCATTTTTACTGACTGTATCCGCTTATTTTCAATGCTGAAGTAATGCCTGTTAACCTCACACATTTAAGAACACAGAACCTTACCTATAAGTTATTAGAATGGACCAGCAGCGTCAGGATGATGAAATATTCTAACAAGACTACTCAACGTGACCCCAACAAACTCGTGTATGAAAAGTAGCAATGGGTAAAAAGTATATGAAGGCGAATAATAAAACAGCTTGTGGTTAGTAGCTAGCAAATTTCATTAGATATCTATTTGTACACAACTCATTTCTAGTTCATTATATTCATATTCGATCATAAGAACGTGGCATTGGCGGCAAATACGAAATGCAAAAGTGCATAGATGGTTTTTAGGCTCGCTTGGTGTAGTGACTAGCGTCTCGGACTTCCACCCAGAAGGCCCGGGTTCGCGCCCACGCTCGGCGCATTAAAGATTTTTCACAAGCACTGAGTCGTTACCATCCCTCATGAGCAAAGGGATGGGGTAGTAGTACAGGACCCCAATGGAAATACGCCTAATCGGCCTTATTGAGCTATCCTTAGCTAGCTTAGCATGCGCTAGCTTTAAGAACTATTATTATTATTATTATTATTATTATAGGCGTTTTTGATGACACCATTTGATTTTCACACTACGAGATCTCTATTATGTCTTGGTGTCATAAAACACGGATGGATTTCGTTGTCAGGCGTATGATGCAACAAATGGTAGGCCTATTTCTATTGAAATACGAGAGATCGGGAGAGAGGAAGCCAGACAAGAACACAGTACGGACATATAAGTAACAGCAAGAAAAAAGGAAAGCAAAACAGGAAAACAACAAGAATGGGAAGACTACAACAAGAAAGAAGGAAGGAAAACGGGAAACCAGCAAAAGCGGGAAGAAACATGTACCAGAATCCAGAGGAAGAACAAATGCGTACAACTCGAGAGACATATATTAACCCAACACCTCGAGGATATAGGAAGACAACAACCTAACCTCAAACCAGACCAGAAGACAGAAAAGACGCATTATCAGACGGAGCTAGATGACACGCTGCAGCCCAGAGGAACAAAGAATTAAGAAGCGAATCTTGCCTATAGCCTTATTCCGAGTGCCCGCCAAATTTGAAAGCGAGAGTCCATAAGGCCCTGCATGCTCGCTCTCAGCGCAACCACCCATGGGCTGTGCGTCGGGGGTCGGCCTCACGCCCTTTAACCCAGGAACTGCAAATCTGCTTTCGGAAGGCACGATATTCAAACATGTGTAAAAAGAACCCTTCAAACACTGTGCCATTGCCGGGAAATAGGTAGCTATATCAAAATTTAGTGACACATAGAAAGTATACTGGCATCTCTTCATACCACATATCCTTCACTCCTTCCCCACTTTACCCACCCCCCTCGACCCTCCCTCAACTTATTTTGTACAGGTTCTATAGTAGTTCATGGGTTAAATAGATACCCTAACCACCATGCCCTTCTTGCCTCTAAATACCTCACCCCTGACAACGTTGATGAATGTGTGACTAGGTGAGCGAAACCAGAGGAAGGCAGATAGGGTAGGATCGGAGTAGCTGCCGATCTCAAGGTGTAGCCTACCTTGACTTGCGAGAACACTGGTCAGTGCAGTCGAACGACATCATGCCCTATCCAATCTCTTGGTCTAACCCATCGATCTGCAAGAACACTGGTCAGTGCAGAAAGGTAAATAGACAGAGAGCTTCCTGACCTATCTCTTAGCCTGAGAAAGCATTAATTAAGGAAGAACTGTATATAGTAACGAAAGTTTCCAGCACACTGGTCCGTGCAACTTAGTTACCGTGCAGCACTGTATGTAGTGACAAAAGTTGCCAGAACACTGGTCCGTGCAGCTTAGTTACCTTACAGACTCTGGGAGTGACAAAAGTTATCAGCACACTGGTCCGTGTAACTTAGTTACTTCACAGAAACTGGGTATTAATTAACCTACTGCCAACACACTGGTCCGTGCAGTCTGTTGATATTCAGCCCTGAGCACTATGCTTGCTGCCAGCACACTGGTCTGTACAGCCTGTTAGCTCTCAGATCTGGGTGTTAACCCACTGCCAGAACACTGGTCCGTGCTGCTTACTATTATAAGTTTTCTGGCCCTCCTGTTCTAGCTTGGATAGCATTGCAAGGAGTCCATTGTGTATCAAGACCTGCTGGAGGACGTTGCCGGAGGACCACTACCGACCCTGCCGTTGAGTCATTCTAAGGACGCTGTCGGAGGACCACTATACTGACCCTGCCGAAGACTTCTAGTTGAAGGCTGTATACTAGACCTCCCTTCACATTTGATAGGCTTCTATAGTTGAGGTTACAAACCACATTTGTCTATCATTGTAAGGTGAAATATTTTTAACTTAGACTCCAGTCTCCTCATGAGACTACAGATCTACAATAATATCTTAGTACCATATAGCCCCACACACCCACCAACCTTACACGTAAATTTAACCCCAGTGACACTTCTTTTCCGCGTCGACGTGCGGAGTCTTCCATGATATAGTGATAAGTATACGTGATTGATTAATTGTGTTATATCTCAATCAACTTGTGCTAACTCCATTCTAGAAGTGCTTTCGTGACCTATTGTGTCTATGGGCCAAGACTCCTAAGTGCGATTTTATGATTGATATGGTCCCTATCCTATGATAAACTCTATAATTGAGAAATCAACAGTACCTCATTTGTGTATTTTGTGTATATTAACTATTGCTTAAAAGAGTTACGGATCATATATATTAACATGTCCATGTTGTATGTACTGTATTTTATTTATGTTGTTCAGTGTGTGAGCAATTAGCTAACTAAGCCATATCATATGTTACTTTTACTGAATATAATAACTACAAATGTCCTTCTGTATGGTTGTCCTTACATCTCTGCATGTGTGTGGGTGTGTATAAGAGCTGCGGTGGTCGAATGGAGAGCACGCTCACATGTGAATCTGCTTGATCTGGGTTTGATCCCAGCCATGGCGGACATATTTAGTGGGTGTGGTAGTACGTCCTAGCGTGTTTCACATGCTCGCACCCAGTCGGGGGACACCTCAACGACGTATACAGACTAATAAGACACATAACAAAGCCACTCCAACAGCTTCCTCTCTTCAACACTCCTTCTCCCCTCTCAACACTCTTTGGAAAGTAAGAAAGTAGAAACGAGGTGCCATTGTAAAGGCTTATCCCTCAATACCTTCACCTGATGTGTGTTATGCCCGACGACATATAACTTCAACTGTAATTTCCATTCACTCATATATATGTTACACCAGAGTAGCCTATATAGTCACCCCTTTAATATAATGTCAAAAAAAAAAATCTTCTTTCATTCACCAACCAGTTTATTACACACTAACAGGAGAATTCACCATTATAATATTAACGTGTTACAAGAGATAATAATACAAGAAATGCAATTCTATAAGAATCTGCAATCATACTTTGCAAATAACAATGTCAACAATATTAGAAAAAAATATAACACAATTGATGCACACACATACACACAAACCCCTTGCCACTCATTTATTCCCTCTTGCTATTTTCGTTCTTTCCGCTCTCGACCCTATCCCTCTAGGTCTAGGAGTTTATAAGCAAATGCACAGTAGCCTACATTTATTGATCAAGAAGCACGCCTCACCCAATGCCACCTGAATCCTGATCCAGTTTATCCCAGGGCAAGAAGGACCTAACTCGACCCTCTAGGTCCGAGGCAAGCAGACATTCTTTCCCTCAGTTCAGCAGCCAGTGGGGAGAGACAAAATTGCAAGATATATTCACTGGCAGAGCAAGACATCAGCTAGGCCAGCCTCGGAGCCCAACCTACCATGGCAAGGCCACTTTCTTGGGCTAAACCCCTTATTTTGAATAAGACTCAACGAGCACTTCTCTTGAGTCACAGTTAACGGCAATTTGCCTTGAGTCACACTCAGCGACCATTGGTCCTGAGGCATGTATAGCGGCAACTTGGCCTGTACTTTACTCACCGATAAGCTATCGTGAGGCATAGGCCTACTCAGCAGCTACTTTCTCTGAGGCAGTTCGGATATTACATAATTATGTCCTGAACAAACTTACCAACTATATGTGTGAGTCGCCAGCTACACCTAGGACGAGAAGAAGAAAGGGGAAGAGCTACACTTCATCGAATTTACCTGCCGCACTAGAGAGATCTGGGGAGTTATAATAATGAGTTACCATAGTGTCTTGTTGTTCCCCTTCGTCTGAGTTTCCTACTTAACCTAAAGGTAAAACAATCCACACACTCTCTTTGCCTCTTATCTGATATACTTATATCTCGGATTTCCGTTGGTAATTTTCCACCAGTGCCTATCGAGAGTGAGATATATATATTCCAGTTACAGTAATATATATAACGCCTCCTCACAACTCCCTCTCGCAAATGTAACAAACACTTGTCTGACTAATTAACTCGATCATCAACTCATCGAGGCAAACCCCAACTTCAACAGGCTCTATTAATTGTGTCTATTACAACGAATGTATTCTTATTGTCACGTTTTGTAATTGCCTTTCTGAGCATACTGTTATGTTTACTTGCCTTTTGATTACTTAATTGTCTTGTCAATAAACTGCATTCGTGTTTCTGTTCCATAATCTAAGCACCTCCAATAGAGTAGAAACCCGGCCCTGTCTTATTAATGCTTTATGGTGTACTATAATTAGCTCTAAAACCGTATAGGGCTTTATAATGTGTACATTCCTTTCCTGCCCAGTTGAGATTGAGTCCAGGAAGTAGACAGTCAAACTCAGTAAGCATCCTCTATCTATCTATCTATCTATTGTCGGACGCCGTGATCCCCGAAGGGGTGGCCACAAACGAAACGCTCCCAGGCACCTGTCCCCAGTCAGTCACGCCCCCGCCCTCCTCCCCTACTTTGCCTCCTCCCATAAAAATCCGCACAATTGTTGTTGTTTTTGTTTTTGTAGTAGTTAAGGGATGAGGTCACGAGGAACCTTTTTACCCTGTAATAGACCTATTTTACTGTTAGGCGATCTCCGCACAAGTGGTCAAATCTCGCGCCAGAGAATTCGTCACGAGTCATACCAGGTTTTTCTAAATGTATTCTTTTAAAGGTTTAACTTTATTCAGGGAAGTCTTATTCTATATTATGATAATATTTATTATTATAGCTCTGTCTTTATAAAGCTTCATATATTTTCAAGTTACATTAAGCTACATCATTATTTAATTAATTTCGGAGTCTTAAGTTTAGTGTTGCCCTCACATGTAAACAGAAAGGCCTTCTCTTTGGAATCTTCTATAGGCAAGTATAGTTAACTTGGTACTAATAACTTAATCTACGCCAGGTCTGAATGACCAGCTTTAGTATTTGTCTACGTAATTCTTTGGCTTGGGGCTTTCCGGTTTTTTTCCTATAAAAACTAGGCTAGCCCAGATTAGGTAGCCTAGCCTACGAAATGGCATTCGAGAACCATACAATAGGCCTAGGCCTACTTGAATTTAGAACGGAAAGGCATAGGCCTAGCCTACTGTACAATATTTATGATATATTATGGGAAGGATGTAGTATCGGGGCATACGGTCGTCATGTTTACTGTACATAGGTCGTGCGCTCGGGGTTACGTTCCCGTCTAGGCCTATTTTGAATTATTGTCATCCTCATACATGTTGGTCTGTAAGGGGGCAAAAACATTGCCACGCTTGCGCCATTTATTGGGCAAATCGCACTTTTGCCGCACCCTAAAAAAACAAGGTCAAGCCGACGGAATGCTTTGTTTACGGTCAGGACTTTGATTATTTTCGGATTTCGGGGTTAGGCTATTTTTAGGTGAAATCGGGTTTTTTTAAGATGTCGGTAACGCAATTCCTCCATGTGGACTATAATGCGAAAAATATGACGAGTCTTCTTCTTCTTGATATTTATATGTGCAGTTTGCTCGGAGTATTTCAGATCTTCAGATTACTGCATAGGCATAGAGTTGCTTGCTGAGGGGAAGGGAAGTTTGTTAGTTGAAAGGAATCTACAGATAGGAATAATAGGATGTCTAAATAGTGAGTACAGGTATTGTACCCTACATAGTTTTAACTATAGGTCAAGGTCATTAAGGACTGGAAAGTGTTTTGAGGGTAAGTAAATAGGTAAGATGAGGATTGGTTACTAAGGTCTTATAGGAGGTAAGTCGTTATGTCTCGTCGGGTTGAGTCAGGTTTGGGTTTTGTAAGGTTGGCAGAGGTCTAGTACAGTACAGTACAGTACAGTACAGTACTGGTATGGGTGGTACTGTACTGTATTGGTTAGGGGTAGGTTTTCTGTGTGTTGGAGTTGTTTTGTCGTTGATGTTATTAGATGTCTGAAGTTTTATTTGTGGCTCTTATGTATCATGTATGTTCCTAGAGCTGAGGCAATTACATGTTTGCCTTGTTGGTCAATATCTCCTCCTCCTAGGATATGTTGTAGATTGAAGGTCCCTCCGTGTTGTGCCACTGTTCTTCTCAGGTGGGTGTGAGCGCTGTAATGTCTATGGCAATGAAGTAGATAGTGTTCCACTGTTTCTGGGGTGAGGCAGTAGGGGCAGTTCTCGTCTTCTTCTAGTCCCATTCTGTGCATGTGCTCCGCTAGTCTTGTGTGTCCTGTCCGTAGGCGGAGTGTAGCTGTATTTAGAGTTTTGTTCTTGTATTTTGTGTTTCCATATGGACCATTCGGGTTTGATATTTCCGTATCTTGTGCCGGTGATGGTGACTTTCCATTCACCCTTGAAGTCTTGGAGGATGTCTTCTTTTAGGATGTTGGCTCTATCTATTGTAGTGTAGGGGAGGGGTGTAATTCTTCTGAGGGAGTGCATGCCCCTGGCGAGTTCATCGACTATTTCATTGTGGAGTATGTCTATATGGCCAGGTACCCACTGGAAGCTCATAGTATAACCTTGTAGGGGGAGGTTAGTGAGTAGTTGGAGCGTCTTCTTCTTCTTCTTTTTGTGGAGTTGCTGTCCCTTATCAAAGCCAGCTCACCTATGCACCGGTGACTTCTCCAGAAACAGCTAGAGCTAGATTTAAGAATTAGTTTAGAAAATATGTAGTCGTAGAAAGGATAGTTAAAGAAAAAGAATTGAAGTATATAGCTTAAGCAGAACTCTCCTCTCCTTATTTTACCCCCTCCTCCACCCCCCAATATCTTGTTATCTCCTTACCTTAATTTAACTTTTCCCCTCTCTACTATTTAATCTCATTTTTCTTCCTCCCCCGCTCTGGTCCCCTTCTCCCCCCTCACCCTATTCTATTCTATTCCGTTTTCTCTTCTGCCACACCTGCTCCAGGAATCTTTTCACTACCTTCATTCTTTTCCCCATTTCCCCATCTACCCCCTCTTCTGTCCCGAGACCTAACACAAATTTTACACCCTCATCCTCCTCCTCTTTCTGTTCTTCCCATTCCCTCTCCCCTACCACCTGTTTCAACTCATTTTCCAACCCATCTCTCTCCTCTGCATACCCCTGGCACTCTGTTCACTATATGTTCTATTGTCTCCTCCACTCTCCTCCCTCCCACCTCACACTGTAGACACTCTTTCACCCCCCATTCCACCTCCATGTTCTCCTATTTGTCTCTAATGCTCCTGCCCTAGCCTTAAACAGTAGTTCAGCTCCCCAACTTCCGTCATAGAACGCCTCTTTTCTCGGTCTCCCCTTGCTTCTATATCTTATCAGTGTACTTTTCTTCTCCATATTTCTCTTCCATTCCTGTCTTCCTACTTCCTTCACTCTCGTTCCTATCTCTTTCTCTAGTCTCCTTCCTTGACCTAGTCCTGCATTACTCCCTACATCTCTCCACTCCTCTCCCACCCTTCTTTGTTTCACTCCTATTTTTTTCAGTTTTCTCTTACACTCTTTTGCCCATCCACTCTTCCCCTCCCCCCATTCATTCACTCTCCTTGGCCACCTATTATCCTCCATCTCCTCCAACCTACTCTTGTACCTCAACTTTGCCTTCGCCACTCTTTCCTCAAACGTACTCTATCCCATCTCCCCTCTCACTGCTTCATTTGCTGTCCACCTTCTTGCTTCTAACCCCATTCTTCCTATTTTATTTTGTCCCGTCTCCAGTCTATTTATTTCTCCTCCTGTACTCCCTCTCACATCCATCCCGTACATTATTCTCGGCACTTCAAAGTCCTTCCACACCTCTCTTACTATTTTATATTTATTTACTCTGGTTTTTGTCACATTCCACAGTTTCCCACTACACTGCTCCATCTTCATTATTTTCTCATTCATTGTCCTTTGTCGCCCTTCCCTCCCTATCCATACCCCTAAATACTTCACTTCCTCCCTTGTTTCTATTCTTTCCCCTCCTATCCTCATTTCTACTGCCTCTGGTCCATTTACTACTATCATACTGCTTTTCTCTACACTGAACTTCATTTCTAGGTCTCTCTGCCAAACCTTTCCGCCTCCTGTAACATTTCCCCCATATCTTCCTCTGTCTCTGCTATCAACACAACATCATCAGCAAACGTCAGAATTGCTAGCCTATACTGCCCTATTTTCACTCCTTGTCCCTTACTCTTAATTCTCCTCACCAACTCCTCCATGCACATTGCAAAAATTAGTGGTGACAGGTTACATCCCTGCCTTAACCCTTTCCTTCTGATTCCTTTCACTGCAATATTTTTCCACACAATCTCTGTCTCCGCCCCTTCATACATATTCATTATCATGTTCCTTATCTTCCTACTCACTCCTAGTTTCTCCATCACTGCTTCTGCAACTCCCCTACTAATCTTATCATATGCCTTCTCCACATCCAAACACACTATAAACACACATTTCCCTTGCTTTGCCTTTTTCTCTATAATCTCATCTAATATAAATATATTGTCTGTTCCTCTTCTCCCCTTCCTAAACCCATTTTGCTCTTCACTAAGTAGGATCCTTTCTTCTACATACTCTCCTACCCTCTCCTTTAGTATCCCATAAAATATCTTATTTATTATGTTTATTACCGTTATTGGTCTATAACTCCCCATTTCGTGCACATTTTTTGCTCCTCCTTTGTAAATCAATGTGACCCTTTCTTCTTTCCATCTTGCTGGTATTTCTTCCTCCTCCCATATTTTATCAAATAGCTTCTTCAACATCCTAACTATCATCTCCCCTCCTTCAATATACATCTCTGCTGTTATCCCATCCGGCCCTGCCGCTTTGTTTCTCTTCAGCTTCTTCACACTCCTCCTAATCTCCTCCTCACTCACCATCTCATTCATATTTTCATCTATTTCTTCCTCATTTAGTTCAATATTCCATTGCCCCATGGGGTATATGAGTTCCTTACTTTGTGTTGTGTTGTATTTAATGGCCTGGATAGCGCTCTTGGAGTCGCAGCATATTGTGTATGGGCCTGGTGGAAGGGTACTGATGATTTCTAGTGCTTGATTGAGTCCGTACAGCTCTGCAGTGAACACTGATGTTTGTTTGGGGAGCTTCCATCCCATGATTAGATGAAATTTTGGGATCCATAGTGCTGCTGACGTGGATGTGGTGTTTCCGTTTTTTATTAGTGATCCGTCTGTGTATATGTGAGTGGAATTTTTATGCTGGGTAGGGTATTCAGGATTTCTAGGAATTCCTGTTTTAATTGGGATGGGTTGTCCTTAGTTTTTAAGGTTATGAGATCTGTGTGAGTTTTAGGAGGGGTATATTCCCATGGTGGGACTGGAGGTACCATGGGTTGCGTTTGGCAGCCCAGAAAAATACGGGCCTTCCTGTGTATGATCTGGCCTATTCTTTCTCGGAAAGGTGATTTGCGGGTCCGGTTCTCCTGAGGTCGTATTGGTATGTTGCGGAGAGCAGCTGAAAAAGGGTGGGAGGGAGGGGCGTTATATGTTTTTGAGAAGTATGAAGAGCACTGTAAGTCTCTTCTGGTGGTTAGGGGGATTAGGTTAGTTTCACACTGGAGACTGGCTATTGGTGATGATTTGAGACCTCCTGTTATGATTCTCATAGCAGTATTTTGAATCACCTCCAGCTTGTGAAGGTGTACTGGTGCGGCTGAGGTGTAGGCCTGGGCACAATAGTCTAGTTTGCTCCTTATGTATGCTATGTAGAAGGTTTGTAAGGAGGTAGCATCAGCACCCCAGGTTGTTCCAGTAAGTGCTCTCATGATATTGAGTCTTTGATTGGTGCATTGTGTAAGGTATTCGATGTGGTTTTTCCATGTGAGGAGTGGGGCATCAAAAATTACAGTATAACTCCATTTATTGGTCACCAATTATTTTGACATATTTGAAGACCGATATGGAATCTATATGCTCTAAGTATCATATAAAAATTAGTTTCAACCCTCGGCAAAACCTATTAAAAAAACCGGTAACAACATGTCTACCTACCGTAAAACGGTTGTCAATACTCTCTTATAGACGGCGCGGCTTTCAGCGACGCCATTTTTTCGTGAACTGGAGAGCTCTATCCTTCAACTTTTGTAATACTATCACGCCATCTGCCAATCCTCATTGGAAATACTGAGTTTCATTTCCTAACTCCTTGGCAATACGTCACGAGACACTTCTGGATTCTTATTGGGGTTTTTTTTCTGACACGTCATTAAACTCATAGATTCCGTCACGCATACAACCAGCAACCTATCAGGTGAGTTTATTGACCTTGATTACGTCATTGCACTGAACCAATCACAGATACACACCTTCATTTAAGTCTCTCCTCACTTTAGTCATGGACGCCGCTTGTAATGGTTGTTCACCCCTCCCACATTCAGTGATTATTGACACTACAAGGAACAATAGTGCAGCCCTTAAGGTTTTTACTGACCATGGTTGTTTGCCTACCTCTGTTTCCTGCAAACTCTGCTCAAACGAATGTTACTATTATGAACCGGCAGACCAGTGGCGATGCGGTCATTATTGGTTTTTAAATAAAACCACTACTCGTCGTAACTCCTCGTCGAAAACGTGGACGCATCTCTTCCCCACCTACTCCCTCCACATCTCAATAAGGTATGCAATTACGCTTTCATATTTTCGCGGGTTTAAAAACGGCGAAAACTAAATTATTTAAGCAAAACTTGGCTCGTGTTTTAAGGTATTTCCGTAATTGTTTAATCGAAGTCCTCTTTTTTTCTAGTTATTAAAAACGTATTATATGGTGTATTATATGATATATAGAAGCAATAGAACTGTTCAAATGACCTGGGAAGTGTATATTAAACCAAATACAAAACTTTGAATAATGAGATAAGAGATATGTGTTTTTTATCACTTTTCATCCCAAGACCAGCGGGGGTCTGGGGGCAGCAGCCCCCAAGATGCCCAGGTTAGGTTAGGTTAGGTTAGGTTAGGTTAGGTTAGGTTAGGTTAGGTTAATGACCAGCTATGTAAATACAGTAGTGAACATTTAGTTTAGTCTGTGCTCAAAAATCCATTTTCTTTAGCAGGCCATACACTAAACAATTACCCCCTTTTCACAGACAAATACACAAACAATCGGTCAAAGATGCAAATAGCGGGGGTGTGGGGGCGGCAGCCCCCACCCATAATACTAGGATAGGTTAGGTAAGGTTGTTAGGTTAGGCTAATGTCCTTTCAAAGGGGTATAGGCTTGTAAACACTATGATAGCTTAACATGAGCCAAAAATCGAAATTAGGTTAGTGTAATTTGTTTACTCTTAAAACTTGCAAAACCAGAGCCAACTTTTCCCAAAACTTGGCTCGGGTTTTCCAAAATTCGGGTTTTATGGCTTTGCAATTTTGGGAAACCTGAGCCAAATTTCTAAATGAGGTTACTGTCATTTGTTTGTTTACAAACTCGCAAAATCCGAGCCAGCTTTGGCCAAAAGCTGGCTCGGGGTTTTCCAAAATCCGGTTTTATGGGTTTGCAATTTTGGGAAACCTGAGCCAAATTTCTAAATGAGGTTACTGTCATTTTGTTGTCTACAAACTCGCAAAATCCGAGCCAGCTTTGGCCAAAACTTGGCTCGGGTTTTCGAAATATTGGGTTTTAGGCCTTTGAAATACCTTCAAACCCGAGCCAAGTTTTGCTTGAATACGTATGTATCGCCGTTTTACGCATTTAACCCCTCATTTTCCCTGTACTTCATAGCCCTCCCCACTATCGGGCGGCGTGTCTTAAGATCGTTGTATAATGGGGAAAACGGTTTCGCCGAGGGTTCTAATTATTTCTAAACACTATATATTGATGAAAACTAACAGGGAAAAATACAAAAATCCATGGGAAAATTGGTGACCAATAAATGGAGTTTTTCCAAAATTACTCCCAGATATTTATGAGTTGTTGTTGTTGTTGTTGTTCCTCAAGCTGCCTGGCCGAACAGCCCCAAGGCCCCGAATAAGGCCAAGGCCATAATCGAGCGCCCCCAAAGAACCCTCCCTGCCGACCACAATAAAGCCTGGGTGACCGAAGCCACTCCATGGCGGGGAGCTAAGGAGGGTGCGGAAACGCACATTTTTCTTTCTGGTAAAGATTTGATATACTGTCTTTGTTGGGTTGATGGTTAGTTTTGCTTTGTTAATCCAACGTCCTAAGGTGTTGAGTGCGTCCTGGATTTGCTGTTCCGCTATTTGAGGGTTGTGATCCGAGGCATATAATGTTATGTCATCGGCATATTGCATTATCTTGGCGGGTACTACTGTTGGTGTGTCGGATAGGTACGCTGTGAAAAGGGGGGGGGCTTAGTGAGGAGCCCTGAGCTAATCCTTTATTGTGTTTGATAGGATTTGACATTTGGCCTTGGATGTACACTTGGCTTGTTCTGTTGGATAGAAATACTTGTAGCCACTGTAGCAAGTTCCCTTGTACACCAAGGCCGGCTAGTTTGGAGAGCAAGAGGTCGTGGGGAACTGTGTCAAAGGCTGATGATAGATCTAAATATACAACAATGCATGTCTTTTGGTTTGAGAGTGAAAAGAGGATTGCTTGTTCTAGGTTAAGCACCTGATCTACTGTTGAGCAGGTGGTTCTGAAGCCAGCCTGTATAGGTGGGATGATATTGTTTCTTTCTAGATGCCAAACTAGCCTCGTGTTTACCATTCTTTCGGCTAGCTTGCTCAAGGTTGGTAGGAGGGTAATAGGTCGGTATGATGGGGAGAGGGATGGGTCTTTTTCCTGGTTTGAGGAAGGGGATGATGATGACCTTCTGCCATGAGTGAGGGAGCTTGCCCTGTTTCCAGGTTGTGTTAATAAGGTTGAGTAGTTGAGGGTGTGATGTTGGGGGCAGGTATTTTACGAGTTCATACGGTATGCGATCTTCCCCCGCTGCTTTGCCTGTAGGAAGGTGGGTTATTGCCGTTTCCAACTCAAAATGGGTGAAGGCTTGATTCATTTGATTGAGCTGTTTTGCGGCTGTGAAGATTTCGTTGTTAATTCTAGCGGTTTCTTCTGGGTCTGCAGGGGGTTCTTGTTGCTGTTTTGACTGTATATGGTTGGCTATTGCGTCTGCTCTGTCTTTTGGTAATAGACACATTTTTCCGTCTATTATAAAGGGATATGTTGGGAATGATGGACGGCCTTTAATGTTTCGGAATCTGTTCCAGACTTCTTTTAGTGGTGTTTCATGAGTTATTTCGCTGCAGTATTTCCTCCAGGAAGAGGTGCATGTTGACTGAGTGGTTTTCTTGGCATAAGCAGTGGTTTTCTTGACCTGGATCCAGTTCTGTAGCGATTTTGATCTCCTTTGTTTCTGAATCGCTCTTCTGCGAGTAGCTACCGCTTTGGAACACTCTTCATTCCACCATGGCCTTAAAATTTTGTTGGAGGGTTGACCTGATGTGCATTTAAAGTGTTGTTTGGCTGCATTGTATATTGATTCGGTCAGATTGTTGTGCATATTGTTGGGATCTGTGGAGCTGGTTTCTGGGATTGTAACTGAATTTTGCCAACATTTCCAGTTGAATTTGGAAGGGATGCGCCATTTGGGTAGTGCTACTGGGTAAATTGGAGGGGTGAAATTTTTAAATAGGCTACTACGTGTAGGGGGCGGTGGTCTGTACCTAGGTCAGGTCCTACTTTGGATGTTATGTCCGCAGATAGTATTCCTGATCCAAAGCAGATGTCAATCGTAGACGTGTAATTTGTTTGTAGGTTGTTGTTGCCTAAGCTGCCTGGCCGAACAGCCCCGAGTCCCTGAGGAAGGCCATGGCCACGATCGGGCTTTCCCACAGAGCTCTCATTGAGTGTAGATTATGTTGTTGGCGTAAGTGGTTGTGTGAAATGCAGTCTTCTATTATGTGTTTAATGGTATGGGGTGCTGTGTTACATCCCGGGCAGGCGTCGACAACGGAGTCATCCAGTCTCTTCTGATAGCTCAGGAGAGCTGGATGGTGTCCGCATCTCAGCCTGGCCAGGTGGACTCTGTCCTCGCGAGGAAGGGAGGATTCGGAAGGATGGATTTCGGGAGGTCGGGTTTTGTAGGTTGAAATATGTTGGGGGAAAAGGGTTCTGATAACAGGCTATAGTTGGTATTTTACATGTACTGTAGTTATAAATGTTGTTTCCGGCAGCGTTGGGTGTCCCTCTGCTCCAAGATAGATGGTTGGCATTTAGGTCACCTATCACCATGAATGGCGAGGTGACTTGTTGGATGTAGTGATCTAATTCTTGATGTGATATCGGACCGCCAGGATTATATGTGCCAATGATGGATAATTGAGTATTCTGATATGGTAGTGAAATTGCAAGGATTTCTAATGTACCATTGGGAAATGGCCTGAGTTTAATTTCTTTAATCGGAAGCTCTCGTTTCATTAAAAATAATATTCCTCCACCTGGTCTTCCAAGCCTGTCTTTCCTCAGAGTTATATAAGGTTTTAAGTTGGGTTGGTATTTTTCTTTTAGTCAGGTCTCTGTTATTATAGCTATGTGTGGGAATTTATAATTAAGGTAGTTTTTTTAACTCTGATAATGATGTCTTAAGGCATTTTGCGAGCCATTATTGTGGTCGTTTCTTAGTGGAGTTCCTAGAGGGTCTTCCACGGTTATCCGTCAGCTGCGATGGTGGGTGTTGTTTTTGGGTATTGTTTGTGTGGTTTTGTGTTTTTCTTGTGTTGTATGCTTCTTGGGTAGTTTCTGCAATGTTAGTTGGAGCTTGGGTGATGGAAGGGGTTTGTTGATCTTCACCATGTGTTTCTCTTTTTTCTGGTTGTTCGTTGGGTTCATCGTTGCCATGATTATTCAGATTTTCGGAAACGTTATCCGTATCGGGTTCTGTCGGTGGTTGGCTTTGTTCTGCTTCTGCTGGTGTAAGTCTATTTCCAAGCTGGCAGTGGGAGGTGTTATCTGAACCGTTGCCTGTATCAGACTCCCCTTCTTGCTGTAGTGGTTGTAGGGTAGATTGTAGGTCATGGGAGGTGTTATCTGAACCGTTGCTGGTATCAGACTCCCCTTCTTGCTGTAGTGGTTGTAGGGTAGATTGTAGGTCATGGGAGGTGTTATCTTAACCGTTGCTGGTATCAGACTCCCCTTCTTGCTGTAGTGGTTGTAGGGTAGATTGTAGGTCATGGGAGGTGTTATCTTAACCGTTGCCTGTATCAGACTCCCCTTCTTGCTGTAGTGGTTGTAGGGTAGATTGTAGGTCATGGGAGGTGTTATCTTAACCGTTGCTGGTATCAGACTCCCCTTCTTGCTGTAGTGGTTGTAGGGTAGATTGTAGGTCATGGGAGGTGTTATCTGAACCGTTGCTGGTATCAGACTCCCCTTCTTGCTGTAGTGGTTGTAGGGTAGATTGTAGGTCATGGGAGGTGTTATCTGAACCGTTGCTGGTATCAGACTCCCCTTCTTGCTGTAGTGGTTGTAGGGTAGATTGTAGGTCATGGGAGGTGTTATCTGAACCGTTGCTGGTATCAGACTCCCCTTCTTGCTGTAGTGGTTGTAGGGTAGATTATAGGTCATGGGAGGTGTTATCTGAACCGTTGCTGGTATCAGACTCCCCTTCTTCCTGTAGTGGTTGTAGGGTAGATTGTAGGCAGTGGGAGGTGTTATCTGAACCGTTGCCGGTATCAGACTCCCTTTCTGGCGGGGGTGGTTGTAGGGTAGATTGTAGAGGTGTCTTATCCTGGTCCCTATTTTCGGTAAATGTTTATCACCAACCAGTTTTTCAGGTTATTTTTTGTTGTTTTTTCTTTGATACACAGTGTTGTTTAATAGCCTACCAAGGACTGTCGCATTTTACTATTTTCCCATTATCCATCAATCTTAAAATATGGCCCCCGATAGTGGGGAGGGCTATGAAGATCAGGGAAATTGCGGTGTAAAAGCCGTAAATAATGGGGTAATATTGGAAGAACTCTGAAAATACAATATTGAAAAGTAACAAAACCTGAAAATGGAAAAACCCGAGCTAAGTTTTGACCAAACTTGGCTCGGGTTTTTCAATTTTCAGAGTCCAAAATCACAGTAACCTCATTTCGAAAGTTGGCTCTTTTTTTTTTTTTTTTTCAACGTGGATAAAGCCAGTAAGAATGTGGTTAACATTAGCCTAACCTAACCTAACCTAACCTAGTATAATGGGTGGGGGCTGCCGCCCTCACACCCCCGCTTCATTTCCATGAAATCCGAGCCAAGTTTTGTCATTAACCTAACCAAATAACCTAACCTAACCTAACCTAGTATTATGGGGTTAACATTAGCCTAGCCTAACCTAACCTAACCCGCTAAATCCCTTAAATCCGAGCCAACTTTTGCCAAAGAAAAACGAGCCAACTTTCGAAATGAGGTAAGGCCTACTGTGATTTTGGACTCTGAAAAATTGAAAAACCCGAGCCAAGTTTGGTCAAAACTTGGCTCGGGTTTTTCTATTTTCAGGTTTTGTTACTTTTCAATATTGTATTTTCAGAGTTCTTCCAATATTACCCCTTTATTTACGGCTTTTACCCCGCAATTTCCCTGATCTTCATAGCCCTCCCCACTATCAGGGGCCGTGTCTTAAGATTGATGGATAGGCTAATGGGAAAATAGTAAAATGCGACAGTCCTTGGTATTAACCTAACAAGTGCGCATGGGGGTAATTGGAAACGTCCCCCTGTGCTGACGTATTTGAGGTGTTTCCGTCACTAAAATATTCATTGTGCCATTAATAGCATTAATACTTATCCATATGTGCCTATTATGGGTTGATTATAAAGGTATTAACCTGAAACAACAATAAAACGAGTGAAAACAGCGTTTGGATGGTCAAAATCGGAGATATAGCCCGCGAGTTGTATAATGTATGGGTGAGGCAAGCTGCTTTCCCGCCAATTTCCCCCAAGGCCACTGAGACACAGTCGATCGATACTCTCTCTCTCTCTTGCACTCGCTTGCCATCAGTGATGACAACACCCTGCTTGCAACTCGCTAATGTTAGCACGAAAATATACCTCAGAATAAGGGAATAACAGGGAAAATAGGTGATAACTGAAGGAGAGGAGGAAAGTGGGGAAGGAGGGGAGGTAGAGGACTGAGATTTTGCATGGCCCAGGGGCCAAAAAAATAAAATAATTTTTTTTTTTTTTTTTTTTTTTTTTTATTTTTTTTTCGATGTCAAAAGTTGATTTTTTTTTTTTCACTCACTCTTAACCTCTGAAGTGCGCATGGGGGTAATTGGAAACGTCCCCCTGTGCTGACGTATTTGAGGTGTTTCCGTCACTAAAATATTCATTGTGCCATTAATAGCATTAATATTTATCCATATGCGCCTATTATGGGTTGATTATAAAGGTATTAACCTGAAACAACAATAAAACGAGTGAAAACAGCGTTTGGATGGTCAAAATCGGAGATATAGCCCGCGAGTTGTATAATGTATGGGTGAGGCAATCTGCTTTCCCGCCAATTTCCCCCAAGGCCACTGAGACACAGTCGATCGATACTCTCTCTCTCTCTCTCTTGCACTCGCTTGCTATCAGTGATGACCACACCCTCCAATCGGATTTCTAATGTTAGCACGAAAATTACCTCAGAATAAGGGAAAACAGGGAAAATAGGTGATAACTGAAGGAGAGGAGGAAAGTGGGGAAGGAGGGGAGGTAGAGGACTGAGATTTTGCATGGCCCAGGGGCCAAAAAAAAAAAAAAAATAAAAAAAAAAAAATATAAAAAAATATTTTTTTTTCGATGTCAAAAGTTGATTTTTTTTTTCACTCACTCTTAAGAGTCTCCCCGCAGTCCGCCGTGGGAACTCTTAAGAGTCTCCCCGCAGTTCCCGGGTTAAACAACACTGTATATCAAAGAAAAAACCATCTTCAGACTGATCCGATAAATAAAAATACCAAAGTACAACAAATTACCTGAAAAACTCGTAGCACATACCACCACGACCTCCATGTTAGGGTTCCATCTTCAAACTGAGCCCGCCCGGCGCCCGGGCCGGCGAGGGGCGTGGCGCGTGACGTGACGACTGAAAGACTGTGTGATTGGTTGATAATTTGATGGAAGGCTGTGATTGGTTCATGCTATGGTTCATGATTCCTAAAAAGACCGCTAGGTGTAGTGACGTTCGACTGAAAGATTGAGGGTAAGAGCTCCCGAACGACGGCCATTGTGTACTATTGCGCCGCGGCCATCGACAGGGAGGTATTTCTTACAGTTTCTCGTATTTCACTTATAGCGAATTTGCGACGGTAAGTACATATACACCAACAAAGTATCGTTCATGAAAGTGATAACACACTAATAATCATCGATGGGGCCCGTCACTGGTTGGTGATAAACTCTTACCCTATTTTCCCTGATAAATTGTTTCTAATAGCACCGATGTACTATGTAGTGTTCTTGAATATTATCTCAATTTTTTCCTGGCGAGCTATAGGCTAGCGAGCCTGTAATTTTAAGAGAAACCGGCCGATTTTTCTGCCGAAAAATGTACAAATTTATCTTGAAGTGGGGTCTACCGTCTAGGGGGTGCTTTCTAAGCTTGATGAAGGTCTAGCGAGAAAACTAAAAACTAAATGAATAAATGTATTAACCCTTTCACGTTTTTATGACGTAGAGGTTTCCAGATTAGCAATAATAAATAGAGTTCTCTCACTCTTATAATTTTATCTACTGTATCTATCTATATGCTCAGGCCCAATCCCCATTTTGGGGGTAGCCGACTCAAGACAGAGCAAGAACAGGGAAAACACAAAAACAACATAAAACAACGAATAAACACAGATAAAAAACACAAATTCACACACATCTAGGTAACCCAGGAGAAGACCCAGAGACCAGGGTCACCAAGGTTGCTCCAGCACTCCCCCGGCCCCCGACCACCCGGAGAGGTTCCGATCTCGGCAGGCAGACATGCAGCGGAGCCAAAGCCTCTCCAAAATTAGTTTTCTGCCCACAGCTAACTCAAAGACAACTGCAGAGGTTGAAGTAACTAAACTAAAGGTTTCTAAATACCCCTGATGGTAACAAAGGCTTTAAAGTATCCCTAATAGGCTCAAAATTGCGTCAAAAACTTGAGAGGGTTAATAGACCAAAAAAAAAGCCACTATCCCCTTAAGCATTGGATCCAAATATTAATGTAAGGTTAACTTGCTCTTGTAGTGATGTACACCCTAGGCCTATGTGGTGGATTGTTTTTTTTATTTCAAAATTTTATTTTATGAAGCGTTATTTCCACATAGCGATTTTGATTAGTTCTTTTGCATTTATCTTGTGTCGTCTCTGTTTTGGTTTGTTTATTTAATTTTACAATTTAATTTAGTTTCAGAAGGTGCGTCCAGACATTAATGAGCATGAGGGAAGAACATGAGGAGGAGCTGGAGGTCTTACAGTCCATATATGAGGGAGACCAAAGCTTTAGTATAATAAATAATACCACATTTACATATAAGGTAAGACTGCATGCTAATTCATATTTGTTTTAGTATAATAAATAATACCACATTTACATATAAGGTAAGACTGCATGCTAATTCATATTTGTTTTAGTATAATAAATAATACCACATTTACATATAAGGTAAGACTGGCATGCTAATTCATATTTGTTTTAGTATAATAAATAATACCACATTTACATATAAGGTAAGACTGCATGCTAATTCATATTTGTTTTAGTATAATAAATAATACCACATTTACATATAAGGTAAGACTGCATGCTAATTCATATTTGTTTTCTCCAACTCACCAATTAATTTACAAATAGGCCTAAACCCAACTAATGAAATCAATGAAAGTAATGAATACATGTGGTTCTCCAAGGACTCCAACCTAGGATACTCACACTGCAATATTAATCTTTGTACGGTACTCTATGCTTTGAGAAACTACTGTGGTGTAGAGAAAGGTAAATATGTTATTACAGTAGAACGATGTAATTTTTAGTTAGAATTAATACAATATTTTTGTTGTCTACCGTACAGTTGGCTACATTAATTTGAATGCACTGTTATTATATATACAGTACTGTATATATATATATATCGGTATATACTTACAAGGATAATTTGTTATACATTTAATCAACTACATTTGAACTGTCTTTAATTAAATTATGAACAGAAAAAGATTAAAGTTTTTAATGCATTTTAACATTTTTGTAATTACTAAAACAAAAACATGTTTGACATTTTTGTTGATGTTCTTTTGTTGCAGTATGGCGACCCTGGAGACAACAAATCATTCTTGGTGGAAATTAGATGGGGGCCGGAGTACCCCGATGCTGCACCAACATTCATACTCGACCTATTCTACAACAAACACATGTAAGGACTATAGTCTATTCGCTGTAAGTAGGCGAGAAATCATGACCTCTATCCTCTGTAACTTTAAAAGGGCTAGAGCAAATTGGCTGCAAATTTCCACAGCTATTACTTGACCAACTCTTCCCAAATGGTAGAAATATTTACTCGATTACTCTAGGCGTTTTTGAGTAATAGAGATTAGAGGTCATGATTTCTCGCCTTCTTACAACGAATAGACTATAGTAGCAGCATTGACAATTTAGCTACTTTACCGCTAGATCTAGAGGTATTTACTTCGATCTAGAGGCAAATTTTAACATCTAGCGAGTAGCGACATGAATTCTAGTGATATTCTGTAGATTTGAGCTGTTTTAGAGACGTATTGTAGCGATTGTGCCATTATTCTAGCGATCGTCTGCATTTATTTACTATCTAGCGGACTTGATTTGGTAACCCTGAGTAGCAGAGACAGTATTCAAGAGATGGGAAACTTCCGATGCCTCCCATTAATAAAAATGTGACAACAGTTAGCGGTGTTTGGCATCGTTTTTAGACTGCAACCAACGCCATCTATCGGAGGGACACAGTACTAATAGTGCTGAACAAAATTAGGGGTTTTGTGACCGTTTTGTCTTCATACTTCATACAGCTACATACTGTACTATATTTATGATTGCTTAGGTAAAGCTACACCAAAATATAGTCACTATACCGGTACAGTACTAATGTCGCCAGACTCGCCATTTTTATTTTACTGGTAGTAAACTCAGCATGGCTTTTAAACAATTTATTGTGTTATTTTTCCTCTTTGTTTTCAGAGAAGCGGGAGTAAAAGAAAAGATCCTGAGTGGCCTACAAGAGCAAGCGGAGATTAACTTGGGTATGAGCATGACATTCACCTTGTTCGAGTGGCTGAAGGAGGCTAAGGAAGACCTGTTGTCGGAGCAGCCGACAGAAGCTTCCGCTATTACCTTATCATCCTCGGAGATCACGGCTGATATGGACAAGATAGCTATAGATGACCAAGCAGAGGTACAGTCCACAATGCCCTTATATACGTCACAAAAGCTCGAAAATGCCTCTTGCCACCACCATCCAAAACACTAATTTATTTATATTTACATTTACCTGTATAAGAAACTCGGACTATTATTTTTGCACATAGGAGGTACCGTATATTGTACACTAACATTTATGATAATGAGGATAGCTGCCTGGAGCGCCGTCATTAGGACGTGAGATCGGAACCACGCTTTGTGTGGAGCACTCGGTCTGTAAATTTGTGTATGTATGTACTGTACTACCTCACCTCCGTACAGTACTTCAGCATTGCAGCAGACACTTCTGACCTGATCCCCTCCTCAGAGTGTCAAACAAAAGCAGGTTCCTTATAATGATTTTGATAAGTTCTTTTGTCTTTATATTGTGTCGTCCCTGTTTTGGTTTGTTTATTTTGCAAGTTTTACATTATAATTATTTAGTATCCAAAGTAAAAATGAAGGTATATAGTGCAAATTATGTCTTGGAACTGATAAGATGGCCAATACAATGCTAGTTTATGATAATTTTCTAATAATCCTTCTATTCATTCAAGTCTTCAACCAACATTGCTCCAGTTTGACACCCTGCCCCTCCTCCCTCACTGGTTATCTTCTTCTCCTTTCTGTTTCCCATCCAATTTTGTCTGTAGCTCATTCATTCGGTTTATTTAGGCATTCATATAAGTGTTCTCTTCATCTCTCTCGCTTCTCCAATAGCACTCCTCAATTTTTAACTTTCACTCTTGCTACTTACTTGTCACCTTCCTTGCCTTTCTTGATCTTCATAAGAGTTTCTTCTTGATGTATTGTGTGGGTGTATTGTGTCCCAGTACCAGCCTACAACTTTATCTGTCTATCCTACTGCGTGTCGTACAAGGCGACTAATAGGGGGGATGGCGATAGACTTGTGGACCAACAGCCATTACTATGCAATAAAGTCTTTATCTTAGCACTGTCTTGGTAGGGCACTGCCGAGGCTGGTGGGGTGCGGATATGTGCCACAGGGGACTGAGTCTTACCTGGGCGCTGTTTGGCACCACACCTGTGTCGGCAACAGTGTTTGCATGTTGGAGCAGTGTTGGGACAGGACTTTATTGTTCTATAATCCAATTGCCTAATATACAGTGGAGTCTTATTATGGTGCTGTCCTTTTTGTAACACTGTTAAGGCTGGTGTGGTTGCAGATACTGCAGGTGCAAGTGCTGCAGGGGAACTGTTGAGTCTTGCTGAGGCACGGTTAACACTATACCAACATCAGCCACAGTGATGACTTGGTAGGGCAGTGCTGTGGCGGGACTTTATTGTACTACAGTACACTCCAACTACTGAAAGGCAACCCCGTCTAAGCCGTTACAATGCATGTAATGGAAATATGACGTTAAACCATTGTATGTTGTATGTGTATGTACAGTTTATATATCTATTGCCGTTTTTCTACCAAAAAATTTAAACATTTACCTAGAAGGGGGATGTCATGGATGTTTTTAAAAGTTTGATGGAGGTCAAGGAAGGAAACTAAAATAATCGACCAAAAAACAGACCATCTCCTGTTAATGACCACAACTGTCCATAGAATAGGTTCGCCCCAAAATTTATGATTAATATGAATTTTTATGATGTTGCAACTCACTGTGTTGTTTTTATCGCAAGGAAATGTTCAAGTAGTAATGGTGACAACTGTACAGTACATAGAATAGATTAGCCCCAAATGTATGATTAGTATGGGAAGCGAGAGAATTACTAAGAGAGTGTACGAGAGTGAGGTGGAAGGACAGAGAGGGAGAGATAGACCGAGTGAGAGGTGGAAGGATGGAGTTAAGAAGTATATGAGCGAAGGCGGGGCTGGATGGGAGGAGGGGCGTCGACTGACTGGGGTAAGATGTGCATGGGGGCGTTTCGTTCGTGGCCACTCCTTCGGGGATCACGGCATCCGGCAATAGATAGATAGATACATTTTTGTGATGTTGTAACTAAGCTAATTAAGATTTACATTGTGGCTTCCCTTACAGCCGAAGAGAGAGAAGAAGGAGCAGTTAACGAAGTCCCAAAAGCGGCGTATGTGGGACCGTCAGAACGCAGCCGGGGAACGAGCGCGAGGCTACAACTGGGTGGACATCATCAAGCACCTCTCACAGACTGGCGGTTCAAAGAACGACGGATAACATTTCACCACTTCTAGTATTTTTTATAATGCCTCCTATAGCTTAAGGTGGAGTCGCGAGAACGCTCTTTGATTGGCAAGTTCTTTTCTGGCAGCATTTATAATTTGTTTGCATTGGTATTGGATTAAAATGTAAAACTTGCAAACTAAAACTGGGACGATACAAGATAAAGATAAAATATATATAAGAATCGCTATGTGGAAATAACGCTTACTAAAATAAAATTTATGAAATAAAAAAACACAATCCACCACATAGGGTGTACATTACTACATGAGCAAATTAATCTGTTTCCCAAGCAAACTAATCGCGCACATAACAACACACAATCGTCACGTTCAAGGAATTAGTCAATATTAGAGCGACAGTAGATTATTTAACATACAGGTCTCTCTCTCGATTGATTGATTGGGTTACGTTCCTGAAAACCCGATCTTAAATGGAATAATTGTATAGTGAATTATTATTATTATTATTATTTTTTTTTTTTTTTTTTTTTTTTTTTTTTTTTTTTTTTAAACCACCAACCACCGTATGGAGCTCAGTGGTCTGGTTAATCTGCTCTACATAACTAACTAACTACACCAACCAACTTCACATCTAAGCTCAATTAATGAAATCAACAAATACATGTGGCACTCCCTAAAATGAATGGGGTAAATGGGGATGCATTCTCGGACCAACCAAAACACAAAACATAAAATCCTAAAATAATATCGTAAATCGGGACATCGGATAGTGAGGGAGACCTGTACCAAATGTGTCTAGAGTCTGCCAATGTCGGGCCTTATGGTTTTTTTCATCCTCATGATTGGTGGGTATGTTAAGGGGAGACTGTTTTTTTTTTTTTTTTTTTTTTTTTTTTTTTTTTTTTTTTTTTTTTTTTTTGGGGGGGGGTCTATTAATTCATTTATTCTTATATTTCTTAGTTTCCTTGCTAGACCTCCATCAAGCTTAGAAACACCCCTTAGTGTTCAAGATAAATTTGTACATTTTTCGGTAGGAAAATTTCCCGTCCAAAAGCCGCTTCCTCTTAAAATTTCAGGCTCGCTATCACTCGCCAGGAAAAAATCAACACCTAAATGGCATGAAAGGCTTTAAAATTGACAATAAAATGGGGTGAAAGGTATTAAAATCGCCAAACTAATGGGCCGAACGTCATAATACAGTAAACTTCCGTTAATCCGAAGGGCAGCGGACCGGCCCTCGTTCGGATTAGTGGATTTTTCGGATTATCGGACTTTACCCCTATGAACCTGTGTATGACGAAAACATTGAGGCATTAGGCCACCCAAATGACACAATGGTGCACACACACATATCATATGTTCATGAAATCACTTCAAAAGTTTACCATTGTCATTGTAGCCTATTACCTACTTCAAAACATTCAGATTAATGGTCAAAGGAATCTGCTGATATAAACGTCGTCTTCTTCTTCCGTCTACTAGCGAGTTTGTCTTGCTCTTGAAGATCAGATCAGATGTGGTTCGGGAAGTAATGCCTTAACAACGGCACTTCCCTGAGAGGTTCTTGTAATTTTCATTTTGTGATTTTCCTTTTGTGACGTGCTCTGTTATATTATATTGTATTGAAAGCACCCTTGTCTTGTTGTCTTGAAAGCACCCTTGGGACGCTCCGATCACTGAACTATAAATAGTAGCGTATCGGAACGTCCAAAGGTGCGTTTTCAAGTTCAAGACTAATACGTCCAAAGGTACGTTTTCAAGCTCAAGACTGAATGCGCTTGCAGAAAATGCGGTGCAAGCCAGTAGCGCATCGGAGCGTCCCAAGGATGCGTTCAAGAGCAAAACAAACTCTCTAGCAGACGATGTGGAAGAATACGAAGAAGAAGGTGTTTACGTTTATATCAGTAGCTTCCTTTGACCATTAATCTGAATGTTTTGAAGTAGGTAATAGGCTACAATGACAATGGTAAACTTTTAAAGTGAATTCATGAACATATGATATGTGTGTGCTCCATTATGTGTCATTTGAGTGGACTAATGCCTCAAAAAGGGGACTTTGGGACTTCTTGAAATTCGGACCATCGGGTGAATTCGGATTTGGCCTCAAATTGAAAAATTCGGACTATTGGGAGATTCGAATCATCGGTCGTCGGATTAACGGACTTTTACTGTATCTGAAAACAAATGGGGCTAAACACGAGGAAGAAGGGGGACCAGAAAAGTGGCCTGTCTCCCCTTAATTGAAGAGCAGCCAGATCAGAATTGCCAGAGAGAGAGTGATAAGTGTGACACCGCCTCCTCTACTCCGACTCTCTTAAGCCGGTATCACACGAGAGCTTTTATAGTCAACATTCGATACTCAACATTTTTCTGGCATCATTTCTGGAATATTTTGCACTGGTATCGGAAACTAGACTGACGATAGATGAATTTAGGTGACAGAAATGTAATAAATGTTGACCTCATAAGCTGCCAGACCAGTGTTGAGTATAAATGTTGAGGGGAAAAGCGCTCGTGTGATACCGGCTTTACTTTTCTTTTCACCCTCTTTTTCTTTCTCTATGAAGTGGGAGACCGGGCACCTTCTCTTCTCTGCGTTGTTCTGCCCAATTGGAAGATCAGATTATGGGCAGTAAGGTTATAAAGATTGTAATTAGATGAAGGACGTTTGAAAATCTTTTATTGATATATTAATGATCCCAATAAAGTAATATTTTACAATTACTGTTTGATTTTATTGGATCTTAATATATGTGGTTTCACATATACTGTACATACATACAGTTCTATACAATGGTTTAATGTTGTTTTCCATTACATACTGTACATTGTAACGGCTCAGACGTGGTTGCCTTTCCGCAGTTGGAATATAATACAATAAAGACCCATCACAACACCGCTCTAATCATGTCATCACTTGGCTGATGTTGGCATAGTGCTAACCGTGCTGGAGCAAGACTCAATAAATCCAACTACAGCACCTGCACCTGTAGTATCTACAAACCACATCAGCCTCAACAGTGCTACAACAATACAGTACCATACCAAGAGGGCGGGTGCCCAACCCCGAAAGGAGTTGAAATAGGGGAGCTATCCCCCCGCCAAAGGCGGCTTTCTAGGGCCTTTCCTAGCTGATGCTGAGAGGATTGGGTTCTAGTCATGTGGTGATGGGCTGGTCTATCCGAGTGAGAACTGAGCGATCTCTGCCATACCCATAGCTTACTCTGACTGTTCCTCTTACTTATATATCTTCTAGATCTCAAGTGTCGGCATCTTTTCCATGGATTGACCTCCCTACTGCCAACCTAGAAGTTGGCAGATTGGGAGCCAAAGCGTCACATTTTCCCCTTATCCCTCAACTTTCCCTTCATAATTGCTGAGGGGCACAGGGCCTTGGGTGGGGCTTTGGTTTCCCGGGCATTTCCGCACCTTCCTCAGCTCCCTGCCTTGGAGTGGCTTCGGTCACCCGGGCTTTGTTAGTGGTAAGCAGGGAGGATTTTGTGGGGGCGCTCGTTTATGGCCTTGGCCTTGCTCGAGACCTTGGGGCTGTTCGGCCAGACAGCCTGGGGAACAACAACAACAACAACAACCATACCAAGACTCTACTGTACATTAAGCAACTTGGACTATAGAACAACCAAATCCTGCCACAACACTGCCCCACCATTCAAACACTATGACCGACTCTGGCGTAGTGCCAAACAGCGCCCAGGTAAGATTAGTAGAGTCCCATGTGGCACCTATCTGTGCCACACCAGCCATGACAGTGCCAATAGCAAGGCTTTTTTGTATAGTAATGGCTGTTGGTCCACAAGTCTACTGCCATCCCCGCTATTATAGTCTCTTTCTTTTCAACTGACGGTAAATTGCAGAGTTCCCATCAAGATTTCTCAGTTATTTTGAAGATATGGTAGTGAAATATGGTGTTAATTATATAAACTTGGTCTTAATATAATGTAGAGACATAGTGGTTTTATATTTTACCATTAAGTATCGAGAAATTAGCTGCTAGGGGAATTTAATTAACCGTCAGATGAAATGAAACCGAGTATAGTTACCTTGTTTGACACGCAGTAGGATGCGTGGGCATATTAATTTTTTCCTCCACTGCCCCCTTGCCCTTGGGGGGGGGGGGGGGGGGTCACATGAGAGCTTTTATCTTCAATTTTCGATGGCAATATTCTGGGATTTTATGCATTGGTATATATAGGAAACTAAGCTCAATGTAAATTTATTTAAGTAACAGAATTCATTCAAATGTTTACCTCCTAAGCTGCCGTAAGACTGTGTTGACGATAAAATTTGCTCATGTGATACCAGTTTTACTCTTACTGTATTTAATACAGTGTGTTGCCACAGGAATACAGTATTATTATTTTTAGCTTGTGTGAATATGTGAACAGTACAGTATATATAATTTTCACATTGTTAAATTATCTCTATGATCTAATAATTCTTAATAATATAGCGGTAAATTATCCAAACCATATCATAAGTCACATCTTGTGTTACTAACTGACCCAGTGTTAACTTTTTACCTATGGAACAACCAATGATGAAACCCAAGAAGCATCTTAATACTCAGCCTCCTGGAGACATAGCTGAGACACAGGTGTGGTGTCAAACAGCGCCCAGGTAAGATTCAGTTCCCTGTGGCACCTATCAGCACCTCACCAGCCTCGGCAGTGCCATACCAAGACAGTGCTAAGATAAATACTTTATTGCATAGTAATGGCTATTGGTCCACAAGTCTATCGCCATCCCCCCTATTAGTTGCCTTGTACGACACGCAGTAGGATGAGTGAGGCATATTCTTTTTCCCTCCACCATTAGATGAAGGCCCCCTTACCCCCTGGGGGTGATGGAGGGATGTAAATAGAAGGAGGAAAGAGAGTATGAAAGTGCACAGTATATGAGAGTAAAACAAGGAAATTGATAGTGCAAGGATTTGATTTTGCCCCGGAAGGGCTAGTTTATGGAGTACATTGAGTACCTTTATCAGTCTCGTGGCACTGGTTCGATTCCCGCCCTGGGTGCAGATTTTCAGGAGGCTGTTTCCACATCCAATAAAGTATGGAATAGTTCGGGACCTTGGGGCTGCTCGGCCAGACAGCCTGGGAAACAACAACAACAACAACATCCAACAAAGTTTAGGTGTGTTGGTAAAATTGTCAAGATGGTTGAAAGTAAGATCGAAGCTCTATAACCCTCCTTACGTACATGGTGTAAAAAACAAATCCTACAGAACATCCGATGAGGAACTTGGAAGATGTGTCAACGAAGGTGATCACATATTTCTTGGACACTTTGGAAGGAATCGGGCCCATCACATCTATGGCTAGGAGTTGCCATGGCTTGCATGCGGTGAGTTTTCCTGAAGGTCCTGGTAGTGACCTTCCCTATTGCACAAGCTCTGCATGCTTCTATGATTTTTCGTGCAATGTCAGTTGGGTTGTTGGTCCAATAGATGGTGTTGAAAGAGTGGACTAGCTTTTTTTGGCCCAGATGGATTCCGTTGTGATCATGAAGTGTTGTTGTTGTTGTTGTTGTTGTTCCCCAAGCTGCCTGGCCGAACAGCCCCAAGGCCCCGAGTAAGGCCAAGGCCATAAACGAGCGCCCCCACAGAACCCTCCCTGCCGACCACAATAAAGCCTGGGTGACCGAAGCCACTCCATGGCGGGGAGCTGAGAGGGTGCGTAAACGCCCGGGAAACCAAAGCCCCACCCAGGGCCCTGTGCCCCTCAGCAATTATGAAGAGAAAGTTGAGGGGCAAAGGAATAATGTGACGCTTTAGCTTCCAATCTTGGTAGATTGGGAGGTCAATCCACGGAAGAGACACGGCGCCGTCACTTGAGATCTAGAAAATATATAAGTAAAAGGAACAGTCAGAGTAAGTTATGGGTATGGCAGTGTTATGGCAGTCATGAAGTGTTAGCATTAGGTATTCTGCTGTTTCAGGAGCTACCACAATGTTACCTGATGGTGTTCATAGTTTGTCACCGACTCTTTCAAGGTTCGTGGATATCCATTCTGAATTTTGTTGCTTCTCCCATTGTTGCAAGAGGGTTGGAGTGGCGGCCGGTGGTGAGGGCCTGGATCGGTCATCTCGACAAGGCGTCTGCATTGGTGTGCAATTTACCTGGACGGTAGGCGATGTTCAAATTAAATCCTAGGGTTTCAGTCCATCGCACAATCAGGGAGTTGTTAGTTTCTAATTTTCTTAACCAGTGCAGAGATTGTTAATCGGTGCTGATGCTGAAATGGGCACCGGAAATGTTGCATGGCCCAGATTACTCCTAGACAAGGCTGCCACTGGTGGCAGCTTGGTGGTCTCTTCTTGGCGTACCTGTATAATTAATTAAAAGAGCAGTCGCATACTACAGTATAATATATGGATTGTTACAACAGAGAGTAACATAACTACCAACAATATGTCAAGTAAAATTCCCGTTCAGCCCTTGACCCAGAAATCACGGACATACTGTACATACACACAAAGGATAGAACCCGTCTTAACGATAGCTTTCAAAGATTAATCGGAAGCATAGGTGAAAAATCGTACTCCTTGTTAGAGTCTAATTCTTCTGGCATGTCTTGAGGACCCACTGGAGCACCAACACCTGCAATATAAAGGTAAGGGAAGGTAAACAGGCTGATGGTATATTGTAGGTCATTTAATGCAGTATTAGTCTTTCCCCAAGCTGCCTGGCCGAACAGCCTCGGTACGTAATTTAAATAAAGGGACTGTTTAAAAGGTCTGATGGTAAGTTCTGGTGGACATTAAAATTGCAAGTAATTTAATTAAAAGAGATAGTATGTTGTGATGATGGACATTTAGATTAAGCTTACTGTTTGGTAAATTAATTTTAGGTTAGTATATTGTGGTAGACATTTATAATTAAACATCCACCACAACATAATATAACTTGCAATTTAAATGCCAAGCAGTAAGTATTTACAATTCTGCTGTACTACCAAGTTAATAAGTTAGTCGTCCCTAATGGGCTGAAGGAAGTCTGGGTCGAGGATGTCGTCATCCATGGCATCATCGTCTAGATCGATATCACTATCCGCACTGGTCTGCAGCGCCAGCCACCTATGTCACCTGGTCCGTTGGTTATAAAACTTGGATGCAGGGAGCTGAAAAACAAAAGAAGGATTTAGCATAATAAAATATATCGCCATCATCAAATAACACATCATTATCACCATCATTTACAAGTCATTAACGGTTAACCTTTAAAGCGCGAAGCTATGGTATTTGAAATGTCCCGCCAGGCGAAGGTATTTTGGTTCATTCCTGACAAAAATTGTCATAGTTACCATATACTGTATATCATAATTATTTATCCATATGCGCCTATTTTACTATAAATATGAACATTGAACAGCAATAAAACAAGTGGTAACAGCAATTGGCTGGTGATAATCGGATATTTTTTTCAGCTGTCGTAATCTGACCCAGACCGGTGTCTTGCATGGTACTGAGAGACTAGGGGGAAGTCTGAGACTGGTTAGTCTCTCCCAGTCGTCCTCGCGCGAAAATACTCGATACACATCGGGAATAATAGAAAAAATACAGTACCAGATATATATGAGGAGGGGGGGGGGACACATGTCGAGGAATGAGAGCCATTGCCAATTTGCCATATCTCGCGAGATCTATGCAGCGCTGCCAAAGGCAAATGTAGCGCGACATTGCTCATTATTAGTGAATATTTGCCGATGTCTATGGTAGTACTGCGGATGAACTCTGCGCGCTACGAAGCTCATTCTGGTGTAATTTTGAAGCTATTTTCTTCTAGTTTTTGGCTGAATACATTTAATTTGATTCAGACACTTGCTTAATCATTCAGGAGTGCCTGAATAAGCCCTAATATATTATATAACGGAAATATGCCTGCAGTGTAGGTGTAAATTTTATTGTATTAACCTATAACCTAACGAAATAAAATTTAAATAAAAATACTGTAGTCTACATCAAAATAGAATTGTGTATATTGATTAGGCGCCAATGTAGAGGCACTAAGCGTTTGCGTTACCATGGCAAAATATCACGGGTAAGAATATTTCACTACATCGGCAGTAAATATCATAAACTCGTTTTCAACTAGAATATTGGAGTAAAATGGATTCATATCGACATAAGTAGTGTATGTAGGCCTGCTATACCCTGTTCCAAATAAGTAGGCTAAAACTCTTGAACATTAACCTCTACAGTATAACTCGCAATCCACGAGAGTAATCCAGTTATTATTTCTACCATTTGGGAAGGGTCAGCCAGGGAACAGGCATGAAAATTTACGGCTCATATGCTCTAGCCCCTTTTTAATTACAGAGGTTAGAGTTTACGTTTTGGAATAGGGTATAGGACCTTATAATCAAGTTATATAGCCTACACATTAGCATTGTTATTTTGCAGCTATTTGGATTTTTGTGAAGGGTTCTGCTATTCCTGATGCTGTTACATTGGTCTTGCACATCATACTATCCAACAACATACCTTTACAAGACCTCAAATAAACCAAATTAATAATCAACTCCTATGTTCGATAATTAGTTTTAAATTTCCCGCCAACTATCTAGCGTCAGTGATTGGTGATCAAGGGTTGGTGATGCAGGGAGTGTTGTCAATCATAATTCTAAATTGTAGCGATGTTCATTTATATCTAGCGAATATGTATCGCATCCAGTGGTAGGATATCAAATAATTTAAGATTATTTATGTGATGCTCAGAAGATATTAGTCAGCTGTTTTGCAACATTATAATTATAATTATTTATTTCATAAAAAAATACTTGAATGTTTACTATCTAGCAACCTATGCTAGCAAATTTGAAAACGAAACAAGCAGAATCTGCAGGCTAGAATTGGCAACACTGAACCTTCCTTCTTGTTCCGGTGGCCATTGGATGAACAGGTGTGTTGATGAATCTTACCATTTCACGTACATTTTGATTGTTTTGTAGCATTTATAGTAGTTTTGAATAGTGTACATTATGCAATGTGCACTATAGTACGTTGCATATGGTTTATAGCCTCGAACATAGGAGCATTGGTTTAAAATGGGCTATAATTAATGTAACACCGGCCTTGCATGCTGGCTTCCACTTCGTTCCTCAGGCCATGCTTTTATATCTCGGTCCAAATAGGTTGGCCAGAAATCGTGAACCCCAACCTTTGCAACTCGAAAACGGCTAGAGCATATCTATTCCCTGGCTGATTCTTCCCAAATGTTAGCAATATTAGCTTGATAACTAGCCTAGTCGTTTGCTAGTTACAGAGGTTAGTGGACGTGATTTGGCATAGCCTACTTGGTATATTTGGTTATAGGCCTACTGATGATTTGGACCGACAGTTAGCCCATTGATCGGTTTAGGTCTAATAGGTCTGGTAGAGCATAGCCTATACATCATTGGTCATTGCTATATATGGCATTAAGAGCTGAAAAGTGAAATGTATTATAAGGGGAGAACAAATATAACCCCAAAATACGCACCACAGCTAGCAGTGTAATCTTAATGGGTGATGGCAAAGTAACAATGATTAAAAAATGTGGTCAATAGGCCTATACAGGAGGCGCTACAATATAGGTAGCAAAATTCTAATGGTAGTTTTGGGTTCCTATTATCATATGCTTCATTTCTATATACTTTTTATCCCCGGGGGAAAACAAAAAAAATCTTGGGTTTTTTTATTTTTTCTTGGATTTTTTTTTTTTTAAACCTAACAAAAAAACCTAACCTAAATGTATTTGGGGGCTATTAGGTTAGGTTAGGTTTTTTTGGTTAGGTTAATGACCAAAACAAAAAATCTCAAAAGAAAATAGGCCTAAATGAAAAATCCCAAGATTTTTTTTTTTTCCCCGGGGATAAAAAGTATATAGAAATGAAGGATATGATGATAGGAACCCAAAACTACCATTAGAATTTTGCTACCTATATTGTAGCGCCTCCTGTATATTGACCAAAAATGTTTCGCATAGGTTTAAGCTTCCGGAAATTAATGGGTAATAAATACGATGATTTCTTATTTTAACGTCCTTCTTCTTTTTGTGGAGTTGCTGTCCCTTTCCAAGCCAGCTCACCTATGCACCGGTGACTTCTCCAGAAACAGCTAGAGCTAGATTTAAGAATTAGTTTAGAAAATATGTAGTCGTAGAAAGGATAGGCTAGTTAAAGAAAAAGAATTGAAGCGCCGCCGCACTCATATGTTATTGTTGTGAACCTCTCGGCCCTCTCACTACCACTCGTTGCCGGAGTAAGGTAGGCCTATGTCCCATAATACTGTGTTTTTTGCACTGTTACCAAATCAGCGGGGTTGTGGGGGCGGCAGCCCCCACCCATAAAACTAGGATAGGTTAGGTAAGGTTGTTAGGTTAGAGCAGGGGTCGGCAACCTGCGGCTCAGGAGCTGCATGCGGCTCTTTCAGGACACTTGTGGGGCTCCTGAAGCTTCATAAATATAAATTATTCCTTCAAAACAAAGGCATCATAGCCTATTGCACATTCAAGGCAACATTAGATTTTGTTATTTAACTTCGAAAGACCTAGGCCTATAGTTATCAATCGTTTTGATTTATAGAAAAGTGACATAGGCCTACGTCTTTCCTAAGGTTTGTGAATAAAAGTTAATTGAACAATAAGCTATAACTATAATTGGTCAATATTTACGAGTCGCACCACAGCTGGGATCTCCTTTCTAATGGTAGGTTTGGGTTCCTATCATTCTATGCTTCATTGCTATATACTTTTTATCCACCGGAATTTTTATTTTTTTTTTTATTTTTATTATTTTTTTTTTTTTTTTTTTTTTTTAATAGCATTAGCCTAACCTAACCAAAAACCCTAACCTAAATATATTTGGGGGCTATTAGGTTAGGTTTTTTGGTTAGGTTAATGCTAAAAAAAAAAAAAATTATGTTCAAGGACACTACACTGGCGTTTCCGCACCCTCCTTAGCTCCCTGCCTTGGAGTGGCTTCGGTCACCCGGGCTTTGTTAGTGGTAAGCAGGGAGGATTTTGTGGGGGCGCTCGTTTATGGCCTTGGCCTTGCTCGAGACCTTGGGGTTGTTCGGCCAGACAGCCTGGGGAACAACAACAACAACAACAACAACAAACTACATCCGCCTTATTAGAAACAATTTATTAGGGAAAATAGGGACCAATTGACTCGCCATATTTTTCTCATTTAGTCCGCATGGAGGAATTTCGTTATCGACACTTGAAAAACCCGATTTCACAGAAAAAATACACCTAAAATCTGTCAAAGATGTCAAATAGTGGGGGTGTGGGGGTGGCAGCCCCCACCCATAATACTAGGATAGGTTAGGTTAGGCTGATGTCCTTTCAAAGGGGTATAGGCTAGTAAACACTAGGATAGCCTACTCATAAATATTGACCCTAGGCTATAACCTAATTTGTTTACTTCAGAAGTAGGGTATATTCTCGTATTTCTGAAGTACAATACCGGGTACTGTGGATTTCGGTTTATGAGACCATTTTTTTTTGTATTGCGGCTCTGACAGTACACTTTTTATGAAACATAAGCAACAAATGGCTCTTCTAGCTTTAACCTGACAAGCGCGATATAGACGTAGGTGCTAGGGTAGTTATTTGTGCATTTCTAGCCCTGGATTCTGACAGAATTTGTTATATTTACAATATAAACCATTATTTGTTTTCGGTATGCTTTTATTTTACATATATGATGTATATATGAACCTTCAAGAGTGCTAAAATAAGTGGGAAAAGCATTTGGGTGGTGAAAAACGAAGATATTGGCCACCCGGTCATAATCTCAGGCGAGAGAGAGAGACAGGCAGCCTTCCCCTCTCGCTGTCTGGGAGTCAACTGAGAAGAGCGGGGCGGTGTGTGCCGGTGTCTGGGTGTTGCATAACGATCTTTTATGCAACCCACTTGTGCTACATTATCGCGGGAGAGAAAAATAACCGATAAATGATGATAATAAGAGGAAAAATAGGTGATAATTGAGGAGGGGAGGGGGGTGGGTGAGATTTACATGGATGAGTACTGGAGGGGAATTAACTCACCTAGAGACAAATTCCTTTGTTTTGATAGGCCCTTTTTTTTATGGAAGGCTTTTTTTATGGTCCTGCTTCCGTGAGGCCTATCGCGTTCCCTATAGGAAGCCTTCCGTGAGGCCTATCGCGCTTGCCAGGTTAAGGGTTGCTGACCACTGGGTTAGAGACGAGGGTTCGATTTTAGTTACTGGACACCTATTTGACAGGTACCGCCAACGATTTAATACATATTTTTTTTCGGTTTCCACGCATCCAATACCAAGCTACACCCTTTTCTGGTGTACGGAACACTAAAAAAGCAATGGGGACACTTTAATAAATAATAATATGAGACGAAATATAAAGACAACTCTGTTGCGTTCGTGGAAGTAGCGTCGCTTTGTTTACTTTACGCTCGGAGTGACTTCCCGGTCCCGCCTTGGCGGTCGACTTCAAATGGCTAAGCTTATAACCAGTTGTTGGGTCAATTTTTTGATAAAGACTTACGTTATAGGCCGTGGGATACAGGACAGGGTTGAGGGGGGGCTCTGCCCCCCCTCACCGCCCCCCGTGAATTATAATAATCGTCATCTATGTGGCCAGCAGGGGGCAAGTAAAACAGTTGGCCGTAGTAACCTCAAGCGTCCTGGGTAAACTAACCGCGACGACGGACTCCTCCCGCCGCCGATTTTCGGCACAAACGCCCCGTTTAATCTCGTCGAAAACCACATTTAAATAGTTATTATATCGTTTTCAATACTATTACCGGAGCAGAAAAAGGTGTAGCTTTCTGTTGGATGCGTGGAAACCGAAAACAAATATGTATTAAATCCTCGGTGGTACCTGTCAAATAGGTGTCCAGTAACTAAAATCGTACAGAGACGAGTAATATTTTTTTTTTATGCTTTTAACCCCTCATTTTTCCTGAACTTCATAGCCCTCCCCACTAGTGTGGGGGAGGGGTGTTTTTAAGATTGTTGGATAATGGGTTAATACTCATTTCAGCTCCTCTTCAGTATAAAACAACACTATATCTGAAGGAAAATTAAAAAAAAAAAAAAAACAAGTTACTGAAATCGCTGTCGGTCCAAAAAGTCAGGTTTATCGTATTTTTTCCCGAGTGATACATGCGCGAGATATCTCGATCTTGTAATGTCTTGCGCTGCACTATTAAACAATTTATGGTGTGATTTTACTTTAGGGACGTGCACTTGACAGGTACCACCACGGACTTAATAGAGACTTTATTAGGTTGCCACCCAAAAAGGAAATGGGAAATTCGATAATATTCAATGACACTACATCGGCGCTATTAGAAACAATGGTACGATTTTAGTTACTGGACACCTATTTGACAGGTACCGCCAACGATTTAATACATTTTTTTTTTCGGTTTCCACGCATCCAACACCAAGCTTTTTCTGGTGTACGAAACACTAAAAAAGCAATGGGGATACTTTAATAATTATAATATGAGACGAAATATAAAGACAACTCTGTTCCGTTCGTTCGTGGAAGTAGCATCGTCGCTTTGTTTACTTTACGCTCGGAGTGACTTCCCGCCTTGGCGGTCTACTTAAAATGGCTAAGCTATAACCAGTTGTTGGGTACATTTTTTGATAAAGACTTGCGTTATAGGCCGTGGGATACAGGATGGGTTGAGGGGGGCTCTGCCCCCCTCATTCCCCCACGTGAATTATAATAATCGTCATATATGTTGCCAGCAGGGGGCAAGTAAAACAGCTGGCCGTAACCTCGAGCATCCTGGGTAAACAAACCGACGATCCGAAGCGACGATGGACTCCCGCCAATTTTCAGCACAAACGCGCCATTTTATTCTCGTCGAAAACCACATTTAAAAAGTTATTATATCGTTTTCAATACTAATACCGGACCAGAAAAAGGTGTAGCTTTGTGTTGGATGCGTGGAAACCGAAAAAAATATGTATTAACCCTCTCACGACCATATGACGCAGAGGTTGCCAGATTAGCAATAAGAAATAGAGTTCTCTCACTCTTATAATTACCTCCAAAATTAGTTTTCTGTCCACAGCTAACTCAAAGACAATTGCAGAGGTTAAAGTAACTAAACTAAAGGTTTCTAAATACCCCTGAAGGTAACAAAGGATTTAAAGTATCCCTAAGAGGCTCAACATTGCATCAAGAATGTGAGCGGGTTAAATCCTTGATGGTACCTGTCAAATAGGTGTCCAGAAACTAAAATCGTACCGAAGCATCAGGGAAAATAGGGACCAATAGACTCGCCATATTTTTCTCATTAGGCTAGGCTATATTCCGCATGAAGGAATTTCGGGGATGGATGTAGTTTCCGGCCGTACGGTCACCATGTTTACATAGGGCGATCGCCGCGGTTAACTTCGCGTCTATTTTGACGGCGATTTTTTTCGGTTATTTGCCCCCTGCTGGCAATATACAGTATATGATGATGACAATATGTCATGGGGGGGGGGGGGCGCAAAGCCCCTCTCAACCTATTATTGAATCCAACGCCATCGCCGCCATCATCTTTACATTTGTCGATCGCCGTGGTTAATGGGAGCGTCCGCCATGTTTTTTTCAAAATGGTCCGATCATTTTAATTTGTATACAGGTGATAGATACCACTTCTAGGAACAACATTTCCAAAAATGAATCAAATCGGACCAATAGTTTTTTGCTGCCTTGGATTTTCGCATAATTAGCTAATTTTAAAACTACTAAAACTTTGTTAGTTTTTGACCAATTTTAATAAATAAGACATCATTGGAAAGAGGGAAGAAAATTAAATACAATGTGTGACAGATTTTTGATACACCCTTTAGTTTTGCCGTTATATGAATACCGGTAACAAATTTTTGCAAATTCCGGAATTTGCAAAAATTTATTATTCATACTTACTTACTTGGTCATACTTGGTAGAATTCCGTCCTCTGTGGACGCAGCTAAAGTGGACCTCCGCTGCAGCCAGGCAGCTCCGCAACTCCCTCGTTCCGTTTATTTACTAACGAGTTGGATGCGGTGCTGGGATATCCTGGTGTTGGGGGCTCGTCTGGTACTGTAGCCAGCCATCGGTCCAGCTGACGCTTGAAGGAGTCGGTAGTGACTCCCGTCAGTTTCCGGACGGCCTTTGGTACAGTATTGAAGAGACGAGCCCCATTTTTGCTGAAATTGTTGTGGGTGACTGTTGCTATTTTCTGAGAGGTAGCCTCAGTCCTCTTGATGTAGCACAGCCGCCCTTTTCTAACGTGGTTGTTGATTACTAGTCCCACGTCAGGTACCAGCCCTTCTAGGGTCTTCCACACGTAAATCACTAGGTAACGTTCTCGTCGTCTCTGAAGGGAGTAGAGTCGCAACTCCTTCAGGCGTTCTCAGTAATTCATGTGTTGGAGACCCCAGATCCTGCTGGTGAAGGTCCTCTGTAGAGAGACCAGTTTGCCGATGTCACCTATCTTGTGGGGAGCCCATAGCTGGCAGCAATATTCCACCTTTGGGAGGACCAGAGCCTTCCAGAGTGTCAGCATACAGGCCCTCTCTCTAGTTTGGAAGGTCCTGAGGATCCATCCTGCGAGTCTCCTAGCTGTCTCGGTGGTTTGGTTGATGTGGCGAGAAAAAGTTCCATCGGTACTCATTGTTACTCCCAGATCCCGCACATGTTCTTTTGGAGTGATGGTATCTTGATTGGCCTGGTAGCTGGTGCCCTCTTTGATGGTTTGTAGAGGGCCATACCTTAGCAATTCGAATTTCTCGCTGTTCATCCTCATGTTGTTGGAATCTGCCCAGTCTAGAAGGCGATTCAGATCTTCTTGTAGCAGGGCCACATCGTCAGCTGTCTCTACCCTCCTCATTACTCTTGTGTCATCTGCAAATGAGGTGGCCTTGGAGTGCTGGATATCATGATCAATATCCCCTATCATGATAAGGAACAGAAGTGGTCCTAGTACAGACCCCTGCGGAACGCCACTTATTACCTCGCTTGGGTCTGAAAGTTGTCCTTGGACTGATACTCTCTGTTCCCTATGGGTTAGGAAGCTGTGCAGCCACTTGCCGAGGTTTCCTCCTATACCTAGCTTTTTCAGCTTGTGAAGAACGAGGCCGTGATCTACTTTATCAAATGCCTTGGCGAAATCCAGGTATATCACGTTGACGTTTTTGCCTTTACTGATGTCTTCTAGGTTTACTGATGTCTTCTGTAACTCATGTCTCGTATAACGGCAAAACTAAAGGGTGTATACAAAATCTGTCGGTTTAATGTTATTTTAATACCACAATTTTTTTTGATATATTTGAAGATAAATAATGAATCTATATGCTCTAAAGATCATAAGAAAATTTGTTTTAACCCTCGGCAAAACCTAATAAAAAAGTATGGTACTAAAATGTCTTTTTCGTAACAAGGTTGTCAATACGGTACTTTCCCGTTATCAATGTACAATCAAGCTGAAGATTGCAGAGTAAACACCATAGACTTCATTGACTTTTCTTTCACCTTCGTATAATCGACAGCCATTTTTTTTTTTTTTTTTTTTTTTTTTTATTAAGGGAGTGTGGGGGCGGCAGCCCCCACATACTAGGTTATGTTAGGTTAGGCTAATGTCTTTTCAAATCACTATCGGGGAGCGTGTCTCAACATCGATTGATAGGCCTAATGGGGAAAATAGGTTTTCCCGAGATTTCTAATTAATTACAAACACTAAATATTGATGCAAATGACCAATTTTGTTTATAAAAAAACACTGAAAATTCGTGGTATTAAAATAAAAAATTCCAATCTGTCATAAAAATAATCTGTTCTCTTTCCGATGATATCCTACTTATTAAAATTGGACCAAAAATAAAAAAGTTTTAGCAGTTTTAAAATGTGCAAAAAATGCGAAAATACGAGGTAGCGAAAAACCTATTGGTCTGATATTATTTATTTTTGGATATGTTGTTCCTAGAAGTGGTATCTATCACCTGTATAAAAATTAAAATGATCGGACCATTTTGAAAAACATGGCGGACGCTCCCCTTAACCCTTCTGGCCCGGGCTCGCCCTCCTAAGGACAGTGTCGAGTACCTGGGCGATAACCGTCTAGGCCTAGGCTACCGTATCTTTGTTATTTTAACTGCTAGAAATTTCCCACGCATCTCTAAACGCAGTGCGGTTTCCAATCTGTAGACTGGCGTTGAGTAGAGCTCTCTAAGTCAACTGGTTCAGTTGTGATGACGATTTCCGTGGAGCGAATTTTGCCGCGATGTTGACAATATCTGAGCTTTTCAGACACTAATTTCGTCATACCATACAACAACATTGATCCGACGTCTCCTTGTTTTCGGAGGTGCGGTGACGCAATGACCGGCTTTGTTGACATGCGTAGGAGTCGGACGCACGGCGTTCAGACCAAGCTGAAAAGCTTTCAAGCTTACTGCCTGTTATAAGGACACCCGGGGTCCTGCCCATCTGCCGCGGTGTCCTTATGAAAGGACAGCCGGGCTGGAAGGGTTAAGTCTGCGTCTATTTTGACGGCGATTTTTTTCGGTTATTTCTCCCTGCTGGCAATATATATGATGATGACAATATGTCATGGGGGGTGAGGGCCCCCCTAAACATATTATTGTATCCAAAGGCAGTCAAAATAGGCGGGAACATGATGGCAAGCGTCCGACACCACTCCGCGTAGTGTAAACAAGGCTGGCGGTACGCCCGAATTCTACATTCTACCCGAATTTCGTTATCGACGACTTGAAAAAAACAGATTTCACCGAAAAATATCCACAAATATAATCAGTCCCAACCGTAAACAAAATATTCCATTGACTTTACCTTTTCCTTGTTTTGTAGGGTGCGGCATAGCCTAACCGCGATCCACCCAATAAATGATGCGAGCGTGTCAACCTGTTTTTGCCCCCTTACAGATCAACATACTGTATAATTATGAGGATCACAATAAGTCAAGGGGGGGTGAGGCCCTCAACCCATCATGTATCCAATTTACCCCACAATTTCCCTCACCTACTGTAAAAGCGCGATTCACCCAATAAATGGCATGATTTGATGCCGTATCTTCAGATTGATGGATAATGGGTAATTTAATGCAAATCCTCCACTCAAACCATGAAAAATAACTATGAAACACTATATTCCTAGAAGAAAAACACAACGAAAATGGTTAATAAGGCCGATGTAGTCTTGTTGAACGTTACCCCTGTCCTAGTATTATGGGTAGGATCTGCCGCCCCCACACCCCCGCTGGTTGGGTATCAGTGCAAAAAACACATACTGTAACCTACTCCGGCAACGTGTGGCACATAGATTCCATATTTGTCTTCGAATATATAAAACAAATCGTGGTATAAAAGTAGAAGTTAAACTAAATAAACCTTTACCAAGCAACTAGTAATTCCTCACGGTGTAAGCCAAATACTCCCGCTAGGCCGAGGTAGGCTTAAAAATGACCTCAAATCTTACCAGTTAACAGGGGAGATGGTTGTTGTTGTTGTTGTTGTTGTTGTTGTTGTTGTTGTTGTTGTTGTTGTTGTTGTTGTTGTTGTTGTTGTTGTTGTTGTTGTTGTTGTTGTTGTTGTTGTTGTTGTTGTTGTTGTTGTTGTTGTTGTTGTTGTTGTTGTTGTTGTTGTTGTTGTTCCCCAAGCTGCCTGGCCGAACAGCCCCGAGCAATTCCAAGGCCAAAACCGAGCGCCCCCACAGAACCCTCCCTGCCAACCACAATAAAGCCTGGGTGACCGAAGCCACTCCATGGCGGGGAGCTGAGGAGGGTGCGGAAACGCCCGGGAAACCAAAGCCCCACCCAGGGCCCTGTGCCCCTCAGCAATTATGAAGAGAAAGTTGAGGGGCAAGGGGAAAATGTGACGCTTTGGCTTCCAATCTTGGTAGATTGGGAGGTCAATCCACGGGAAAGAAGCCGTCACTTGAGATCTGGAAAATATATAAGTAGAAGGAACAGTCAGAGTAAGCTATGGGTATGGCAGAGATTGCTCAGCTCTCACTCTGATAGACCAGCCCATCACCACATGACTAGAACCCAATCCTCTCAGCATCAGCTAGGAAAGGCCCTAGAAAGCCACCTTTGGCGGGGGGATAGCTCCCCTATTTGAACCCCTTTCGGGGTCGGGCACCCGCCCGGGAGATGTTTGTAGAAAGTCTTCATATGCTGGAAGAACATAGACATCAGGTTGACCTTGTATTTGCAGCGATACATGTAGTTTTGGAGGTAGCTGTCCCGTAAAGTTTCGTAAGTGTTGCGATCAGGATAATTGGCTTTAGCGTACCTCCACATATTTTCTATATTTTGTGTGTGAATCTGTGCATTTGTAGGGTCGACAAAATTGCGCTTGTGACAAATAGTGATGTTCATAACCATGGTGTTGTAATGCGTGATAAGCTTTCCATTCATCCAAGATTATTGTTGTTCCGGGTCTTATGTGTTCATCAATAAGGGGTAACAAAGTCTGAGCAGAACGGTCAAGCACAATCACTAGAAAACACTCCCGACTTTCTCTCTGGATACCCCCAAAGCCCTCCTGATGACAAGCTAACTGGCGCCCCCGATTGTATTTTCGCTTGATTAACTTGCTCTCGTCTATTTCGACAACCTTCAAGGGACCCCTTATAACACAATCAGGGATGGATGTAGTTTCGGGGTGTACGGTCGTCATGTTTACATGGGCGATCGCTGTGGTTAACTTCGCGTCTATTTTGACGTCAATTTTTGCGGTTATTTGCCCCCTTCTGGCAATATATATGATGACAATATGTCATGGGGGATGAGGGGGGTATTATTATATCCAAAGGCTGTCAAAATAGACGGGAACATGATGGCAAGCGTCCGACGCCACTCCGTGTAGTGTAAACAAGGTTGGCGGTACGCCCGAATTCTACATTCTACCCCACAATCATATGCCGATAAAGCACAAGCGCACTACTCCCTGCACCTGACCGAATGAATCTAGGCTGTTAGCCAATCAATATCCAGTGATGGAAAACTCGCAGACAGTAGCGAATAAAAACTCTTGGACCTTGGTTGTTATTGACGTCATATGAATTTGACATCCAATAGAAATAGCGTCATATACCGTATCAACAAAGCAGCCACGACTGTGTTCGAATATGTACACGGCGTATAGAATCATTGATACTCCTCCGTAGAGTTATCAAGTTTACACGACTTACGCCCACTAACATACACATAGCGGTTAGGAAAATATTACCCCTTATTTTTATCTTTTACCCCGCAATTTCCCTGATCTTCATAGCCCTCCCCACTAGTGGGGGCTGTGTTTTTAGATTGTTGGATAATGGGTAAATATTGTACTCATTTCCGCCAGTCCTTAGTATAAAACAACACCTATATTAAAGAAAACTGAGAAAAACAAAAAAACAAAACGCTAAATTTGCTGTGACACCAAAACTAGAATTTTACCTTGATTCTAAAAGTTCTGCCTCAAAATAATCTATAATAATGTTGAGATGTGTCTTCTTAAAAATTGTATGTATGTACTTCGGCACATACCCCATTGTTGGGGGTGGCCGACTCGAGACAGAGACCGAACAGAAACCTGTAAAGTTCCAATTCTTAGTATCCGGGACCATTTTCGCGTTCCATCGCCCCTTTCTCTGTCTCGTTGAGTAGGAGAATTTTACAAGGGGAGGAGGATTCCTAGCCTCCTGGCCCTATTACCCTATCGTTTTGAAAGGGTTAAATTTAGCCTCATGGCAATTGATCACTTGCGAGTTTCAGGCTATAAGGAAGTAGGAGTCATGGCCATCGATATTAAACAGAAATGCAATAATAATGTACGTTTCTGATGGATAAATGGTATGTTGAATTGGGTTTTATGCATTTATATATGTACTACGACCGTATTTTAGCTGTTAATTATGTTAAATATCGTTGTCTACAGCTCCAACTTCCTTATAGAACGAAACTCGCAAGTCGGTAATTGTAGGTTACCATTGTGCCAACTCTATCCTTCAGACCAGTGAGACTTTGTCCCTTGGAGAACTATCATGGGGGTACATTCAGACTTGAAATAATGGTACCGGGTATAACAGTAGTACCTTTTTTCAGATTAACCCTTTCAAGATGCGATTACGCATTTCTTTCCTGTTTGCTGGCTATCACTAGACTATTATATATAGATTAGAAAGGGTATATGGAAGTCAGAGCATTAATTTATGTTACCCCCCATAATTCCCACAGATCCTTCCGAAATTGTATAAAATCATTAATGATAGCCACTAGCCAGAATATACTGTAAAAATGTGTCATAATCTTCAAATAGTTAACAAACTTATTTCCAATAGGGTCCCATGTTGTTTGTATTTAGTCGGTCAACTCTTTGGAGTTTGTATTTATAATAATATTTTTATTTGCAGATTGGTAGAGAGCAGCGAGGTGACCGAGCAGCAGTACCAGACCCGCAGTGCCGGAGGCCTCAAATCAGCAATCACCGACGCCGCAGCACAACCTCAATAAAAATATAGGGGCCAGGTGTAGACATTTCGGGAATCAGGGAAGAAAAAAACCTAGGGGTAATCGTCTCTGATAACCTGAAGCCCGGAATGCATGTGGCTAAATCAGCTGCCAAGGCTAATTCTATGCTGGGTAGGATAAGGAACACCTTTACATACATGGACGCGGATATGTTCCTGGCCTTGTACAAAGCCCTTATCAGACCCTTAATGGAATATGCTGTCCAGGCCTGGTCCCCCCAGAACAGGGGGGATATAGACAGCTGGAGAAGGTCCAACGACGAGCCACAAAGCTAGTCCCGGAGCTCAGAGAACTTCCCTACGAAGCCCGGCTAACTACCCTAAGTCTTACAACACTTGAAGACAGGAGAACCAGGGGAGACATGATCGAAGTATTCAAGATCCTAGGAGGGTACGAAAACATCAACCCAAACCAGTTCTTCCAACTCACACCCAGGAGACACCAAATCGCCACCAGAGGTCACAGTTTCAACCTCCAGAAACCACGTCACAGGACATAAAAAAGGAACAACTTCTTTGACGCAAGAATAATAAACAAATGGAACAGACTCCCAGAAAATGTAGTAGCCAGTAATAGTGTTAATGTTTTTAAAAATAGATATGACTACTACATTAATGAATCCCTGAGGGGAGGCAACCTTATGAGCATAGATCCCTAGTCTCTTATCCATCACTAAAGGTAAGGGGGGGTAATTTTCAGTATATCATATTGATGGTGTAATGGTTAAAACGTGAGTTCTGTAAAAATTAGCCTGGGTTCGAATCCCGGGAGGATCACATGCTTTCATCAATATAGTTTTGGGTTTATTGGTGTTAAAGTACAATACAGTCGGCCCCGCAAGGGTGCGATTCTCCAACCGTGCGGCAGATGTCCGTGTGGTGCGTATAATCCAAGGGTGCGAAAAAAGCAAAGCGTGCGTTTTTTTCGCCCAATAACCCCTGAAAAACATGAACTAAGGAAAGAATACCTGTAAGTAGTCTCGTTATCGACGGGGGTTACGTTCTTAAGACTGCCGTCGATAGAAAAAACCGTCGATACCGCATTACCGTACATACACGTACAGTATCCGTGGTCTCTATCCTATGTATTTTTAAGTGTTTCCTTTACACATAACCTTACATATTAGAGTATCTGTATATTGCAAATATCTATCACTGAATACATTAGAGGCCATAATAAACGCAAGAGATACAAGGTTCAGGCACAAATAAGCAAGTAAAAGGCGGGTGGACTTAGAGCTTCTGCCTTGTTTTGACAACATTAGAAATGGAGGTCGAAAGTGACGCTCCGATCGTCGGTGAATCCGGATTCACTCAAAACCTAAAGTCTTTAGGCTAATTATTTTTGCTCTCGTTTTCGGTGTATTTTCTTATTATTGTATGTCTTATTGTTCATCATTTAATCCACTTTTGGTTGGTATATTAGAGTAATATAAATAAATAATTAATCCGTCGATATATCAGTCGATACTCGAATCAGTAAAGTCAGTCGATAGTCGAATCCGTCTATGATAAAGCAATCCGTCTATAAAAAAGCCGTCGATAACGAGGGACTACTGTACAGTATAGAAATGTGATTAGATATTAGATAGAATATGGGTATTACACTCACTTTGGATGGTTTATGTATGCGTGGAGGTTGGGATGTTGGTCTTACTGAGGGTCCGAGGCTTCTCAGTAAGACCAACATCCCAACCTCCACGCATACATAAACCATCCAAAGTGAGTGTAATACCCCTATTCTATCTAATATCTAATCACATTTCTATACTGTGCAGGTATTCTTTCCTTAGTTCATGTTTTTCAGGGGTTATTGGGCGAAAAAAGGGTAAGTTTGAAGAGTCCCCGGACTACATAGTGAATTTCCCATAGGTTCTTAAGCTCCAAGGGTGCGTTTTACAAGGGTGCGCGCATGTCTCGGACTTAGGTAACCGCACCCTTGTGGGGCCCACTGTATTATGTACTGTATTATTTTATACAGTAATTGAGTGAAGTCATTATTTGGTTTGTCATTTTTGTTGTAAATATGTACCAATTGTGTCTCAACTTAATAATGAAGCAGAAGTTAATTTTGTTCCCAAATTAATGATGATTTCAATACTGTAACAAGTTAAAAAGAGTCAAATTTAACCCTTGCAGGATCATGACTCATTTATACATGTTATTCTGGCTATCATTAGACTACTTTATACAGTTTAGGAAGGATGTATGGGACTGAAAAGGGTAAAGACTATCTCAATTACCCTCCGACTCTCATGCCCTTCCTAATCTAAATTGAATTGTCTAAGAACTAGAAAACAAAAGAAATGTGTAACAGTATCTTCAAAGAGTTACAAGAGTTGTGCTGGCTGCTTTGTTGTTCCCTAAGCTGCCTGGCCGAACAGCCCTGAGTCCCTGAGGAAGGCCATGGCCGTGATCGGGCTTTCCTACAGAGCTCTCATTGAGTGTAGGTTGTGTTGTTGGCGTAAGTGATTGTGTGAAATGCAGTCTTCTATGATGTGTTTGATGGTATCCCGGGCAGGTGTCGACGACGGAGTCATCCAGTCTCTTCTGATAGCTCAGAAGAGCTGGATGGTGTCCGCATCTCAGCCTGGCCAGGTGGACTCTGTCCTCGCGAGGAAGGGAGGATTCGGAAGGATGGATTTCGGGAGGTCGTGCTTGCAGCTGCGTGTTGTCTATGAGTGAGTGGATGGATCGGCGAGAGATATGAGTATGGATGTGCTTCTGGAAGTTGGTTTGGGGTGGGCAGGGAGGGAGAGAGGATAGTATTTGTGTGTGATACCGTGTGCTAGGTGTTGTTTTGATATTTCTTGGTGTCTGTGGGTGTGTTGCCATGTAGTGTAGTGGGTAGTTTTGGTTCATAGAGGCTGCTGCCAGGAATTGAGTGCCTCTCATGTCCAGATGGTCTTTGACTTTGAGGATTTTGGTTTCTTGATGTAGGTGATCTGTGGGTGCAGTAGCTGTGCAGCCTGTAATTATTTTTAGGGCTTTGTTTTGAATAGTCTGTAAGGTCTTATGATATGTGTCAGCTAGGTTAGAAGCCCAGGCTGGGCTTGCGTATTCCATCACTGATCTTATGTATTGTTTATAAACTGTGGTGGTGGTTTCTTTGTTCTGTCCAAATTTTGTGTGAGCAAGTGACCTGAGGGCGTTAAGTCTGGGTGTCAGTTTCTTTTTCGTGTTTGTGGTGTGCTGTTTGAATGTCATATGAGTATCATATGTTACTCCTAGGATTTTGGGTGAGTGTGTATGTGTTAGGGGTGTGTTGTTTATGGTGAGTTGAGGCATGTATTCGTGTTCTGTCCAGCTTGTGAGCAGGGTTGCGGTGGATTTGGCTGGGGCTAGATTAAGTCTGTTTGTAGTGCACCAGCCATGTAGTGTGTGGAGATAGGGTTGAAGGAGATCTGTTGCTGTGTTTGGGTCATGGTGTGTGCATGTGAGTGTTATGTCGTCTGCATAGGAGGCTAAGTTTATTTGGGGTGTATTCGGTGTAGTTATGTCGTGCATGTGCAGATTGAAGAGTGCGGGCGATAGGACGGATCCTTGTGGGACTCCGTTTGGAAAGTTTCTGATTCTAGATGACTGACCGGCAAAATATACGTGTGCACATCTGCCTGCTAGGAAGTTGGCCAGCCACCTTTTTGTGTTGTTGTGCATGTGTGTGTTGTAGATTTTGTTTGTTAGGTTGTGGCGGGGGATGGCATCGAAGGCTTTACTAATGTCGAGTGTGGCTAGTAGTGTTCTGTGTGGTGGTCTAGCCGAGTTGATGCCGTCAAAAGCTCTTTGTGTAAGATCTGTGAGAAGAGTGTTTGTGGAGTGCAGTGGCCTGAAGCCGTGTTGTTGTTGTTGTTGTTCCCCAAGCTGCCTGGCCGAACAGCCCCAAGGCCCCGAGCAAGGCCAAGGCTATAACCGAGCGCCCCCACAGAACCCTCCTTGCCGACCACAATAAAGCCTGGGTGACCGAAGCCACTCCATGGCGGGGAGCTGAGGAGGGTGCGGAAACGCCCGGGAAACCAAAGCCCCACACAGGGCCCTGTGCCCCTCAGCAATTATGAAGAGAAAGTTGAGAGGCAAAGGAAAAATGTGACGCTTTGGCTTCCAATCTTGGTAGATTGGGAGGTCAATCCACGGAAGAGACGCCGTCACTTGAGATCTAGAAAATATATAAGTAAAAGGAACAGTCAGAGTAAGCTATGGGTATGGCAGAGATCGCTCAGTTCTCACTCTGATAGACCAGCCCATCACCAATGTTGTGTTGTGTTGGAGCTAGGGGTAGGTCGAGTGTAATTAGTTGCCAGCAGGGGGCAAATAACCAAAAAAAATTGCCATCAAAGTAGATGCTAAGTTAACCGCGGCGATCGCCCTATGTTGTTGTTGTTCCCCAGGCCGTCTGGCCGAACAGCCCCAAGGTCTCGAGCAAGGCCATAAACGAGCACCCCCACAAAACCCTCCCTGCTTACCACTAACAAAGCCCGGGTGACCGAAGACACTCCAAGGCAGGGAGCTAAGGAGGGTGCGGAAACGCCCGGGAAACCAAAGCCCCACCCAAGGCCCTGTGCCCCTCAGCAATTATGAAGGGAAATTTGTGGGGCAAGGGAAAAATGTGACACTTTGGCTCCCAATCTGACAACTTCTAAGTTGGCAGTAGGGAGGTCAATCCACGGAAAAGACGCCGTCACTTGAGATCGATCGCCCTATGTAAACATGACAACTGTACCCCCAGACTCTACATCCATCCCCATATTTGTCTTTCAATATATAAAACAAATCATGGTATAAAAGTAGAAGTTAAACTAAAAAAAACTTTACCAAGCAACTAGTAATTCCTCACGATGTACGTTAAACCAAATACCACCGCTAGGCCGCGGTAGGCTTGAAAATGATCTTGTATTTGCGGCGATACATGTAGTTTTGGACGTAGCTGTCCCGTAAAGTTTTGGACGTAGCTGTCCCGTAAAGTTTTGTAAGTGTTGCGATCAGGATAATTTGCTTTAGCGTACCTCCACTTATTTTCTATATTTTGTGTGTGAATCTGTGCATTTGTAGGGTCGACAAAATTGTGCATGTGACGGATAGTGATGTTCATAACCATGGTGTTGTAATGCGTGATAAGCTTTCCATTCATCCAAGATTATTGTTGTTCCGGGTCTTATGTGTTTATCAATAACGGGTATCAAAGTCTGAGCAGAACGGTCAGGCACAATCACTAGAAAACACTCCCGACTTTCTCTCTAGATACCCCAAAGACCCAGCCCTCCTGATGACAAGCTAACTGGCGCCCCCGATTGTATTTTCGTTTGAAAAACTTGCTCTCATCTATTTCGACAACCTTCGAGGGACCCCCTATAACACAATCATATGCCGATAAAGCACAAGCGCACTACTCCCTGCACCTGACCGAATGAATCTAGGCTGTTAGCCAATCAATATCCAGTGATGGAAAACTCGCAGACAGTAGCGAAAAAATATTCTTGGACCTTCGTTGTTACTTACGTCATATGAATTTGACATCCAATAGAAATAGCGGTCATATACCGTATCGACAAAGCAGCCCCGACTGTGTTCGAATGTGTACACAGCGAGTAGAATCGTTGATACTCCTCCGTAGAGTTATCAAGTTTACATGACGTACGCCCGCACAACTCATACCGGTTAGGCTAATATTACCCCTTATTTTCGTCTTTTACCACACAATTTCCCTGATCTTCATAGCCCTCCCCACTAGTGGGGGCCGTGTTTTTAGATTGTTGGATAATGGGTAAATACTCATTTCCGCCAGTCCGTAGTATAAAACAACACTGTATATTAAAGAAAACTGAGAAAACAAAAATGCTAAATTCGCTGTGAAACCAAAACTAGAATTTTACCTAAGTTGATTCTAAAAGTTCTGCCTCAAAATAATCCATAATAATGCCGAGATGTGTCTTCGTAAAAATTGTGTGTATGTACTCCGGCACATAACCCATTGTTGGGGGTGGCCGACTCGAGACAGAGCCCGAACAGAAACCTGTAAAGTTTCAATTCTTAGTATCCGGGACCACTTTCGCGTTCCCTCGCCCCTTTCTATGTCTCGTTGAGTAGGAGAATTACTAGCCTCCTGGCCCCTATTACCCTATCTTTTTGAAAGGGTTAAATTGAGCCTCATAGCAGTTGTAGGTTACCAGTGTGCAAACTTTATCCTTCAGAACAGTGATGCTTTGTCCCTTGGAGAATTATTATACTGTACACATAGACTAACAGTAATGGTAACGGGTATACCAGTAGTAACTTTTTCAGATTAACCCTTTCAAGATATGATTATGCATTTCTTTCCTGTTTGCTGGCTATCATTAGATTATTTTATTTAGATTAGAAAGGGTATATGGAAGTCAGAGCGTTAATTGATAATCGTTACCCTTATAATTCCCACAGATACTTCCTAAATTGTATAAAATCATTAATGATAGCCACTAGCCAGAATATACTGTAAAAAAGTGTCATAATCTTCAAAGAGTTAACAAACTTATTTCCAATAGGGCCCCATGTTGTTTGTATTCAGTCTGTCAACTCTTTGGAGTTTGTATTTATAATAATATTTTTGTTTGCAGATTGGTAGAGAGCAGCGAGGTGACCGAGCAGCAGTACCAGACCCGCAGTGCCGGAGGCCTCAAATCAGCAATCACCGACGCCGCAGCACAACCTCAATAAATATACAGGGGCCAGGTGTAGAAATTTCGGGAATCAGGGGGGGGGCTAATTCTCAGTATATCATATTGATGGTGTAATGGTTAAAAACGTGAGTTCTGTAAAAATTGGCCTGGGTTCGAATCCTGGGAGGATCCCATGCTTTCATCAATATAGTTTTGGGTTTATTGGTGTTAAGTACAATACTGTATTATTTTATACAGTAATTGAGTGAAGTCATTATTTGGTTTGTCATTTTTGTTGTGAATATGTACCAATTGTGTCTCAACTTAATAATGAAGCAGAAGTTAATTTTGTTCCCAAATTAATAATGATTTCAATACTGTAACAAGTTAAAAAAAAAAAAAGAGTCAAATTTAACCCTTGCAGGATCATGACTCATTTATACATGTTATTCTGGCTATCATTAGCCTACTTTATACAGTTTAGGAAGGATGTATGGGAATGAAAAGGGTAAAGACTGTCTCTTATTAACCCTCTGACTCATATTCCCTTCCTTATCTGAATTAAGTAGTCTTAATTCATTCTGCCTATCATTAGACAATTTTATATAGTTTAGGAAGGATTTATGAGACTGAAAAGGGTAAAGACTATCTCAATTACCCTCTGACTCTCATATGCCCTTCCTAATCTAAATTGAATTGTCTAACAGCCAGAAAACAGAAAAGAAATGCTTAACAGTATCTTCAAAGAGTTACAAGAGTTGTGCTGGCTGCTTTGTTGTTCCCTAAGCTGCCTGGCCGAACAGCCCCGAGTCCCTGAGGAAGGCCATGGCCGCGATCGAGCTTTCCCACAGACCTCTCATTGAGAGTAGATTGTGTTGTTGGCGTAAGTGGTTGTGTAAAATGCAGTCTTCTATGATGTGTTTGATGGTATGGGGTGCTGTGTTACATCCCGGGCAGGTGTCGATGACGGAGTCATCCAGTCTCTTCTGATAGCTCAGAAGAGCTGGATGGTGTCCGCATCTCAGCCTGGCCAGGTGGACTGTGTCCTTGCGAGGAAGGATGGATTTCGGGAGGTTGTGCTTGCAGCTGCGTGTTGTCTATGAGTGAGTGGATGGATCGGCGAGAGATATGAGTATGGATGTGCTTCTGGAAGTTGGTTTGGGGTGGGCAGGGAGGGAGAGACGATAGTATTTGTGTGTGATACCGTGTGCTAGGTTTTGTTTTGATATTTCTTGGTGTCTGTGGATGTGTTGCCATGTAGTGTAGTGGGTGGTTTTGGTTTGTAAAGGCTGCTGCCAGGAATTGAGTGCCTCTCGTGTCCAGATGGTCTTTGACTTTGAGGATTTTGGTTTCTTGATGTAGGTGATCTGTGGGTGCAGTATCTGTGCAGCCTGTAATTATTTTTAGGGCTTTGTTTTGAATAGTCTGTAAGGTCTTATGATATGTGTCAGCTAGGTTAGAAGCCCAGGCTGGGCTTGCGTATTCCATCACTGATCTTATGTATTGTTTATAAGCTGTGGTGGTGGTTTCTTTGTTGTGTCCAAATTTTGTGTGAGCACATGAGAGCGTAAGTCTGGGTGTCAGTTTCTTTTTCGTGTTTATGGTGTGCTGTTTGAATGTCAAATGAGTATCATGTTACTCCTAGGATTTTGGGTGAGTGTGTATGTGTTAGGGGTGTGTTGTTTATGGTGAGTTGAGGGATGTATTCATGTTCTGTCCAGCTTGTGAGCAGGGTTGCGGTGGATTTGGCTGGGGCTAGATTAAGTCTGTTTGTAGTGCACCAGCCATGTAGTGTGTTGAGATAGGGTTGAAGGAGTTCTGTTGCTGTGTTTGGGTTATGGTGTGTGCATGTGAGTGTTATGTCGTCTGCATAGGAGGCTAAGTTTATTTGAGGTGTATTGGGTGTAGTTATGTCGTGCATGTACAGATTGAAGAGTTCGGGCAATAGGACGGATCCTTGTGGGACTCCGTTTGGAAAGTTTCTGATTCTAGATGACTGACCGGCAAAAGATACGTGTGCACATCTGCCTGCTAGGAAATTGGCCAGCCACCTTTTTGTGTTGTTGTGCATGTTTGTGTTGTAGATTTTGTTTGTTAGGTTGTGGCGGGGGATGGCATCGAAGGCTTTACTAATGTCGAGTGTGGCTAGTAGTGATCTGTGTGGTGGTCTAGCTGAGTTGATGCCGTCAAAAGCTCTTTGTGTAAGGTCTGTGAGAAGTGTGTTTGTGTTTGCAGTGGCCTGAAGCCGTGTTGTGTTGGAGCTAGGGGTAGGTCAGGTGTAATTAGTTGTAGTACAAGGTGTTCCATGACTTGAAGGGGGTGCAAAGGAGTGTGATGGGGCGGTGTGAGGAGGGTAGCGTGGGGTCTTTGTTGGGTTTGGGGAATGTGACGATGATACCATGCTTCCAGATGACTGGTATTGTGTTGTGTGAATAACTAGTTTGATATGTTAGTGAGCGCTTTTATGCCTTGTGGTCCCAGGTGTCTGAGGTTTATGTTGTCCAGGCCACAGGCGGGCGAGTGCTTGAGATTGTTGATGATGTGCTTTGTCTGGTGATTGGTGAAGAGTGTATAGTCAGGGTCTGTGGGGAATTGTCTCTTACGTCGGATGACACGTCGGTCGTCTTTGTGCGGTTTTAGGTGGCTGACATGTGAGAAGTGATTGATGAGAGTGTTTGCTTGTTGTTTACATGAAGGAGTAGAGTCTGTTGTTGTGGTTGCAGCATGTGATTGTGTTGTGTTGCTGTTGGAAAGTGTAATGCTGTTTAGTGTTTTGTAGAGTTTTTTGGAGCTTGTTTTGTGATCAAGTGTTTGTAGGAAGATATTCCAATTTAGTTTTGTTGTTAGTTTGGGTGTTGAGTGCTTGGATTTGTTGTGTGAAGTCTTGTGTGGGGGGTGCTGGGGAGTGTTTCAGTATGTCGCGTTGTCTGAAGAGGTTTTGAATTTCTGGTGTGAAGTTGGGGTTGTGTCTTTTTCTGTTACCTCTTGGAATGTGTTTCTTGTCAGCGTTTTGGATAGTTTTATTGTGTGTGTGTACAGCATTGTTGATGTTAGTGATGGGTACGCTGTTTAGAGTTGTGAAGTGTTCTGTTTCATTTGTGAATGCTTCCCAGTTAGCTCTTTTATAATTGGTGTAAGTGTGTTTGTGGCTAGCTGGGGTGAGTCTGGTTTTGGTGGTGATAATGATCGGAAGGTGGTCAGAACCTAAGGTTCTAACCACCCTCCAGGATGTGGGGGCGAGTTCTGAGGAGCAAAAGGTGATGTTAAAATGTAAAACTTGCAAACTAAACAAACCAAAATTGGGACAAGGACAATATAAAGTCAAATTAAATTATCAAAATCGCTATGTGGAAACAACGTTTACTAAAATGAAAATTATTAAATAAAAGAACACAATCCACCACATAGGGTGTACATTACTACATGAGCAAGTTAATCTGTTTGGAGATGGTGGGGAATATGGGTATGTTGATGGATGAGGTTATCTGTTTGGTGTTGAAGTACCAGCCCTCTGTCTGTGTCGGGGTTGTCGACAAACCAGGCCGACGTCTTTGCGTTGAATTCACCACCCAGGATGATGTGTGGTGTGTTTGTGATCTGTTATTGGTATTTCTCAATATATATCGCCTCATTTATTATTACACTGTTCATTAAATAAAATACAAAGTTCACTTAGTTGTTATGCTTCATTATTAAGTTGTAAATCAGAATAAAATGGTCCAAAATTACAAGAAAAATTACAAGAATAATTGGCTTCACTTAAAATTGATTCGTTTAAAGTCTTGATTTTCAGGAAGGTAACTATACAACTTTAACTGAGGAAATACTGTATTAATTAAAAATCATGTGGTGTTGATTATAAATGTTTATATACCACCAATTTGAAATAACATCCCTTACCAATACATCATTATGTTGATTGTAATTATAGATTTATATTTTAGCCCTCTTAATGGTGCTGTACTTTTGAAATAACATCTCTTAACAATACATCATTTTTAGCCCTCTTAAATGGTACCGTACTATATTTTTAGCCCTCTTAAATGGTACCGTACTATATTTCCCTCTGGCCCCTTGGATTATATGACGTGTAAATCACAGTGCTACATTTATTATTTTTATTATTATTAGTCTTGTTTCTTAACCCTTTGAGGATTATGCCACTTTTGTCAGTTTATTGTGGCTATCATTAGACAATTTTATACAGCTTGGGAAGGATCTGTGGGTATTAAAAGGGCTAGGACTCTGCCAATTAACCCTTTGACTTCTATATACCCTTCCTAATCTGAAATAAAAATCTAAGAATAGCCAGAAAACAAAAGTGTGCCATCATATTTTTAGAGAGTTACCAATCATCTAAGAGTACAGTACTGTACTCCCATATGTAGCACTCTGATAGTATAGGCACCCTTGTGGGTTTGAATTTAAGTCATTATTGTGCTCCCCTTCAGTATATATAATATATATTGTATATAGAATAGAGTTGCATTCTGGTGAGTTTATGTTTTTGTTCGGTACAAAATTTAGATTCTAAATTTGTCGGCCATTTTTTCATTGGATTATTTTTGAGGTTCAGTTCAATTTTTGCTCAAGGAAATTGATGGCCTTGTCATAATTAATAGATATATTGAATTTTAATGACATTTTCTAATATAGCTTTTGAAATACAGTACCGTAATACCGAAATGAAAAGGCATTTAAGAAGTGTCCATCCTCTCTCGGGGATTACGTTGTCTGGCAATAGATAGATATAGAAAGTGCTTGTGTGACTATTCTAACGGTAGATGATTCTATTCAAATCAGGAAAGATCTGTGAGGGACTCTTAACATACTTTTCATTCCTTTTTTCCCAAAGCTGCATATAATTACATAGGGTTAGACAGAATAAAAATGACAACTACAGTTTCCCACATAAGTTCTGTTCCTCGTCTTGATATTAACATGTACGTACGGACTGCATATACTCAGGCACATACTCCATAGCTGGGAAATGGGTAAATCTGGGTAATGTCACTGCAAATTATTTTATCTCAATAAAACACTTCAATAATTAAGAAACAGTTCACTTAATAATAATTGTCTGGTTACTTATATAGCGCCCGTATCTCCTCCTTCGAGGATTCTTAAGCGCTTGACACTTCTTTAATCAACCAGAGATCATTACCCATCCCCCTTGCTCAGGGGGATACGGTAACCGCCGGCTATATCTCTGAAAAACTTTTCAATCTGAGCGAGGATTGAACGCGAGACTGTAAGATTGGAAGTAGTGACACTATCAACTGAGCCAGCCGGACAGCTGGAGGTATACTTCGTATGTTGCAAATTATAAGAAATTACTGTAGTGAAATTCTTAAACACTTCTTTTAATTTAACCCTTAGAAGATTAATGATAGATTATTCTAGCTATCATTAGACAGTTACTGTATATATAATTTAGGAATTATTTGTGGGAATTATAAGGGTAAAGACTATCGGACTCCTATACCCTTTCTAATCTTAATAAAATTGTCTAAAAATAGCCAGAAAGCAGAATAGAAATGCGTCGTAGTTGTTGTTGTTGTTCCCCAGGCTGCCTGGCCGAACAGCCCCAAGGTCCCGAGCAAGGCAAAGGCAATAGAGCGCCCCCACAAAACCCTCCCTGCTTACCACTAACAAAACCCAGGTGACCGAAGCCACTCTAAGGCAGGGAGCTGAGGAGGGCGCGGAAATGCCCGAGAAACCAAAGCCCCACCCAAGGCCCTGTGCCCCTCAGCAATTATGAAGGGAAAGTTGAGGGGCAAGGGAAAAATGTGACGCTTTGGCTCCCAATCTGCCAACTTCTAGGTTGGCAGTAGGGAGGTCGATCCACGGAAAAGACGCCGACACTTGAGATCTAGAAGATATATAAGTAAGAGGAACAGTCAGAGTAAGCTATGGGTATGGCAGAGATCGCTCAGTTCTCACTCGGATAGACCAGCCCATCACCACATGACTAGAACCCAATCCTCTCAGCATCAGCTAGGAAAGGCCCTAGAAAGCCGCCTTTGGCGGGGGGATAGCTCCCCTACTTCAACTCCTTTCGGAGTTGGGCACCCGCCAACTACTACTGCGTCGTAGTATTTTCTAAGGGTTGAAGTATATTTTCACAAGCATATCAGCAACTTTTAAGTGAGGAAGTATTGTACTACTAGTAATGGGTTTGGATTAGTCTTTTGGCGAGATCCTTTCTAATCTGAATAAAATCATCTGGCGGTAGATTTATTAAACACGCGATTGCAAATACTTTAAAAATATTTCCATTCTTTCCAGTTGTGGCGATGGTCGATGGACGTCTCGGGAAGAAGAAAGAAGAATTGTCGTCAAGATTCGTCGCTTCGCCTTTCTATCTTATTTACTTTTTCTTGTTTCCTATCTATTTTACTGATTTTTTATTCTCATCTCCTTTCGTTTAGCTTATCTGACTTGTTTCTTTTTCTACTTTCCCCGTGGGGATTTTTTTTGTTTTACCTTATTCTTTTTACTTTCGCTTACCTTTTTCTTTCTCTTGTATTTTTGTTTTTACCTTTTTCGTTTCTCTTGTATTTCTTTTTAATTTCTCTTGTATTTTTGTTTACCTTTTTCTTTTTACTTTCTCGTATTTTTTTGTTTTTACCTTTCTCTTTTTACTTTCTCTTGTATTTCTTTTTCATTTTTATCCTTTCTTGCTTTTTCTCTATATCCTTACCCTCCCTTACCTTATCCTTCCTTTATCTTTTCCTTTTCCTTGTTTATTATGTGTTGTTTTTTTGTTTTTATTGTATTTGATGTGATGTGAGGGTTGTGGTGTTAGGAGTGATTTATGGTTTGTATGGGGGTGTTGTCTGTAAGCTGTTGTACATTGGTTGACATTAGTGGTTAAAGTGTCTGCTGGGGTCTGGGTCTTGGGGCTTGCTGTCGGGTGCATGAGGTAGTCAAGCCTCTAACTGACGAGAGAACAAGACCACGGTCAGTTTATTCTTGAAACGTATATGCATATGTACACATTATCTCGACTTTACTATGATTGCTTTAACTGACCCTAACCTAAGCCAAGCTTAAGTTTGTATTCTGGTTAGAGGTTACTGTGATCATAATAATCTTAGAGGTGTAGCATAGAAACTTTGAGACTATACGACCATGACCAATAGCAACGCACTAGTGTCCTGAATGCTACAGCTTAGAGAACCACCCCAAAAGTGCCCCTTCCATTCTCCGAGTGGAAGACAAGGCGTGGGAGTTTTAGGGGTCAGGCAACCTGTATCCAGTCACCCTAGGCTCTTATCTTTCTATCTAACCTTCAGCTTGACTATATTTCTCTCCTTCGCCCAGTCAGTAGTGTGATAGATTTGTCTGTGATGGTTGTGGTGAGGGTGTGGTTGTGGCAACACCACCACACACTCATTACCCACTTACAGACATTTCTCCATACTGAGTTGTGATGACCATGTGGTGATGATGCCAAGGACTTCTTGATACCACTCATCATATATTCACAACTCAGTCACTGATCAGCTGTAGTGGCTCATTTGGGTTTTCTTTCTCTGAATGTGATATGGCTAATAACCTTATCACACCAGAGGTCACAAATGAATTACAAAGCTGAGGTGGTACATTTAGTGACAGTAATGTTCTTGTGTGATACATTGTATCTCAGTCATCACACACCACAAATATCCCGCTACGAGTTGGTTGACGACTATTGTGGATATAATAAGAAGTGGTTAATGTCTCGGTGTCTCATGGGAGAACCGCAGCTGCAGGCCACCTTCTTGCACTAGCTTGCATTTAGGTGTACATTCAACCACACCGCTAGTCGTCACCACGAACACCTGCCTGGGTACCATCATCCCCCTCACATCACAGTGTGACTGTATGTGTGCCTCACCTCCCCCCCCCCCCCCCTTTCTACTAATCGATATTATTTTTCAGCTGGAGTTTGTTTTTCAAGGTAAATATTTTACATTTGTTACTCCTGAATGCAACTTTATTTTATTTGGGGAGCACAAGTTTTGACAAATAAAAAATATATAAACCTATTCTATAGTTTATTTTCCCGTAAGACACATACTGGTATAATATAATGATTGCAAGTCATAACAACAGGTGGAATAATAATGAAAAACATATTTGAAAGATTATGCAAAATAAACTTAATATTTCTAACTGAAAATAATAGAACATACAGAAAACATGGAAGAAAAAAATGTAATGTGAAATAAACTAGAAATATGCAAAATGGCCAAATAATAAAACCAATATATACAGTATATAATTATATATTCTATTTTAAGATTCCTAATATAATTATTGGTACAATAAAATAAATGGAAGGCATAATATCAGTTTGAACAATTATGAAAACTAAACATTAAGAAATTAATAGTTACAAATAAAAGACAAGCCAGAAGTGGCCCATTAGAGGAAGCACGAGGCGAAATAAAAGGAAAACCAGGCCATAAAAATCGAGGTTAGAAAAGGAGGAGAGAAGGAAGGATGAGGTTGGAGAAAGAAAAACTAGGTAACAGTCCAGAGTTTGTATTTCGACCTAGACCCATTTCTTTCCTTTAAAAAAAGTTTCTACACCCTTTGCATATTATGCTGCTCAAGAGCATCCCTGTCTCCTTTGTACTTCTTCAACCCCCCCCCCCCACATCATATGCTCAAGAGCATCCCTGTCTCATCTGTACTTCTTCAACATTATACTAGCACAAGAGCGGCCCTCTGAGAGGGCCGAGTGGCCTGGGAAAGCATAGAGCAGATAATTGTGGCCCATTGTGTATCATTCTGTGTCGGAAGGTGTTGGCTATCCATAGCCTCCTCCAAGTGCACTACCATTCCCATTCACCTCTGACTATGTAGGTATGGTAGGCCTATTCAAATAATTTGTTTAACAATGTAAAATGTTATTATTTAATTACAGTATAAATCTTTAAATTTTTTTTTTTTATTGTACAGTATCTTCATTATAATTTTTTTTTTATTGTGCATTACTTCTGGTTTTGCATAAAGTTAGCACTGTAGCCCACACCTATCACAAACACTATATATTTCTCACACCAAATTGAAGCAAGCTATAAAAATAGCTGCACATAAATACAGTACTCTGTATCTACTATCAGTAAACAGTCCAAGGCACATTATTCTATCTAGCTATCTATTGCCAGACACCTTGATCCCAAAAGGGGGTGGGCATGAATGAATTGCCTCCAATCCATTGCTTCTCCTCTCACCACTATCACTTACAGTAGGCTATAATTATATACTTCTCAACTCCATCCTTCCCTCTCTCTCATTCTTGGTCTAGTCTACCTCTCCTTCTCCGGCCTTCCACCTCACTGTCCTACACTCTTTTAATAATTCTCTCACTCTCCGAATGCTCCACATGACTGAAACACCTCAATATGTTCTTCACACTCTCCAACACGCCTATATCATTCTCGTACTTCCTCGTGTCTGTGTATCTGTAAAACATTCTGTGCCAAAAGGTGTTAGGAACCATCAAGCCTCCTCCCTATACATATGTCCACAAGTGTAGCCTACAATAGGTAGCGCCAACGAACTTGACAATTATCTCGATCCCTTTGTAACTCAAAGGACCTTGAACAAACTAGCTGTAAATTTCCACACCTATTTCCTGGTGGACTCTTCCCAAATTATAGAAATGTCATCCCGATTGCTTTCATTCATTTTGAGTTATAAGAAGTTAAGGGGTCCAGATTATTGTAAAGTTCGTTGGCACTACCTACTCCATTCCCATCCACTTCAGACTATAGCCTACACTCCACTTTTCCACCATCTCATCCACTTTTACCATGCACATTCGCATTCGTATCTCCAATCAAAAATACTTTCTCACCATTTTCAAACCTGTCCAGGCATAGGCCTACCTCAAAACTCCTCTATCACTTTATCTTCTGTCCAGGCATAGGCCTACCTCGAAACTTACTCAAAACTCCTCTATCACTTTATCTTCTGTCAGTACATACACACAACCACCCATGTCTGTATTCTCACTTTCATTCTTACCCATACAATCCTTGAGCTCACAGATATATACTGCCTAACACACTCTTTCCACTTATTACTTATAACAAATACAAACAACTGTAGGCTTCTAACCTAGCTGAAACACATCATAAGACCTTACAGACTATTCAAAACAAAGCCCTGAAGATCATTACAGGCTGCACAGCTACTGCACCCACAGATCACCTACATCAAGAAACCAAAATCCTCAAAGTCAAAGATCATCTGGACATGAGAGGCACTCAATTCCTGGCAGCAGCCTCCACGAACCAAGACCACCCACTAAACTACATGGCAACACACCCACAGACACCAAGAAATATCAAAACAACACCCAGCACACGGTATCACACACAATTATTGTCCTCTCTCCCTCCCTGCCCACCCCGAACCAACTTCCAGAAGCACATCCATACTCATATCTCTCACCGATCCATCCACTCACTCACAGACAACACGCAGCTGCATGCACGACCTCCCGAAATCCATCCTTCCGAATCCTCCCTTCCTCGCGAGGACAGAGTCCACCTGGCCAGGCTGAGATGCGGACACCATCCAGCTCTCCTGAGCTATCAGAAGAGACTGGATGACTCCGTTGTCGACGCCTGCCCGGGATGTAACACAGCACCCCATACCATTAAACACATCATAGAAGACTGCATTTCACACAACCACTTACGCCAACAACACAACCTACACTCAATGAGAGCTCTGTGGGAAAGCCCGATCATGGCCATGGCCTTCCTCAGGGACTCGGGGCTGTTCGGCCAGGCAGCTTAGGGAACAACAACAACAAACTGTACACCTTCCTTTTCTCTCTCATTCTAGCACATACCGGTACTGTACATCCATTCCACACTCCCATTCATTTACACGTGTACCTTCTATATAGTCTTAGTCTAATATATCCAGCTTTGCATTTGGTAAAACTCCCAGAATCTCTTTCTTTCGTGTCATCATTCACGCCTCTTACATTCCAGATTGCCAGCTGAAAACAGTCCATGTCCGGTCCTAGGTAGTCACCAGTTGGTCAGTCTACAGTTCTCAAATTGCAAATAATTAATATTTAAAAAATTTATTATAAATAATCTCTTAAATACACACATATAAACAAATTTATCATATAATTTATCACTTAAAATATACTCACCATAATAAATGTCTATCAAAAAAACATAACAAATTAACAAGTAATGCCCTGGCAGCTGCAATGTTCCTTGAATACGAATGCAACTTTCTTTCAAGATATGACGCTTAAAAAAGAAAAAAAAAAAAAAAAAAAATGCACCAGTGCCGGGGAAATAGATGCATTATATGATTAGATGGCATGACTCCTTACCACCACCTCCTCTCTTCTCTCTTACATGTGTCTCAAGCCCCCCCCCCCTCCCCCCCCTCCTCCTCTTTTATTCTACTTTTTCCCTCCCCCACTCTGTTTTTTTTTTTTTTTTTTTTTTTTGGGCCAGATGCCGTAATTCCCGAGAAGGGGTGGCCATGAAGATTAGGCGTTTGTCACGAATTGCTAGGTCAAGTTGCCCGGGCTTGACATCTGTATACTGTATACTCAGGCACATACCGCATTGCTGGGGGTGGCCGACACGAGACAGAGCCTTCCCTGTCCCGTCGAGTAGAATTATACAAGGGGAGGAGGATTCCTAACACCCTGCCCAATAACATTTTAACAGAGAGGATTCGATCCGCCGACCCTTTGATCAGCAGCCGAAGCTCTACTGACTATCCCCCTCCCTACAAAGGTACAAAAGAGCACATTCACTAAAAAACATTCGAACACCCTCACAAAATACAGTACACTTTAATTTCTGTTTAATCTATCACTAATTCATATAATTAAGCAACAACAAATATTAATTAGCAAAACAATTAACCAATAGATAGATAGATAGAATTAACCACTCAGTATGGTATTGCGTTGTGTTGTCCCCATTCGGGCTCTGTCTCGAGACGGCCACCCGTAGTTTTAAAAAAAAATAAAAATGAATGGGCCTGAACAAATAGAAAAATAGTATGGTAATATCCATTAATACATTTTTTTGTAGCTAACATTTGATGATTTTATACAGCTTAAAAAATATCTCTGGAAATCAAATGGGTCTGGCTATCTTACTGTAACCTATGCCTACATGTCCTTCCTAATCCCAAACAATCGTGTAATGATAGCTAGCCTACAATGACATGATCGTACTTTTAACACTGACATCGTTAAAGGGGGTACAGTATGATATGAGAGCTTGTACAGTATCCTCAACTTAAGATGGTCATTAGTTTTCTGGCAACATTTTTTAGATCTTTTGCACTGATTGATATCAATCTAAGTTAAAATACATGAATTGAGGTGAACAAAAAAAATGGATCTGAGCAAATAGATAGAGGTGGCAACATTATTTTAAAATTTTATTTTAGTAAGCGTTATTTCCACATAGCAATTTTTATAAGTTATTTTACCTTTATCTTGTATCGTCCCAGTTTTGGTTTGTTTGGTTTGCAAGTTTTACATTTTAATAAAAATTGGATCTCATCAGCTGTCGAATCGGTGTTGACGATAAAAGTTGAGGAAACAAAGCGCTAGTGTGATACCGGTTTAAGAAGTTGCGACACGTTCATCTGTGACCCAAATAAGCTTGACGTCCAGATTGTGCCTGATGATGTGCTTCCTGAAGAGCTGATATTGTTCCATGGATGACCCGGCCATGTGACAGAGTCGGCCAATGGAGGTGAGGCAGTTGTCTTGTCGCAGTATCAAAGCCACTGTACCGAGGGTCACCGTGGTCGACACATTGAACCACAACTCCTGCAACAACACACAGCATTGAAAAACTAAAATAATCTATCTATCTACCGGTATCTATTGCCGGACGCCGTGATCCCCGAAGGGGTGGCCACAAACGAAACGCCCCCATGCACCTCTGTCCCCAGTCAGTCAACGCCCCTCCTCCCAACCAGCACTGCCTTCATCCATATACTTCTTCACTCTATCCTTCACCTCTCATTCGGTTTACCTCTCCCTCTCTGTCCTTCCACCTCGCTCTCATACACCCTCTTAGTCATTATCTCGCTTCCCATACGTTCCATATGGCCGAACCATCTCAAGGTGTTCCTTTTCACACTTTCCAGCACATCTACCTCCACACCACACCTCCTTCTTACTTCCTCATTCGTCTGTCTATCCCGCCATGTAACTCCGCACACACTTCTGAAGTAACTCATTTCCACCCGTCTCACTCTTGGTCTGAGTCTCTCAACCAACGTCCATGCTTCGCTTCCGTAAGTCAGTGTCGGGATTACCACACTGTCATGCAAGGATTTCTTTACTTCCATAGTGACCACCCTATTTCTTGTTACTGTTTTCAGCGATCCTACAACCCTCTTCTCCTGTTGCACCCTCTCCACTTCTTCATCCATACTCCCATCTTTACTCAGCACACTGCCCAGATACTTAAATGAGCTGACAATCTCCATAGCCTGACCGTTCAACTTCACCTCACAAACTAATGGGGCAAAGGTCTTAAAATCTCAAAACTAATGGGGATAAGCACGAGGGAGAAAGGGGGTGGGGGGGGAGGGGGGGCTAGAAAAACAACCCATCTCCCCTTAAATAAAAAGCGTGTTACCTGTAGATAAGGAAGAGGGTTGAGTTGCAGCGACTCTCTGAAGGTCGCATCATGTAGCCACTCCAGCTCCCCGTCCAGGTGCAGCGTGACGAGGGCAGGACAGTGCAGCAACATGAAACGCAATCGTTGGTTACTCACTACCCCCACCAGCTTCAGGTGTTGCAAGTTGGGGTGGGCTGGGGCGGGTAACTTGAAATCAAGCTTATCGTCACAATCCTCCAAGCTGTGACGGATCTGTTACACGTGGTAAAAAAACACTGGTTATATATTCCATTCTATTTTTATATTTGCTCAGACCCCCCCCCCCCCCAAAAAAAAATGGGTCCAACATTGTTGATGTGTTAATGACACATTCGTGTCATTTAGGTAATTTAAATGCAACAGGCCGGACAAATTTTCTACTGAAAAATGTACAAATTGATCATGAAAGCGGGTCTAGGGGGTGTAATTATAAGCTTGAGGGAGGTCTAGGGAACAATCTAAAAACCTCCCCTTAAGCTTCTTCATGCACACTATTGCATCATAATATTTGTCTAATGGTTGTGCCACTAACATTGACATTACGTAGAGGCAATTGTTCTGGTAATGGTAAGTAGTTTAATTAACATTCAGACCAATTAAATGTTAATGTTATGGTTTACATTAAGCTTGATAACAAAAAATGAATTTAACTGCTCATACAACTAACAAAATTATTTAATATTAATATATTGTGTCAGATAAAGAAAATCAAATATTTGCTCACGACTAAAACAAAATAAATAAAAGTTAAATCAAATGTTTGAGTACAAATCCACAACATGTCCTATTAGCACTGTTAACAAAATAACAATAACATTAGCAACTCCAAGAAAATCAACATTGCCTGGAAAATCAAATATTAATCAATTGACCACTTGCGAGTTTCCAGCTATAAGGAAGTTGGAGCTGTAGCCATCATTATTTAGCAAAATTACCAGCTAAAATATGGTTGTAGTACATTCAGAACACATTAAATTAAACTCAACACACTTTCTATCCATCAGAAGCCTACATTGTTACTGCAATTTCGTTTATTATCGATGCTTACGGCTCTAACTTCCTTATAGCCTAAAACTCCCAAGTGGTCAATTGTGGCAAAGCATCTCTTACAGTACAAATATACTGTAGTTAAATACATTATACACTGGCACATTCACATTTTCTTTAACTCCTTCTGTTAAAAGGATTAAGTGAGATAGTTCGAAGCCTGTTAATTGCTGAAGGCCTTGTTTAAACTGAATAAAAAAAATTAATAGTAGCCACACTTAAAGACGTCGCCACTACAGAAGGGGTTAATAATTAGAGATAAGTAAGGCAAAGCAACAGAGCCTTACCCTGTCCGGCCTCTCTCCATCAACCTACCAATGTATCAAGGTTTAGTAAAGTAATCATGAACACACTGATAATCATTATCTTGTTTAACCACGGACAAACTGATTAACCCTATCAGTGCGGACATATTTACGCTATATTAGGGCTCATTCAGGCACTCCTGATTGCTTAAGCAAGTGCCTGAATGAAATTACATGTTTGCAGCAAAAAAACTAGAAGAAAATTGCTTCCAAATGACACCAGAACGAGCTTCGTAGCACGTAGGGTTCACCCGCAGCGTACGTTACTACAGACATCGGCAATATTCTCTAATAATTAGCAATGTTGCGCTACATTTGCCTGTGGCAACACAGAATATATCTAGCGAGACATGGGGTAAGAGTCTCAGTACCGCGGCAGACCCGCTGCCGTGCTCCTGCTCACTTGCACTCATCTCTACAGGCTTTAATGGGCTTTAAATTGCAGGAAATTGTACGGTTCCCACAGTGAAAGGGATAACAATGTCTTATTTAATCATGGACACACTGATTAACATTGTCTTATTTACATTCAATAATGAATATAGCAAGAAAATACAGTACAGTAATGTAATAACAAATGTACAGTACAGTACTGTATACAGTTGTAATATTGAATTCAGTACCGTACCGTAAATGTAACTAACCTTGTGGTCCCCGGTGAAGGTTAGGTTGATGAGGTTGGGGCAGCAGGAAGCCACCACGTTGTGAACCTGGACAAATAAATCATCTTAGTACCATCAAAACAATTTTATGTCCTTCAGGCTAACGTTAAACAATTGTATTCAACTTACGAGGAAAGGGGTAAAATTATCTCACTGGCTCTTTTGTTTTCCACAAGTCCTTCCCAAGTTGCATAATATCTTCTAAAAATAGCCAGAACAAAATGAAAATTGGCGTTACCAAACTCAAACGGTTGAAGAGGTTCAGCATTAACTCAAGTTTTGCTCAGCTTTGTTGAAGAATACAATCTTCAGTGACAGTTTTATTGTAGCACTGCTGAGGCTGGTGTGGTTGCAGATATTGCAGAAGGTGCTGCAGGGGGACTGTGTTGAGTCTTGCTGAAGAATGGTAAGCACTATGGCAACATCAGCCAAAGGCATGGTGGGGCAGTGTTATGGCAGAACATTATAATACTACACTCCAACTGCTGAAAGGCGACCCCGTCTGAGCCATTGCAATGTAATGGAAAAGGACGTTAAAAGGTTACGTTAAGGCTAGGTTAAGATAGGATTTTAAAATGTCACTTGTTTAAATGGACCTAGTTGAGCTGGCACAAGTTGAGATTTACTGGTTGTAACTGTCTAGTGGGCGAGAGTGTCCGAGACCATATATTTGCTATTCCAAATAAGGTTGAAGTTGTAAAGGTGAGACACCACTCGGTTTAATTTCATCTGGCAGTACATTGAATCCCTTAGCAGCTAATTTCTCGATACTTAACCTCTGAAGTGCGCATGGGGGTAATTGGAAACGTCCCCCTGTGCTGACGTATTTGAGGTGTTTCCGTCACTAAAATATTCATTGTGCCATTAATAGCATTAATACTTATCCATATGCGCCTATTATGGGTTGATTATAAAGGTATTAACCTGAAACAACAATAAAACGAGTGAAAACAGCGTTTGGATGGTCAAAATCGGAGATATAGCCCGCGAGTTGTATAATGTATGGGTGAGGCAAACTGCTTTCCCGCCAATTTCCCCCAAGGCCACTGAGACACAGTCGATCGATACTCTCTCTCTCTCTCTCTCTTGCACTCGCTTGCCATCAGTGATGACAACACCCTGCTTGCAACTCGCTAATGTTAGCACGAAAATATACCTCAGAATAAGGGAATAACAGGGAAAATAGGTGATAACTGAAGGAGAGGAGGAAAGTGGGGAAGGAGGGGAGGTAGAGGACTGAGATTTTGCATGGCCCAGGGGCCAAAAAAAAAATAAAAAAATAAAAATATATTTTTTTTTTTTTTTCGATGTCAAAAGTTGATTTTTTTTTTCACTCACTCATAAGAGTCCCCCGCAGTCCGCCGGGGGAACTCTTAAGAGTCTCCCCGCAGTTCCCGGGTTAATAGAAAAATATGAAACCACTATGTCTCTGCATCATACAAAGACCAGGTTTACACAATTAGCACCAAATTTCACAACAAAATCTTCAAATAACTGAGAAATCTTGATGGGAACTTTGCAATTTACCATCAGATAAAAAGAAACAGAGTACAGTATACATTTGCTTGCACTGTACTGACCTGTGCAGCGTAGAACCAGTCGTCAGCAAGGTGGAGGAGGAGGGAGGTGAGACGGGCCCCACAGCCGGTAATCATCTGGCTCGCTAGGTCTACACTACACCGGTCGTAGAAGTTCACCTCCAGCTTGGTTAACTGGCAGGGGAGAGAAATAGAGAGGTACAGGTCTCCCTCGATATACGATTGGGTTACATTCCTGAAAACCCGATTTTAAATAGAAAAATCATATAGCAAACCCTAAAATTAATGGAGTAAATGGGGATGCGTTCTCGGACCAGCCAAAACTCAAACCTTAACACTTAAAAACCTATAATAATATTGTATATCAGGGCATTGGATAGTGAGGGAGACCTGTATTAACCAAAAGTTAAGGGAATTGTTTTGAAAGTACCGTAAACTGGGGTAATTTCGGACTGCTGTCATAACTTCGGACATTGGCGATAATAAGTTGTTGTTCCCCAAGCTGCCTGGTCGAACAGCCCCAAGGCCCCGAGCAAGACCAAGGCCATTACCGAGCGCCCCCACAGAACCCTCCCAGCCAACCACAATAAAGCATGGGTGACCGAAGCCACTCCATGGCGGGGAGCTGAGGAGGGCGACAGAAACGCACGGGAAACCAAAGCCCCACCCAGGGCCCTGTGCCCCTCAGCAATTATGAAGAGAAAGCTGAGGGGCAAAAGAAAAAATGTGACGCTTTGGCTTCCAATCTTGGTAGATTGGGAGGTCAATCCACGGAAGAGACGCCGTCACTTGAGATCTAGAAAATATATAAGTAAAAGTTGGGCGGGTGCCCAACCCCGAAAGGGGTTGAAATAGGGGAGCTATCCCCCCGCCAAAGGCGGCTTTCTAGGGCCTTTCCTAGCTGATGCTGAGAGGATTGGGTTCTAGTCTTATGGTGATGGGCTGGTCTATCAGAGTGAGAACTGAGCGATCTCTGCCATACCCATAGCTTACTCCGACTGTTCCTTTTACTTATGTATTTCCTAGATCTCAAGTGACGGCGTCTTTTCCGTGGATTGACCTCCCAATCTACCAAGATTGGAAGCCAAAGCGTCACATTTTTCCTTTGCCCCTCAACTTTCTCTTCATAATTGCTGAGGGGCACAGGGCCCTGGGTGGGACTTTGGTTTCCCGGGCGTTTCCGCACCCTCCTCAGCTACCCGCCATGGAGTGGCTTCGCTCACCCAGGCTTTATTGTGGTAGGCAGAGAGGGTTCTGTGGGGGCACTCAGTTATGGCCTTGGCCTTGCTCGGGGCCTTGGGGCTGTTCGGCCAGGCAGCTTGGGGAACAACAACAACAACAACAACAGTCAGAGTAAGCTATGGGTATGGCAGAGATCGCTCAGTTCTCACTCTGATAGACCAGCCCATCACCACATGACTAGAACCCGATCCTCTCGGCATCAGCTAGGAAAGGCCCTAGAAAGCCGCCTTTGGCGGGGGGATAGCTCCCCTATTTCAACCCCTTTCGGGGTTGGGCACCCGCCCATATAATAAGGCGATAATAAGTAATTAGCCATTGTCATTATATAATGGAAACGCTTTTTATTGTCTTTTTTTTGTAGGTCCGTTTATAGAAATGGCAAAGGAAGAGCATGTAAAAGTCCTAGGGAACTGACATGAGTATATGTGCACGAAAAAAATATTATACTGTATATATGACGAAAATTTGTACATTTTTCCCTACCCTGCCAAACTTCTATCACCCTGAAGAAATTTGTTTGTATGAATGATGTTGTGACTGATATAATTTTGTAGTAAAATTACCAGAGACAACATCCACCAAAGGAAATTTGTTACACTTGTATAACGCTCTAGCTAGAACACTATCATTTAACCGATTGTGTCGATTGTTATGGCCTTGGCCTTGCTCGGGGCCTTGGGGCTGTTCGGCCAGGCAACTTGGGGAACAACAACAACAACAACCGATTGTGTTTAAAAAAAAAAACATGTAAACTTCGGACATGGAACAAAATATCGTTTATTAGTATTTGCCCTATGAAAATAATTCACAATACCGGTACTTGTCCATCATTAAAATGGTGGTTAAAGATCAAATAATTATTCTCCGAGTCCAAAAACCCATAAAAATATGATATGCTAACCGATTTATGTATTTCGGATAATTCTGGATATATTATATATATAAATTAGGAGAGGCATATACTGTATCTTGTCCAAATTTTGTTTAATCTGCCGAAAGAAATACCCACAAATATGTTATACTGTACCTATAAAAATGGTAAAATTCATAAAAATTTATATGCAGTGATAGAGTATACATACCTATATATTTTCACTAGGCCTAGTTAATTTTAGAGTTATTGATTTGACAGCATTGGTTATTTTTCCTGCTCAATATCTACTAAGAGTGAGTTCAATGACTAACGAGAACAGATCCAAAAAGAATACAGTATCTGTTAAACATCGTATATAACCCCCTCCTATACTGAACGCCTAAAAGCGTTGACTGTGCATTTTCCACTAAAACGTCGGACAGGAATAAGCAGCAATAATAAAATATTCATATAAAATAGTAGGAGCTGAAAAATGAATGAAATAAAGCCACGAACGTACCTCCGATGTTCTCCTCCGTTTGTCCGGAGTTATCCCAGCTTTCTTGGCAATCATTTTCCATAAGAAATCACTGTATGTCCGAAGTTTTCCATACAAGTCCGAAGTTTTCAACTTTTCAAGAATACTTCGGACACCATTTAGGATAAGGATAGCTCTCATATTATGGGGGATAATTTTAGGATGGGACTCGTTAGTCTTGGTCGGCAACCCATCTAGGGGAGATAACCTTATAAAAATCCGGGTGGAAAGGACTCGTCAGCCTTGGTCGGTAACCTGTCTAGGGGAGTAAACCTTATACAAATCTGTACTGCTACCTTAGGGTGAAGCAGGTTAGTGAATGGATTAGCCGCACACCACAGTAGAAAAATAGTGCTCAAAAATACATAAAAGACCTCGGAGTCGGATGGACCCTAAATTGAGTGGTCAATCCTGCAAGTCCAGTAAACTGGCATGGGTTGTCCCTCTTACAGGGGATAGATCCGCTTGGGGGCATTTTGTGTATGGCCACCCCTATTAAGGGGAGTAAGGCGGCTGGCAATAGATAGAATAGATAGAATTTTAGGAGGCTTCCTGGATTACGGCGCACTATTATTATTATTATTATTATTATTATTATTATTATTATTATTATTATTATTATTATTACCACCACACATCACTTGACCTAGTTAAATCTCTATAATGTGTTTACAGTCAGGAGAAATTGTTAAAACACCTCGAAAAATGTCCGAAGATACCCCAGTTTACGGTACCGGTACTGGTCAGGCATCTCAAAATATTGTTTTTTTATTCTGAAGAGATGCATAAAGAACTACATAGACAGATGCATAAGGGTGAACAAAAATTATCTTGCTCTCCCTGACTCCAGTGGCAAGCAGGATAAAAAGTTGAGAACATTCACAAAAAGAATGAAAATAAAGCTGATAAAACAAAATACTGTAATGAAATATAGCTTTACCTTGAGTCAGCCACCCCCAGAAAAAAAAGGAAAAGTGGGGAATGGCCTGAGTAAATACATACATACATACATACATAAAAAACAAAATAAATTCATTAGTCTGACTACCTGTTCAAGTGAGGCCAAAACTTCAACGTCTGGCTCCTCCTGTAGATCCTGGAAGATAAAGTCAAGCCTGAGGTGTGAGAGCCGTGGGCACAGTGTGGTGGTGAGGATGTCACTGCTGAATGGGTTAAAGAGCCAAAAGTTCTGCAAGCTGAACGTGGCTTCTCGAGGCAAGGCCGGCTGGTCGAAAGGTAGTCTTTCCACTTGCCCTCGTCGGAGCTGTTCCTTCACGTAATCAAAGAGATCTGCCCGAGACTCAAATAACAGAGAATCGGAGTTGCAGTTGAAGGCACAGTGGAACAGCCATGATAGTTCCTTCACAGCATCCAGAATCTTCCAGCATCCTCTCCCGGTGATTCTTGTACCAGATATATCCAGGCTCTTTAGACCCGTGCACTTTGCTATCTCCTCACAATCTTTATCGGTTATTTTCTCTGAGCCTTTCACTGACAGTCCACAGAGTTTGGGGCACTTCTCAGATAAGTTTTCTAACATTTCAGATGTGCATATGAACTGAATCTTTAAAATTGTTAGATTGGATAGTTTTGCTAACTTGTCATGCAATCTCTCAAATATTTGTGATCTCCAGTAGCAAGAACGGCCAATGATCAACGTCTCTAGTCTTGTAGCATTGTCTAGGTGATCAAAAAGAACCTGAAAAATAAAGAAGCTGTTAGATATTTGATAATTATAGGAAATTGACATGAATATAAATACAAATTATACTACCAGTATGATGGTTGTAACTGTAAAAAGACTAAAAAAGACTCTACTAAATAGTAGGTTGTAAAGTTGAACATTAAGAATTGTACAGAGGTTGTCATCATCCTCTACAAGTTAGGCTGGTTTTGCAGTGCACTATTTAAGGCTAATACAAATATATAATTAAATTTATTAATTTAACTCCCAACACCAAACACTTCACAATGAAATTAATGAAAGCATGTGATCCTCCCGGGATTCAAACCAGGGGTACCACATACAGATCTTGAACATGCTAAGCATTACACCAGATCATGCAAAATGTAAAATCAACTGTGACATCTCTTAAAAATCTATACAGTATACAGTATAGTATACAAAATGTGCTATATTACTAAAAAAATACATTACAACAATACCAAACTAACCTTACACATGCCAGTCTCTGAAAACATCTTGGCACTCCCAAAGTCCAACTCGAGTAGTGCAAAGTTAATGAACTGTGCCACAATGTCTTGTATAGGTCCGTGTGTGGCCTTGTCCCTCTTATAGATAGCGTCCAGACCAGCCACCACGGTGGTGAAGAGTCGGGCATGGAGGGCCGCGTGTGAGAGGGATTCTAGCAACTCTCCCAGCTCATGTATCACAGAAGCCATGCCTACAACATAACACCAATGAATATTTCAATGGTCAGTAAGAATCAGAGTACAGTATTAGCATTTACAGAAAAGATATTGGCTAAAATGGCCACGTATTCGAGAGGAACTCTAGCTTCGGAGATCGGCCCAACATTCTTGACTTATTTCTAATTTCTAACCCTTCCACTTACACTATCAATCTTTTCTCTCCTTTGGGCTCCTTCGACCATAAACTTATCTCTGTCACCTGTCCTATCCCTCCAGTACAGCCACCTGATCCTCCCAACCGGCGGCGCTTGTGGCACTTTGGCGCTGCCGACTGAGAGGCTCTCTGGCAGTACGGTACGTCTTTGATTTCCCACGGAATGATCTTTGCTTCCGTGGCTGGGGACCCATGGAGGGTGTGAAACGCATTAACGAAGTAATCCTCACGGGCATGGAGGCATACATTCCATTTTTTTTCTCTCAGACTAATGCAAATAATCTTGGTTTACTCACGCTTGTTCTACTGCTGTCCGCAATAAGGAGGAAGCATTCAAACGGTACCGACGCTTTCAAACTCAAGAATATCATTCTTCCTATGTTTCTGCCCGGAATCAAGCCAAATCTGTTCTTTGAATCGCCAAACACTCTTTCATCAATAATAAATGCACTGAACTATCCAACTCTAGCTCTTCCTAAGCCAAACCCTCTCCAACAATTTGTTTTCCTTGGCTTTCCCTTCCCTTTTCCACTTTGACGGCACTACCGTCAGGAGGGGGTGGATGGAGGCAGGAGAGAGAGCAACATGCTACCTCTGCAAGGTCTCTGGAGGCACTGAGCTGTGCCAGTAGTCTCTTGCATGTGAGAGGGGGGAGGGAGTGTGGAGAACCGTTACTCACCACATCTCGTGCAGAAATAAGGGAGGAATGACAAATATAAGAGGAAAAATAGCCAACAATTGAGGAGGGGGGAAGTGGGGGGGAGAAAGAGGGGAAATGAGGGAGGGGGGGGACACATGTTGGGGAGAGAAAGGAAGTACTAAAGGGTGATTATGAAACCTAATCACATATTGCTTCCATGTGAGTGCCATTGGCTTCCTTCTGTGAGGCCTATTGCATCCACTATACAGACACTTCTGTGAGACTTATCGCTTTTGCCGGGTTAAGGTAAAAAAACGATATACTGTATAGTCAAGCGATATAGGACTACCACAAAGTAACTACCTTCAGTACAATGATACCATATGTTAACCCTTTCACATCCTTATGACGCAGAGCTTGTCAGATTAGCAATAAGAAATAGATTTCTCTCACTCTTATAATTACCTCCCCAAAATTAGTTTTCTGCCCACAGCTAACTCAAAGACAACTGCAGAGGTTGAAGTAAATAAACTAAAGGTTTATAAATACCCCTGACGGTAACAAAGGCTTTAACCCCTCAGACCCGGTTGGGCTCTGAGGCATCCATAAAAAACACCCCGCGGAACCCGGAAGGGATCTGAGGCTCCGGCAGCTTGAAAGCCTGTAAGCTTGGTGTGCGAGGCGTCCGTCCGACGCATGTAACCAACAGCCGGTTGGACCGACGCCGCGCATCTCCAACCACAAGAAGGAGAGCGTCGCTTGTTCGTGTGTGCCTGTATGTTATTAAGTAGTGAAAAGTAGTGTAAAGTGGCTGATTTTGCCACAAAGTTATCTCCACGGAAATCGTCATCACAACTGAACCAGTTGACTTAGACAGCTCTACTTAACCTCTGAAGTGCGCATGGGGGTAATTGGAAACGTCCCCCTGTGCTGACGTATTTGAGGTGTTTCCGTCCGTCACTAAAATATTCATTGTGCCATTAATAGCATTAATATTTATCCATATGCGCCTATTATGGGTTGATTATAAAGGTATTAACCTGAAACAACAATAAAACGAGTGAAAACAGCGTTTGGATGGTCAAAATCGGAGATATAGCCCGCGAGTTGTATAATGTATGGGTGAGGCAATCTGCTTTCCCGCCAATTTCCCCCAAGGCCACTGAGACACAGTCGATCGATACTCTCTCTCTCTCTCTTGCACTCGCTTGCTATCAGTGATGACCACACCCTCCAATCGGATTTCTAATGTTAGCACGAAAATATACCTCAGAATAAGGGAATAACAGGGAAAATAGGTGATAACTGAAGGAGAGGAGGAAAGTGGGGAAGGAGGGGAGGTAGAGGACTGAGATTTTGCATGGCCCAGGGGCCAAAAAAAAATAAAAAAATAAAAAAAAAATATATAAAAAAATATTTTTTTTTCGATGTCAAAAGTTGATTTTTATTTTCTCTGACTCTTAAGAGTCTTCCCGCAGTGCGCCGGGGGAACTCTTAAGAGTCTCCCCGCAGCTCCCGGGTTAATGCCATTCTACAGGTACGAAACACATCTACGCTTGGGGATGCGCGGGAATGCGGAAGCTGTCAAAATAACAAAGATACGGTAGCCTAGGCGTAGACGTTTTTTGGCCAAAACCCCCGGGTTTTGGTATGGAATACATAGCCGGGTCTGATGGGTTGAAGTATCCCTAATAGGCTCAAAATTGCGTCAAGGACGTGAGAGGGTTAAAATAGCCTCACATAGTCAAGGGGCTAAGAATATAGATATATAATGAGAATAGCAATACTTACGATTTTGTTTCTCTGTCAGAGCAGGCACAACTTGCTTGGGTTGGTCTGGAACGGGAGCCTGGGGTGGAAGCTCTGTGGGTGTTATCTGCTCCAGGACTTCTGTGATTGCTTCCTTTTGGGGGGAGTTTTCATTGGAGTCTTGAAGAACTGATTTAGAGTCCTCTTGAGGTGATTCTGATGTGCCATGATTAGAGGATGTTACTGTTTCTTGATGGGACGCATGTGATTTGTCCTGGTCTATATTTGGTGCATCAGGATTAGAAGATTTTACTGTTTCTTGATGGCCGTTTGATGTGTCCTGGTCTATATAATTGGTGATTGTTTCTTGCTGATGGGCTTCTGCTAAAGTTTCTAAATATGTGTTCTGGTTAAGTAATACTGCTGATGCATCCTGCTGAGGGGATGGTGATTCTGGTTTCTGATTCTTTGTGTCCTGACATTCTGGCGATTTATCTTGCTGAACAGCGCTGGCACCATCTGGCAAAGCTTCTGAAGTAGTTTCCACTTCTGTTTTCTCCTGTGGTTTATTGTTCTCTGTCTTCCCACTGTCCTGCACTCCATCCTTACTTGTTCCTCCATCATTCAGCAAAGCTTCTGTAGTTGTTTCCGCTTCTATTTTCTCCTGTGGTTTATTGTTCTCTGTCTTCCTACTGTCCTGCACTCCATCCTTACTTGTCCCTCCATCATTCGTTCCAGCCACTATGTCTTCGGGATTATGTACATTACTCCCAATCTTCTTTTGGGTACTAGAGGTTAGCTTGCCCTTGATATTTTTTAGATTACGGATATCTAGATTCTGTCGGCATTTTATTGCTCTCTTTACTGGGTGGTTGCCCGTGCTGACTACCTCCACCAGGAGCTGTGTGATCTTCTCCACACACAGGGTGCTCACCGGCAGTACACTCCTCACCACCGGCATCTCTCTGAAAAAACAACACAAACAATACATTATATTCAATACTAATATTTATCAAAATGCTTACTTGTACTAGATTCTTAGATATATAACACCAAAGTTGGGCACTGAAGCGATAATCCGACAACAGTTAATAATCGAAGTTAACTTTTATTGTCAGATTATTATCGGGAGTTCACTTCCATTTTCATTATTGGACCAGTTAAGATAAAGATATGGCAATTTACCATCAGCTGGAAAAAAATAGACCAGTCTATTTTTTATTTCCCTACAGTGTAGGGACTATATGCCTAGGCTACTAGGTGTTAGGTGAGGGTTAGTTTTGTATCCCACATACTAGGTATGGTACAGTAGTACTACTCACACATTGTAGGTGTTGTTAGGTGAGGTGAGACCGTGAGGGTTAGTCTTGTATCCAATATACAGTATAATTATATTAGGTCTAGGTTACTGGGTTTTTATCATCTTAAAAAACACAACGTTTTCGATAAATCAGGTTATACCGTATGGGTTTGTAAATCGAAAAAACCCGAGCCAAATATGGAAAATATGTTGCTGTCTTTTCAGGCTCTAAAAACTCGCAAAACTTGGCTCGGGTTTTATGGGTTTGTAAATCGAGAAATCCCGAGCCAAATATCGAAATTAGGTTAGCCTATATACCGGTACTGTATCTTTTTGGACTAAAAAAAACTTGCAAAATCAGAGCAAACTTTGGGAAGGATGTAGTATTCGGGATTAATTTACCTTGTTTACACTACGCGCATGAATGCTCGCGATCATGTTCTCGTCTATTTTGACTGCCGTGGGATACAATTATAGGTTGAGAGAGAGGGGCTTTGCCCCAGCAGCCCCAATGCCCCCTCACCCCCCCATGACTTATTGTCATTATCATATACCGGTATATTGTCACTCACCGAGTGACTGAGCAGGGGGCAAATAAAAAAAAACATAGCGCGCTACCTATGTAAACATGACGACAGTAGTCACTGTACGCCCTGATACTAGCCTGCATCCTTCCCCAAACTTTTGCCGAAACTTCAAACTTGGCTCGGGTTTAGGCCTAGGCCTAGGCTAATAGGCCTAGCTTTCATAAACCTTAAACCCGAGCTAAATTACGTTCTTAGGCCTAGGCCTATCGCCATTTTACGCCTTTAACCCCTCATTTTCCCTGATCTTCATAACCCTCCCAACTAGCCTATCGGGCAGCGTGTCTTAAAATTGTTGGATAAGGGGAAGAACGTTTTTTTCTGAGGTTTGTAATTAGCCTAGGCCTAGGCAAAATCTAAATACACTAGCCTATAGGCCCCCTATTGATGAAAAATAACAGATTCCCAAAATAAAACCCTAGGAAAAATAGTGACATTAAAATAATAATGTTCCTAGGCTATCTTGGCCTAGCCGAATTGAAGCACTAAGACTAACCTACCATAAGTTGAAATTACAACAGTACCTGCATATGCTATGCACGGAGTTTGTTCTTCTTTCTTTATTGAAGGTCTATATGGATAATACCTGCCACAAGTCACAGCAAGCACGAAATAAAATTCAGGATCTTATCAAACGGTGACTCATGGCCTCTCTTTACCAAATAAGGACAGGTTTGACTTCACTTGTAGTCTTGTATGTACCGTATCTACCATACATTTATTGTACTAATTCTTAACAATACATGTGGAGACATGCTTAATACTCTACTAGAACTAGCAGTGTCAATTACAACTAGCATTTCTTCGCTGGATTAATTTTAATGACATTTCACGGATTTGTTAACCCGTTAAAAAGTATATAAACAAAGTGGATCAGCTGATTGACCACAGCTTACTATTCGTTATTTTGTATTTCCCCACCTCATTCCTGGATAGAAGCCCTGCACACATTGACAACCTCCATTAATTTTAAGTATCGGGAAATCAGTAGCTAAGGGTTTCAATCCTGATTCAGTTCACCCAGCTAAGATAAACAGACTATAGTGTTAAGAATTACATAATGAACTATTGGCAACTTAACCTTGAGAAATGTTTCCAAACGAACTGGGTCGGGAACGAATCGACAGACGAGCCCCACTGACTCACCGAGACTCTCCGGACTTGTCAGGAAGAAAGAGGAAGACGTATTACATCACTTAGTTTACAATTTACTAATTATTTGGCTCTACACAATGTTAACGAACGCTAGTATCTGCAACTTTCGTCGATCTTTCCATTCAATCAGGTAGGCCTAGATCCTTTGATAATTCAAGACGTTTGGGTTTAATTGACAAAGACGACCATTTTTGTCCTAGCCTATGCTCTCAGTACTGTATATTACATAGGCTGCATGTACTTTAGTGTATGATAGGCTCAGCTTTAAGCTTCTTGGTAGAACAAAATGGGGATTTTTTTTATTTTAATATCCTAGGCCTACCGGACTACCGGTGCCACAAATTTTCAGTGTTATTTATAAACAAAATTGGGAATTTTTTATTTTAACCCCTTCAGACTCATATGACCCAGAGGTTGCCAGATTAGCAATAAGAAATAGAGTTCTCTCACTCTTATAATTACCTCTCCAAAATTAGTTTTGGTAACATTCAAGGAGACTACTGCAGCCTGCAGAACTCTTCTTCTTCTTCTTACCTCTGACTGGGTATAGGCTATCCTAGTGTTTACTAGCCTATACCCCTTTGAAAGGACATTAACCTAACCTAACAACCTTACCTAACCTAACCTAACCTAGTATTATAGGTGGGGGCTGCCGCCCCCACACCCCCGCTTTGACTTAGATTTTTGGTGTATTTGTCTGTGAAGTGGGTATTTTTCAATTTGTTGATAACGAAAATCCTACATGCGGACTATATGGAGAAAAATATGACGAATCTATTGGTGCCTATTTTCCCTAATAAATTGTTTCTCATAACGTCGCACTACTGTCCTTGAATATTATCTTAGTGTTCTGCCCACAGCTAACTCAAAGACAACTGCAGAGGTTGAAGTAACTAAACTAAAGGTTTCTAAATACCCCTGATGGTAACAAAGGCTGTAAAGGATCCCTAATCGGCTCAAAATCGCGTCATATGTCGGAGAGGGTTAATACCACAAATTTTCCGAGTGTTTTTTATAAACAAAATTGTTCACTTGCATCAATATATAGTGTTTGTAATTAATTAGAAATCTCGGGAAAACTTATTTTCCCCATTAGGCCTATTGATCGATGTTGAGACACGCCCCCCGATAGTGATTTCAAAAGACATTAGCCTAACCTAACAACCTTACCTAACCTAGTATTATGGGTGGGGGCTGCTGCCCCCACACCCCGCTGGTTGAGTACTAATCCCTTAGTAAATAAAAAAAAATAATTGGCTGTCGATTATACGAAGGTGAAAAAAGTCGATGAAGTCTACGGTGTTTACTCTGCAATCTTCAGCTTGGATTGTACTGTGCATTGATAACGGGAATGTACGGTATTGACAACCTTGTTACGAAAATTAAATTTTAGTACCATAGGCCTACTTTTATATTAGGTTTTCTGAGGGTTTAACACATTTTCATATGATCTTTAGAGCTATCGATAACTGGAAGTACCGTATTGACAACCTTGTTACAAAAAAAAAAAAAAATAGTACCATAGGCCTACTTTTTTATTAGGTTTTGCCGAGGGTTAAAACAAATTTTCTTATGATCATTAGAGCATATAGATTCAATATTTATCTTCAAATATATCAACAAAATTTGTGGTATTAAAATAACATTGAACCCAAAATTGTTCATTTGCATCAATAGGCCCTAGGCTATGTAGTGTTTGTAATTAATTAGAAATCTCGGGAAAACCTATTTTCCCCATTAGGCCTATCAATCGATGTTGAGACCCCCCCCCCCGGATAGTGATTTGAAAAGACATTAGCCTAACCTAACAACCTTACCTAACCTAACATAGTATTATGAGTGGGGGCTGCCGCCCCCACACCCTCGCTGGTTGAGTACTAATCTCTTGGTAAAAAAAAAAAAAAAAATTGGCTGTCGATTATACGAAGGTGAAAGAAAATTCGATGAAGTCTACGGTGTTTACTCTGCAATCTTCAGCTTTGATTGTACATTGATAACGGGAAAGTACCGTATTGACAACATTGTTACGAAAATTAAATTTTAGTTGTTGTTGTTGTTTTTCCCCAAGCTGCCTGGCCGAACAGCCTCAAGGCCCTGAGCAAGGCCAAGGCCATAACAGAGCGCCCCCACAGAACCCTCCCTGCCGACCACAATAAAGCCTGGATGACCGAAGCCACTCCATGGCGGGGAGCTGAGGAGGGTGCGGAAACGCCCGGGAAACCAAAGCCCCACCCAGGGCCCTGTGCCCCTCAGCAATTATGAAGAGAAAGTTGAGGGGCAAAGGAAAGATGTGACGCTTTGGCTTCCAATCTTGGTAGATTAGGAGGTCAATCCACGCAGGAGATGCCGTCACTTGAGATCTAGAAAATATATAAGTAACAGGAACAGTCAGAGTAAGCTATGGGTATGGCAGAGATCGCTCAGTTCTCACTCTGATAGACCAGCCCATCACCACATGACTAGAACCCAATCCTCTCAGCATCAGCTAGGAAAGGCCCTAGAAAGCCGCCTTTGGCGGGGGGGGATAGCTCCCCTATTTCAACCCTTTTCGGGGTTGGGCACCCGCCCAAATTTTTAGTAGGCTAGCATACTTTTATATTAGGTTTTTGCGAGGGTTTAACACATTTTCATATGATCTTTAGAGCTGTCGATAACTGGAAGTACCGTATTGACAACATTGTTACGAAAAATAAATGTTAGTAGGCCTAGCCTACCATACTTTTTTATTAGGTTTTGCCGAGGGTTAAAACAAATTTTCTTATGATCTTTAGAGCATATAGATTCAATATTTATCTTCAAATATAGCCTATCAACAAAATTTGTGGTATTAAAATAACATTAAACCCAAAATGGCGAGGATGTAGCCTAGTATCCGGGTGTACCGCCCACCGTCTTTACGGTCCGGCTACGCGGATGCTCGCGATTAGCCTATGTTCCCATCTATTTTGACTGCTGTGGGATAGGCTACACTAGGCTAATAGAATGCTTGACTACTCGGCCCACGGCACAGCTCGGCCCCGTGTTAATTAAAATGTAAAACTTGCAAACTAAACAAACCAAAATTGGGACAAGGACAATATAAAGTCAAATTAAATTATCAAAATCGCTAGCCTATGTGGAAACAACGCTTACTAAAATGAAAATTATTAAATAAAAGAACACAATCCACCACAACTCGTAATCAACCTAACCTAACCTAACCTACACATTATGATTATGAATCGAGAGAACTAGCCTATGACATAATTATACAATAAACAAACATTTTGCCCACATTACACACACGCCATAAACCCTCCACTTAGCTCTCCTCATCCTATATCCTGCCTGGTCTTGTCAAATTGCCCCATAGCAAAACATGGGGCCTAGCTGTCTCAAATAATGGGCCGAGTTGTCTCGCTGAGTCGCCGTCGTGGCCGAGTCCTCCAGTCACCGGCTAATAGGTTGAGCGGGGGGGCTTTGTACTCCCTCATCCCCTCATGATTTATTGTCATCATCATATATGATATAGGCTAGGGTGTTAAGCCTAGCTTATAATTGCCAGCAGGGGGCAAATAACAGGTAAAATAGCCGTCAACATAGACGAGAGCTTAGCCTAACCGTGAGTGATCGACCTATGTAAGCATGGCGGGCGGTACCCCCAGATACTACTTCCTTCCCCCAAAAAAGTAGAATAACACCCTCCGCACACACACACACACCAACCCCCTAAAATCCTTTTTTTTTTTATATAATGTACCAAAAGCAAATAAATATTCTTAAAATTCCCGGTCTTGGCTCCTCACACTCCTACCCCAGTAAGGGGTCCTCTGTTTCACATAGTGTACTATAACACACAAGAGAAGAGTACCGGTACTGTACATACTGCATATCATACATTGATAAGAGGGAAACTGACTACCCTGAGGAAGATATGTGATGATCAACTCCCTGAAGGACGTGAGTGTGTGGTGACTGTGGCCAGGCTAACTGACCTGGTAGTGGCTGGGTTGTCAGGGCTTTGGCGAGGATAGACTTATTATTACATCAAGGTTTTCTTTTTCAGATACCTACACTGGTGGCACAGGAACCAACAGCACAACTTCTTGTGGTCAGATGCTCTCCTCTTCCCAACTTGTACAAGGTCACAGACAATGTTTAAGTCACATTACAGCAGAGCCAGAAAAAAAGCATTATGTTTTAATTTGTACGGAAGCAGCCATTTCCTGCTGACGGAAGTGAACAATCCTATGCATCAGAATTCACTATGCCGTCTTCACATTGCTAGCTGTTTAGATACTCAAAGTAAGATAAGAATTAAACACTCTAAAGAAGTTCTTGATAAGGATGAGCTTGTGACAGATCATCGGATTGCCGTGGAGAATGACCCTCGGAAACATTGTCAAGTTCTTCAAGACTCAAGAATCTCAAGCAAAACTGATTTACCACCAAGTGTTTTGTCTCTCTCAGGAAACAAAGTCAACAGCCTTAATTTGTCAACAAGTTCAGGAAAACCTGTAGAACCTTCACAAGAATCTCCAGTGGTATCTTCTAACAAGGAAAATGAAAGAGTTGTACAAAGCTCCCAAATCCAGTCAAGAGTCCAGCGGTACTTCCTGTGGCGATACTCTTGGTACCTCAAGAAGTTTCAAGATTCTCTGAAACAAGAGATGCCAGACACCTTTAAAATGTTCCACATCTTTACTGTTGGTGTGAAAGATTTTGTCATAGACTTTAAGTAAGTTTTCCTATAATTTTTTGTTGTCAATTATTATATAACTATTGAGAGAAAAAGAGACAAATGATGAGAAACAATAATAGAGATATGCTATCGAGATTATACATTTTCTTGTCTTTGGGAGGGATCTGCCTTGTGTGGGCCAATCGGCTTTCTGCAGACTCCCGTTTTCTTATGTTCTTATATATTCGGACAGAGACTTGATCAAGGTGTTGGTGGTACTGCGCCTGCCTGGTAAGAGTCTGCGGTCACTGTCCCACCATGAGTTACTACTGTACCACTACATGCCGGGGGACATGGCCAGGGTCTTCCCGGTCCTCCTCCTGTCTTCAGTACCCTTTGGACAGAACGTAGCCTTTCCTGTAGGGTTAGTACACTGTGCAGTTTTTCTTCCCTCCATCCTATAATGATTTGTTTGCTATATACTGTACCTGTATATATATATATATACCGGGTATATATATATATATATATATATATATTATATATGAAGGGGACAAAAGGCAAAGCTGTCTGTAACAAGTGTCCCCCCCCCCCCAAAGTTGAAAGAGTGAAAGAGAGCCAAATTCAAGGTACGTTATAGTAAAAATATCTAAACACCCAGAGCTTGAAACAGTTTAAGTCATAGGATGAGGGAGAGAGTTCCAAAGTTTACTTGTTCAGTAGAAGAACAACCGGGACATCACTTGATTAAATTAGAGACCGCTAGATGATTTTACTCACATTAGGAAGAACCTAAAAAATATTTAGAATTAAAGAGAATGGTCCATCCTAAGTTGAACAAAATTGTCAGGAGGTAGTTACTATAAAACAAATGATCTGATTAAGTTAAGTTAAGTTAAATTATCTGGTCTCCCTACAGGTACTGGTTCCCGCGCCATCTGTTGTGTCGACACTTCTGGGATATTCAGCAGCGTCATGAGTTTTCTGTCCTCAGCCTGAAGAAGCGACTTTTCAATGCACGACCGGTCTTCAGGTTCGTTCACCAGGAAATAGTTACTGCTATAGAATTGTGAGGGCCAGATCAGGAAACATTTGTCAAGTTATTGAAATTTATGACAGAAATTGCTGTGAGTCCATAATAGGCAGGAATGTAAGTACAGTATTGCTGTCTGAAACATAGGCTACTGCACTGTGATTGAAAATTCTTCAATAATTTCTATAATTACCAGTACTTTGTCATTCATTAAAAATATATTTTATTAATTTTTGTTTTTCATTGTTGCTGGTACCGATAATTCAAGATTTGTGATAGTTTTGAGAAATGAGGTGCTACCTGGTAGTTATTTTCACACCTAGGATAAATTAAGGCTTACTGAGCTATACTATTTGCACACTAAATAATGATTCAGTGGTTTATTCGGTTTCTAATTAAGCTTACCGGTATATATCTCTTATTTCCAGGTTCTAATTCAGTTTATCTCTTATTTCCAGGTCCCTTCAGGTGGCCCTCACGACCATAAAGGACGAGGAGCAGCAAGAGAAGTGTCGCCAGGTGTTCTTCAAGTTGGGCTCTGGCGTCCACCCCACCACTGAGGAAATTATCTCCCTCATACCACTGTTTCAGGGCGACCCATTTCATATTAGAAGAATTTGGGTCAATCATGTGGTAAGTTCATATTATCACCAACCCACCAATTAACTTACAAATACACCTAAATAATGAAATCCATGAAACTAACAATAAAAGTAACATAAACTGCTTCAGCCTCCCAATTTTAGCACTTTTTTAACCCTTCTGTTATGTAGATGGCCATAACAGATATTTTTCAGTTGATATTTCCCTTACATGCACCACATATATACTGGCATACAAAACAACGTGGGGTATAAGATGACTCAGTATTTTCCACCTAGGAAGTAGGTACAGTTTGCCGCACATATTCTATTCCGTTGGGGTCGTGATTTGGCAGCGCTGCACCCACTTCCCCAACACCCCTCCCTCGCTCCATCTCCTACCTTCCACTATTGGTAGGAGATGGAATGAGGGAGGGGGGTGCGGCTCTGCCAAGTTACGATTTGCTGAGATGGTTGAGAAATGGAATATGTGCGGAAAACTGTACTGTACAATTGATATATTCACCACAGAAAGCCAGACCAAAACTTGGTGGTATGTAACATTGATTAAAAACTTTATAGCTCACTATATACTGGAGGATTGCAACATGCAAAGCCATAATATGGTCAAATATGCTAGGCTACATATACAGTATTCTTAACCCGTACAGTACAGTACCAGTGACGCCTTTTTCATCATATTCTGGCAACTATTAGACAATTTTATTCAGATTAGGGACCTCTACCAATAATAAGGCTTCAAACATTCTCAACCAACCATTTTAACTACCACAGATTCGTCCTAAGCTGCATAATATAGTCTAAATATAGCTAGAATAAAATATTACGCACATCGCTGGTACTCAAAGGGTTAATTGTCCTCAGAATGGGCTGCTTCGTCTGCATGGTCGTTCAGTTTGGGGCCTTCGAAGGCGTCGGCTGGAGGACCATGCCAGGATACTACACTGTATGGATGCAGCATTGGTCTCTCAGGGACTTACTTCACTCTCTCACGACAACCTCAAAACTGTGAGTATTGGTTGTTCGCATCTTTAGTGATATACAGGGTGGCGTTGAGAGACATACTCTTAAATTAAATTTAAAATGTAAAACTTGCAAACTAAACAAACCAAAACTTGAACAAAGACAATATAAAGGCAAAATAATTTATCAAAATTGCTATGTGGAAACAACGCTTACTAAAATAAAATGTATGAAATAAAAGAACACAATCCACCACATACGGTGTACATTACTACATGAGCAAGTTGTTGTTGTTCCCCAAGCTGCCTGGCCGAACAGCCCCAAGGCCCCGAGTAATTCCAAGGCCACAACCGAGCGCCCCCACAGAACCCTCCCTGCCGACCACAATAAAGCCTGGGTAACCGAAGCCACTCCATGGCGGGGAGCTGAGGAGGGTGCAGAAACGCCCGGGAAACCTAAGCCCCACCCAGGGCCCTGTGCCCCTCAGCAATTATGAAGAGAAAGTTGAGGGGCAAGGGAAAAATGTGACGCTTTGGCTTCCAATCTTGGTAGATTGGGAGGTCAATCCACGGAAAAGACGCCGTCACTTGAGATCTAGAAAATATATAAGTTAAAGGAACAGTCAGAGTAAGCTATGGGTATGGCAGAGATCGCTCAGTTCTCACTCTGATAGACCAGCCCATCACCACATGACTAGAACCCAATCCTCTCAGCATCAGCTAGGAAAGGCCCTAGAAAGCCGCCTTTGGCGGGGGGATAGCTCCCCTATTTCAACCCCTTTCGGGGTCGGGCACCCGCCCACATGAGCAAGTTAATCTCTTAAACTCTTAGGGAAGGTGTTGTCTATCTCTTCTTCAACGAAGATTTAAGAACCGGGTGTTGATTATTGAAAGAGAACTTGATATCACCCAGCTTCTTGATGTAGACAGTTTATCTCTAATTATATTGTTCACCAAGGAGAAGGGTTTTACTGTTGTTAAGGTTTAAGCATATAGCCAATTACTTAATTACTCAAGGTTAGACTTCAGCCATGGGCCCTGGATTACTAAAGTCAACACCAATTTGTACTGTATTAATAAACTGGTAATTTGTGTAACTCCCTGAGAAAACATTGCATGAGAATGACTACCGATTTCCAGCAAAGGGCGAAAAAAATAATAATAATAATGGGGAATGGGCCTGAGTAAATAGATAGATAGATAAAAGCTATTGGAATTTCTAGCCTAGATATAATGAATAAAACATATTACCCTAATTAATCTCCCTTTTTATTACCAGTGTTTGTTTCTGCGAGGCGTGAACCCGACCAACATGAGCACGGCAGGGATGTTCTCATACATGGAGGACTGGCTGGAGGTGTCGCAAGCACTGGACAAATCAAGCTACTCCCTCCTACTACATCTTCCCATCCTCCTAGCTTACAACCAGCCCTCTAACATCATTCTCATCTACTAGTAGGTTATACATACTGTAACGACATCCATCAACATACCCATATTCCTCACCAAGCCCTCTATAACCCATCATCTCCAGACATCACCTTTTGCTCCCCAGAACTCGCCCCCACAACATCCTGGAGGGTGGTCAGAACCTTAGGCTCTGACCACCTCCCGATCATTATCACCACCAAAACCAGACTCACCCCAGCTAGCCACAAACACACATACACCAATTATAAAAGAGCTAACTGGGAAGCATTCACAAATGAGACAGAACAACACTTCACAACTCTAAAACAGTACACCCATCACTAACATCAACAATGCTGTACACATACTCAATAAAACTATCCAAAACGCTGACAAGAAACCACATTCCAAGAGGTAACAGAAAAAGACACAACCCCAACTTCACACCAGAAATTCAAAACCTCATCAGACAACGCGACATACTGAAACACTCCCCAGCACCCCACACACAAGACATCACACAACAAATTCAAGCACTCAACACCCAAACTAACAACAAAATACAAGAACAACAAAACTAAATTGGAATAACTTCCTACAAACACTTGATCACAAAACAAACCCAAAAAACTATACAAAACACTAAACAGCAATCACACTTTTCCAACAGCAACACAACACAATCACATGCTGCAATCACAACAACAGAACCTACTCCGTCATGTAAAACAACAAGCAAACACTCTCATCAAATCACTTTTCACATGTCAGCCACCTAAAACCTCACAAAGACGACCGACGTGTCATCCGACGTAAGAGACAATTCCCCACAGACCCTGACTATACACCCTTCACCAATCACCAGACAAAGCATATCATCCAACAATCTCAAGCACTCACCCGCCTGTGGCCTAGACAACATAAGCAAAACATACACCTCAGACACCTGGGACCACAAGGCATACAAGCACTCACTAACATATCAAAACTACAGCTATTCACACAACACAATACCAGACATTTTGGAAGCATGGTATCATCATCACTTTCCCCAAACCCAACAAAGACCCCACGCTACCCTCCTCGCCCCGCCCCATCACACTCCTTTGCTCCCCCTCCAAAGTCATGGAACGCCTAGTATTACAACTAATTACACCTGAACCTACCCCTAGCTCCAACACAACATGGCTTTAGGCCACTGCACTCCACAAACACTCTTCTCACAGACCTTACACAAAGAGCTTTCGACGGCATCCATCAATTCACCTAGACCACCACACAGATCACTATTAGCCACACTCGACATTAGTAAAGCCTTCGATGCCATCCCCCGCCACAACCTAACAAACAAAATCTACAACACAAACATGCACAACAACACAAAACGGTGGCTGGCCAACTTCCTAGCAGCCAGATGTGCACACGTATCTTTTGCCGGTCAGTCATCTAAAATCAGAAAAACTTTCCAAACGGAGTCCCACAAGGATCCGTCCTATCGCCCGCAACTCTTCAATCTGTACATGCACGATATAACTACACCCAATACGCCCCAAATAAACTTAGCCTCCTATGCAGATGACATAACACTCACATGCACACACCATGACCCAAAAAGAGCAACAGATCTCCTTCAACCCTATCTCAACACACTACATGGCTGGTGCACTACAAACAGACTTAATCTAGCCCCAGCCAAATCCACCGCAACCCTGCTCACAAGTTGGACAGGAGAACACTAATACATCCCTCAACTCACCATAAAACAACACACCCCTAACACATACACACACACCCAAAAATCCTAGGAGTAACATATGATACTCATATGACATTCAAACAGCACACCACAAACATTAAAAAAGAAACTGACACCCAGACTTAACGCCCTCAGGTCACTTGCTCACACAAAATTTGGACACAACAAAGAACTACCACCACAGTATATAAACAATACATAAGATCAGTGATGGAATACGCAAGCCCAGCCTGGGCTTCTAACCTAGCTGAAACACATCATAAAGACCTTACAGACTATTCAAAACAAAGCCCTGAAGATCATTACAGGCTGCACAGCTACTGCACCCACAGATCACCTACATCAAGAAACCAAAATCCTCAAAGTCAAAGACCATCTGGACATGAGAGGCACTCAATTCCTGGCAGCAGCCTCCACGAACCAAGACCACCACTAAACTACATGGCAACACACCCACAGACACCAAGAAATATCAAAACAACACCCAGCAACACGGTATCACACACAATTATTGTCCTCTCTCCCTCCCTGCCCACCCCGAACCAACTTCCAGAAGCACATCCATACTCATATCTCTCACCGATCCATCCACTCACTCACAGACAACACACAGCTGCATGCACGACCTCTCGAAATCCATCCTTCCGAATCCTCCCTTCCTCGCGAGGACAGAGTCCACCTGGCCAGGCTGAGATGCGGACACCATCCAGCTCTCCTGAGCTATCAGAAGAGACTGGATGACTCCGTTGTCGACGCCTGTCCGGGATGTAACACAGCACCCCATACCATTAAACACATCATAGAAGACTGCATTTCACACAACCACTTACGCCAACAACACAATCTACACTCAATGAGAGCTCTGTGGGAAAGCCCGATCGTGGCCATGGCCTTTCTCAGGGACTCGGGGCTGTTCGGCCAGGCAGCTTAGGGAACAACAACAACAACAACAACAACATACTGTAATCTACTAGGAAGACTCACTTCGTCTACTATAGTCTATTTTTTTCCAGCTGAGGGCAAATTGTCATGTTTAATAATAATAATAATAATAATAATATTTATTCAGTTAGCAATTTACAGAGTTGGTACCACATAGTATGTTACAAAAATGACATGTACCAGCCTTGCATAATTCCAACTAAGGATAGCCCAATAAGGCCGTTAGGCGTATTTCCATTGGGGTCCTTGTGGGATTAGATTAGCTGGGGAAATGGGGAGGATAAATCTTTATTACTCAGCTATAAGGTAGATTTTGTAGCGAAATATGATGTTAATTGTGAAAACTTGGCATTAATACAACGGACAGGCATATTAGTTTTATATATTTCCATGAAGTAACGAGAAATCAGCTACTAAGGGATTCAATTTACCATCAGCTGGAAAAAAATAGAGTATAAAAGGTCACACATCATTTAGTCCCTCCTCCTACACTATCCCATCCTCTTGGTCTACAACTGGCCCGTTAACCCTTTCATGCACGTGTGGACGCAGGCGTTACCAATCACAAATAGAGTTCTCTCAATCTTATAAATACCTCTCCAAAATTAGTTTTCTGCCCACAGTTTACTCAAAGACAACTGCAGATGTTGAAGTAAATAAACTAAAGGTTTCTAAACACCCCTTTAAAGTATCCCAGAATAGGCTCAAATCGCGGCCTGTGCGTGAAAGGGTTAATAGTGTTCTACTAGCAGGTCATACATCTACTAGTGTCCCATGCACATCCTAGCATTCCATACTCTACCACATTCATCACCTAAGTGCATCTAGCAATCCACTTGATACCATTACATTATCTACTATACCCTGTTCCAAATAGGTAGGCCAGAAATCGTAACCTCTAACCTCTGTAACTCAAAAAGGTCTAGAGAAAATGGGCTGTAATTTCCATACCTATTCCATGGTTGACCCTTCCCAAATGGTAGAAATATTAGCTGGATTACTCTAGTCGTTTCCGAGTTATAGAGATTAATGTTCAAGAGTTTTGGCCTACTTATTTAGAACAAAGTATAGCACTACATACTGTATCATCCCATAGCATAATCTACCAGCTCTGTGTATCATCTTGCATAATTTATTAGCAGCTAACATAAATGACAAATATCAACTAAAGAATTAATAAGGATATGCAATTCAACCTGAGATAGTTTAAGGGGAGATACTTAACTTTTTGCATGTATTTATCATTTTTCTAGTTTCCTCCCTAAACCTCCATCAAATTAAAAAGAAAAAAAACATCCATTAGATCCCCCTTCTAGATTAATTTGTACCTTTTTCGGTAGAAAAAGGCCGGTTCTTTCAACATTACAGGCTCACTATCGTTCGCCAGGGAAAAAATCGACACTTAAATAGCACGAAAGGTCTAAATATTGACGAAGAAATGGGGCGAAATGTCTTAAAATCGACTAACTAATGGGGCAAACATCTGAAAACTAATGGGGCTAAACATGAGGGAGAAAGTGGTCCAGAAAACCGGCCCATCCCCCCTTAAATATATTTGTGGCAACATTAATGCAGTGATAATTTTAGTGCTGTTCATGTTACAAAATACAAGCTGGTATTTAATTCTATATTATTTAGTTTAATATTTATTGTATCAGTAATTAGAGAAAATACAAATATTTCTGCTTGAAGATAATGTACAATCGGAGGTATTAACCCTCGGAATCCGGGAGGCCTCATATGAGGCAAAATGCGCGGCTAAAAATCGCCGCTATAATCATCAGAACTCGGCAACCACGCGTTGTAGCGACGTCATCTCTACGGCATTCTACAGACAACACAAAGTTCTACAATTTGCAAAAACATTGACTGCTCTAGGTGGTCTCAATCAGTAGCTACTGAATTATCAAGTTTGACTATACTGTACCAAAATTCATATGAGGCCCCCCCCGGATCCCATGGGTTAAGTGTTGTCATAGATTCCAGTGGTTGTTACTCAAAAAGTGTTATTGGTATCTTTATAGTTACTGGGAAAAGTGTTGTCCCTCAGAGTATTAGTCAGTGTCCGAAACTTTGTGAAATATCTGACAACACTTATTAACCTTGACTGTACATTATCAATATCAAACATTTTGACTATTTATGAACTGTACATACAGAAATAATAGAGTAATGTACCAATTTCATGTCATGGCAGTTGTACTTGACATCCGATTTACACCAGCCCTTATTAGCATGAGTCACTGTATCAGACTGAAAAATAAACAGTTGTGATGTCAATTATCTGATGATTTTCACTTCATATTGAATCTTGTAGTTCATAATTTTACTTTGTTAAATAAACCCTCAAAATTTTCCAGAAACTGGGGGGGGGGGGATTATAATGTAAAACTTGCAAAATAAACAAACCAAAACTGGACAACACGAGATAAAGGTTATGGCCTTGGCCTTCAACGGGGCCTTGGGGCTGTTCGGCCAGGCAGCTTGGGGAACGACAATAACAACAACAACAACAACAACAACAACACGAGATAAATGCAAAAGAACTCATTAAAATCGCTATGTGGAAATAACGCTTAATAAAATCAAATTTTGAAATGAAAGAACACAGACTCTTACAAAATGTTGCTGCTAATATTGTATGTGTTTCACTCTGGCTTATTGTTCCTAATATCACCAAAGTATCCTATAATCTTTTACCACACACTTTTTTCTTTCTAGTGATATTGATAAGGAGAATGTGATTACTGTATAATAAAAACGGCAAATGTGGATCAGTGCTGTACTGTACATTAAATAATTTATTATTTTGCACTTTTTATATGATGATTGTGACATTTATATTACAAAAAGGCTCTTTTTATCCATCGGTATTCCAATTTGTCCTCATTATAGTCTTCAGAGACAGGAAAACCCAAAACAATTTGTGCCTTTGTATTAAAAATGAAGTGTTTTGTGTGCCAATATCCAGCCTCATAAAGGTTTTGGCACAGGAAGATGTTGTAAAATGTTTTTTGTTTGGCTTGACTTAGACAAACTTGCAAGTGAGCATTGTTGATATGGAGTATAATTATGTACTGTACTGTACATAAATTAATATTGATTAACTTTATGTTCAGTTACTCATAGGGTATACCTTTGAAAACTAAAAATGGCAACTTAGTTATGCAAACAAAAGCTATATACCCAGTATGTTATAAAAACAATGTGAGCAGAGAAGGTGGCAGTTATTAAGAAGACAACTCTGAGAGGCAGTGGGTCTATAATAGTTTAGGTCCTTGTACAAGACCATTACCAGTAAGTTATTTTATTTGTAGATCAGCATATCCTGCCCGTACACATACAATCATGCAGACAGTGTCAAAAAGCCGTACATGTCTTGTACGACTATTGTCACCACCTCTCCTAATACTGTACATTGAAAGACAACAAAACCATTCCATAATTTTTTATTTATCCATCTAACTCTATTCTGATTTTCTAGATTGTAAAGAAATGTTAATGTTACAAAAGTGCCCACCATAAACTATCTCCTTTGTTACCCTGGCCAATGCCAACCATTATATTTGGTGAGATGGATATGTGGGGTTAACCTCAGGGACGGGGTATTGAGTGAGGAATTAAGAAGGCGTCTGGGCATTACGAGTTTCGGTGAAGTGGTGCGCAAGAGCCGACTTGGTTGGTTTGGACATGTGGAGAGAATGAATGATCAGAACTGGGTGAAGAAATGCCGGACTGTGAACGTGGGGGGAGCTGCACGTAGGGGTAGACCTAGAATGACGTGGGATCAGGTACTCCAGTCCGATCTCAAAATAAAGAACTTGACAAAAGAGGCAGCCCTTGACAGGGCCGCCTGGAAAGCCGCCATTTAGGATGCGAGATTGTAGCCACATTCTCTGTGGACAAAACGGTCTTTAAATTTGTATGCATGTATAGTGAGACAAAAGGCAGAACTGCCTGTGACGAGTTCCTCCCCCAGAGTTGTATTGTATTGTGCTTTATTACATCTTTCTCTGATGATGTAATTGTAATTTCAGTATACTGTATAGTATATCTGTATATGCGACAGTGGTATGCCTACTCCCTAGATCGCATGTTATTGAAATATTTGTTGCTGTGTCAAATAATAATAAATTTGTAAAGCTTAGACTATAGGAGAGCCGTGTTCATAAATATTAATCCTATTTTAGAATGTTGTAGTTCACTTTGAATGACCTGTAGATTGGTCATTATCATTACTAGCAACTCGGTGACAAAAACATGGTGTTTGTACTTTTTGTAATCCTGGGCTGTGTTTATTCCAGTTTTGTTACTTAGTTTCTATGTAAACTAGTCTGTTAATAATAATTATTTATTGAAGACCTGTATCATATTAAAATAATGGATATATTGAACTGTTTACACTGCTCTGTGTTCTGGACTTTCCTAGTCATTGGTTAAGAAAGTCTAATATTGTAATGAGGTATTACCCTTTCAATAAAATACATTACAATACAGTCATTAATCATTTTAATTTACATTCCTGGATATGAAAACTTTGTACGAGATGGGTTGGGTGAAAAAGGGATCTGTTGTGTGTGGGCTCTCTGCAGACTCCCATTTTCTTATGTTATGAAACAACTTGAGGTGAAGGGATTATTTTTTTTATAATGGTTTTGTAATTATGCAAAATATTTTTCTGGTTTACGACTTGGGGAGATACGTCCGACAAGCGCCAGGTGCCGGCCAAGGAGACAGAATCTCGTCATCGGGCAATTCACGGCAACGATGGGAAATGTACTACTGTATAGGAAGCGATAACAAAAATGGCACGCCATTCAAATAAATATTTCTTTTTCTTTTATTTCCTTCATTGTGGCATCCGTTTCAATGACACACCTTAGGAAATATTTAGGGTACCCCCTAGGAAGTTTACGGTTCTTGGCCAGCAGTAATAAAGTTAAACCGGGTACTATGGGACCCAGCTAAAGCCATATATTACACATAGGTTCTCACGTCATTGATAGAGAACCTCTAATAAATAGGGGATACACTAGGGACCAAATTTGTAATGTGGACGAAGCAGGCCCCCAGTACAAAAACTTGCCCAAGTCGACCCACATTAGCAGACAACAAAAATAAGCAAGAGGATGCAAAATAGACAAGTAACATTTCACCGTTAGGTTAAGTCTTAGGCTCACACAAGATGAAACCTGTGATCGTGCATACAGCCACACATCCAACTCGGAAGCATGGCAGAGTGGCTCATTCAACATTGGATCCCAGACACCCTTGCTAGTGTGCCAAACTTGGTCTAATTTATAATACTCCTTTTGGTGGGCAATGCTTCCTGTCACTCCCAGAGTTTGTAGAATCTTCACCTGAATGTCCAAATTATATTTTTTACGCCTAAAGCAACCTCACTAATCCAGCCTTTAGACCTGGAAATAATCTCTACAGTGACATTTTCCATCAGTAAGTTCAACAACATACTATTCTATTTATTTACTCAGGCCCAGTCCCAATTTTTTTTTTTTTTTATATGTAACATGCAGTACAGGTATCTACAATTATCTGAAGGACAAGATAGAGACCAATTAACCCCCTCAGACAGGATATATTAACTTACCGACAGGTTGGCAGACCGCCCGGTATTTCCCCCACAACAGTCTTTCTCACACAGGGACCGTTAGGAGTCGGAGGAATTTTGGGTTGCCATCAATCGACAGATTATGATCTAACTTACCTAACTTACTGAGATCAAAATGACGCAGAAGCGTCATATAACTTATTATTAAGCTATTTCACTAGCCTCATATGACGCGGTAGTCATTTGATAGTTTTGGGCGGAACCATCATATGACGGAGGGGGTAAGAACTTCATTCCATGGAAGCGGAACTAAATCTGGATATGGATGACGAGCTATCGGCAGAGGAGATCCAACACAAGACGCAACAGTAGGCTAGATCAAGCAATGGTAGATCCAACAGCAGTAGCTGATATAACAGTCAACCGATTCTGGCGAACATTCACAGTAAAAAATTACATAAATTTCTTGCTTCTAGCTTGGGATGAAGTCAACGATGCTATGCTAAATCATGCTTGGTGAGAGCTTGCGCCTGTCTTGTGTGTGGTAAAGTCTGGAGACGGGGGTTCAGAGTCTAGCGCAAGTGGAGGCAGCGCGAGGTGTTGCCAGTTTTGGAGCAGTAACACTCAAAGAAATATGGGAGGTCCACATAGCGAGTGCACAATAGTCTACTCTACTCTGTGCAACTCTCCAACCCAAGAGTGAAACTTTACTCTCAAACTTTCTTCTACTCAACAGCTGAGCTCTGGAACTCTCTCCCAGAATCAGTCTTTCCCTCTTCCTATGACTTAAGTTGCTTCAAACTCCGTGTGTCCAGGCATTTTGGCTCGAACGTCCCTTGATTTTGGCCCTGTCACTCATTCAACTATGGGGCGGGTGCCCAACCCCGAAAGGGGTTGAAATAGGGGAGCTATCCCCCCGCCAAAGGCGGCTTTCTAGGGCCTTTTCTAGCTGATGCTGAGAGGATTGGGTTCTAGTCATGTGGTGATGGGCTGGTCTATCAGAGTGAGAGCTGAGCAATCTCTGCCATACCCATAGCTTACTCTGACTTTTCCTTTAACTTATATATTTTCTAGATCTCAAGTGACGGCGTCTCTTCCGTGGATTGACCACCCAATCTACCAAGATTGGAAGCCAAAGCGTCACATTTTTCCCTTGCCCCTCAACTTTCTCTTCATAATTGCTGAGGGGCACAGGGCCCTGGGTGGGGCTTTGGTTTCCCGGGCGTTTCCGCACCCTCCTCAGCCCCCCGCCATGGAGTGGCTTCGGTCACCCAGGCTTTATTGTGGTCGGCGGGGAGGGTTCTGTGGGGGCACTCGGTTATGGCCTTGGAATTGCTCGGGGCCTTGGGGCTGTTCGGCCAGGCAGCTTGGGGAACAACAACAACAACAACAACAACTATGGGGGAGGCACTCGCTATAGGCAGTTATGCCTTTTGCCTCCCTCAATCACATAGAAAAAAAAAGTCTGCCTTAGAAATGATGGAATAAGTAAATGAAGAGGACTTAGCACATGAGAGGCTAGTTGAAGAACCTCCTCCAGCTCCTGTAATGGAAGATCTGCCTGTGAGGCACGTCAGGAAGATCCTGGCTGCAGTGGACTTCTTGAAGGAGCAGTTCAAGATTCATTAGAAGTGCTCTTTAAGAACCAAAGAGGTGCTTGCACACATTGATAAAACATTCCTCTATTTCACAGACAGGCACTGGACTGAAGCCAACCAAAGAAAACCAACCCTGATCATATTTTACGAGCAGCAGCAAAAACAAGACCCAGAACCATCCACGATGGTGACTATGTTATGTCTGTCGTTTCTTCTATGGACTTCGAAGGCTTCACGTTTGAAACAGACGAGGTTTGACACGGTTCAAGTCAACTTGGATAAGGAAGATGAAGCGGCGGTGCAGGGACGTGCAGCCAGGGTGCCATAGGTGTTTCGCCCTGCCTCGGTACCCCCCCTCTTCAAGCCAATCAAGGCTTCTATCTATCTATTGCCCGACGCCATGATCCCCGAAGGGGTGGCCACGAACGAACCGCCCCCATGCACCTCTGTCCCCAGTCAGTCGACGCCCCTCCCCCCAACCAGCACCGCCTTCGTTCATGTACTTCCTCACTCCATCCTTCCACCTCTCATTTGGTCTACCTCTCCCTCTCTGTCCCTCCACCTCGCTCTCATACACCCTCTTAGTCATTCTCTCGCTTTCCATACGTTCCATATGGCCGAACCATCTCTAGTTGTTCCTTTTCACACTTTCCAGCACATCTACCTCCACACCATACCTCCTTCTTACTTCCTCATTAGTCTGTCTATCCCTCCATGTAACTCCGCACGCACTCCTTAAGTAATTCATTTCCACTGCTCTCACTCTTGGTCTGAGTCTCAACCAACGTCCATGCTTCGCTTCCGTAAGTCAGTGTCAGGATTACCACACTGTCATGCAAGGACTTCTTCACTTCCATACTGACCACCCTATTTCTTGTTACTGCTTTTAGCGTTCCTACAACCCTCTTCCCCTGTTGTACCCTCTCCCGCACTTCTTCATCCATAGTCCCATCTTTACTCAACACACTGCCCAGATACTTAAGAGTTGGCGATCTCCATAGCCTGACCGTTCAGCTTCACCTCACACCCTGTGACTTCACCCATTTCGAAGACCATAACCTTGCTCTTCCCCGCATTTACCTTCAAAATTCCGTTTTTCGCACACTGTTCCAAACTCATTTACCAGACCCTGCAACTCCCATTCATTATCACTCATCAGAACTGTATCATCCGCAAACAGCAGTATAGGTAGCTTCCACTCAATTCCCTCCCTTTTCAGCGATACACCAACATCCACTGCTCTTGATAGTATTTCTTTCATGACTCCATCCATATATACAGTAAACAACCACGGGGACATCACACACCCGTTTCAAACCAACATTCAGGTCAAAGAACTCGCTCTGCTCACTCTCCACACGTACTGCCGCCTTTTCACCCTCATACATGCTCTTCACGGCTTTCAGCAACTTGCCCTCTACTCCGTATATTCTAAGTACTTTCCAATCAAGGCTTCCCACTGTTAAATATATGGTAAAGTTTTTTGGCTTTTATTGTTAAGTATTATTAACTTTAAAAATCACACATTTGTACAGTTGAAAATGATAAATTGGAAATAAAGTTTATTTTTCGGAAGGCGTGTCCATCTTATGTCCACATCTGTGTTTTCCCCCATAAGGTACAGTATATTATTGAGAATGCACGAGGACGCGGGTCACCCATAAATACGCGTATTGTGAGGACGGACTGCATAGTACAGTATATTGCATACTGGGTACATGGAGTCAGGATGGATGAAAGGAAACAATCTTATTCACTTGACATGTTATTACCAAACAAATAATCCTTTATACTTAACCAGAAACTAATGTTAATATGTATAATCTCTATCAATATCTCCAAATGTACAAAACAGATTAAATAACAGAATATTATACAACTTGATCAAACATCATTGTGCTATAAGGGAAAATCAGTTCTGAAATTAAACCCTAAAAAAAATCTGTCCTAAGAATGTTTCATAATCAACGTCTGCTCCTTGATGAATCTACGATATACCATTAAGTACGAACTCCCTTACTCGGATGATTTTACAAATTATATTCTCTCTACCACTAGATATTATTCAGCTTGGGAAGGAACTATTTAAAAATGTCAAGAGCTGCATACTTGACCCTGACTTTAAATTGGCTTACATAACCCGAACAAAATTCTATGATGGTAGTTACAATGGACTACGAATGTCATCTAACTGAAAGCATTAACAAGGCATTGGGAGAGTCTTAAATTTGGGGTTTGGCTCTCTCTTCCTAATTCCCACAATTAGTTCTTTCAATATGATGGTGTCATTTATATCCTAGTTAACAAATTATTATCAGTGCTCAATAATGGAATGTACTTTTTTGTATATAACTTTTTTATGACACCCTTCAAGTTATTGTTTAGCCTAAGTAAGATGAAACTATTTAAGACCGGTACATTACTTTATGCTGAAACTATCTTCACACATATCTGATTTAACTATACCAATTTTTTTAACGGGGTACACAAATGAGTTAAATAAATTAATAGACGAACAGAAAATGCTCCATTCACTTTTGGTCACTAAACTCTCCAGTATACCATGACAGTCTCTTTCATTTTATTCTGGTGGATATCGAGACTATTTTATTAAGCTAAGTCAGTGTTTATAGGAGTCAAAGAGTATACAGGTCTCCCTCACTATCCGATGCCCCAATTTATGATATTGTTATGTGGTGGATTGTGTTCCTTCATTTCATAAATTATATTTTAGTAAGCGTTTCCACATAGTGATTTTTTTTTTTTTTTTTTTATATAGTCTTTGTCCCAGTTTTGGTTTGACTTTGTTTGCAAGTTTTACATTTTAATTTTGGGGTTTTGGTTTTGGCTGGTCCCAGAACGCATCCCCATTTACCCCATTAATTTTAGGCTTCGCTAAACGATTTTTCTATTCAAGATGTGGTTTTCAGGAAAGTAGCTTTTACCCCTTCATCTCCTATACACCTACTTAACCTGCGTAAAGTTATCTAATAACAACCAGAATAAAAAAATAAATGCATCATGGTACTGAAAGGGTTAATAATGAATCTGAAATATGACACACACGCTGGAAATAGTGGCGACCCATGCACAACACTGATGACATGCTAGACACAACCCCTACATCAATAGCCACCACAAAGTTGGCCATAAATATTCAACAAACATCACCGCCATTCCGCCCGGGCTTATCAACCCCTCTTGGCGTTGATGTGGAGTTCTGGCTTGATATCTCGAACCAACTGCAATGTACGCTCGATCACCTGAAACAAGTGCATGGCTCATTATGGTAAGTAGTTGAAATAAGAAAGTAGTTTTATTTAATATAAAATGTTAGTTTCTTTATTCATACAGAATTTAGTAAAATTTACCAGAATGTCCCAGACTTCTCAAATTTACTAATTCATTGAACGTGTCGATAGTGTGTGGTTATATGTGCGATTAGTTTGTTTGATAAACAGATTAGCTTGCTCATGTAGTGATGTACACCTTATGTGGTGGATTGTGTTCTTTTATTTCAAAATTTTGTTTTGCTAAAGAATACAGTACCTGTATTATTTTGCTTATTCCTAAATAATCTTTTATGCACTGATTCAATCAGTGAAGAGGGAGGAGGCATACAGTATGATGTAATCATTAGGTAAGTTGTTGTTGTTCCCCAAGCTGCCTGGCCGAACAGCCCCAAGGCCCCGAGCGCCCCCACAGAACCCTCCCTGCCGACCACATTAAAGCCTGGGCGACCGAAGCAACTCCATGGCGGGGAGCTGAGGAGGGTGCAGAAACGCCCGGGAAACCAAAGTCCCACCCAGGGCCCTGTGCCCCTCAGCAATTATGAAGAGAAAGTTAGGTAAGTAAGGGGCCCTGGTCATTGGCTTTTTGTGCCCTACCTTAAAACTAACCCTGGACTAAAGGCTTGATAATATCCAAGACTTTGATTCTGTAACTGTGATGCAGGTCTCCATCGATTTATAATTGTGTTACGTTCCCGAAAACCCGATCTTGAATACAAAAATCGTATAGCAAACCTTAAAATTTATGGAGTAAATGGTGATGCATTCTTGGACCAGCCAAAACCCAAACCCTGACACCTAAAAACCCATATCAATATCATAAACTGGGGCATCGGATAGTGAGGGAGACTTGTACATCCACCAGTGAAAGAGATTATGTGGCTGACGGGTTGAGAGTACATAAATAAGATGTGAGACCAGAATTGCATTTTGTGTGGAGCACTCGGTCTTTAAATTTGTGTATGTATCTAGATTTTTTTTATTTTATTTAAATAGGACATTTTAACCCTCTCACATCCTTATGACGCAGAGGTTGCCAGATTAGCAATAAGAAATAGATTACTCTTACTCTTATAATTACCTCTCCAAAATTAGTTTTCTGCCCACAGCTACCTCAAAGACAACTGCAGAGGTTGAAGTAAATAAACTAAAGGTTTACAAATACCCCAGACGGTAACAATGGCTTTAAAGTATCCCTAATAGGCTCAAAAATTACGTCAGGACGTGAGAGGGTTAAGTTATATGTGAGCACTCGTGAATCCACTTGGAGAATTGGCGCTCGAACTAATAAAATACCAGCATATTATTATTATCATTATTATTATTATTATTATGTATATTACTAGCCAGCCCTATGGGAGCTCTTTTGGGGAGCTCAGTGGTCTGGTTAAATTTAAAAAAAAAAAAAAAAAAAGTATGATACAGTAAGCATATTACTAACCTGGTCCTTGTTGGAGGCCACCTGTTTGTTCATGGCAGCGACCTTTTCCTGGGTGTCATGCTTTATCTTCAGTGCTGTGTCATCTTGGGAACCCAGGTGCTGCAAGGTAACAGTATATGGTTGTACACTATTCAACACTAATCATTACCACTAACTATACCAATTTGAACATTAAAATACTGTACTGTATAGTAAGCCTCATAATACTATCTATCTCTATCTATTGCCCGACGCCGTGGCCACGAACGAACCGCCCCCAGTCAGTCAACACCCCTCCCCCCAACCAGCACCGCCTTCGTTCATATACTTCCTCACTCCATCCTTCCACCTCGCTCTCGTACACCCTCTTAGTCATTCTCTCGCTTTCCATACGTTCCATATGGCCGAACCATATCAAGTTGTTCCTTTTCACACTTTCCAGCACATCTACCTCCACACCACACCTCCTTCTTACTTCCTCATTAGTCTGTCTATCCCTCCATGTAACTCCACATGCACATCTTAAGTAATTCATTTCCACTGCTCTCACTCTTGGTCTGAGTCTCTCAACCAACGTCCATGCTTCGCTTCCGTAAGTCAGTGTCGGGATTACCACACTATCATGCAAGGACTTCTTCACTTCCATACTGACCACCCTATTTCTTGTTACTGCTTTCAGCATTCCTACAACCCTCTTCCCCTGTTGTACCCTCTCCTGCACTTCTTCATCCATAGTCCCATCTTTACTCAACACACTGCCCAGATACTTAAAAGAGTCGACGATCTCCATAGCCTGACCGTTCACACCTCACACTCTGTGACTTCACCCCTTTCGAAGACCATAACCTTGCTCTTCCCCGCATTTACCTTCAAATTCCATTTTTCGCACACTGTTCCAAACTCATTTACCAGACCCTGCAACTCCCATTCATTATCTCATAATACTGTACCTACATATAAAGGCTTAACATACATAGGCAGCAGGCCTACATACATACCGTATATAAATTAGACGCCTTGCTTCAAGAAGAAGCACCCCAAAAAGGGATGGCCATGAGTACATACATAAAATTTTAAGACTGAGTGTTCCACACATAAGTGCAGTTTCAGTCTCTTGTCCTAATGGCGGCGTTCCAGGCAACCCTGTTAAGGGCTGCTTCACTTGTCAAGTTCTTGGATTTGAGATCGGCACGTATAGTCCGATCCCAGGTCTTCCTCGGTCCACCCCTTGGTGCAGCTCCCTCCACTAGATAGATAGATAGACAGACTTACAGTACCAGTACTCCTTTCACATATATCTTATCAACATCACATTAGTCCGGTAACATGACGTAATTTCGGACGGGGAGGTAACTTCGGACACTCTAGAAAACATATACTGTACAATGAACCACAGTTATGGGATAAATACATGAAGTTATGGAAAAACATATACTGTACAATGAACCACAGTTATGGGATAAATACATGAAGTTATGGAAAAACATATACAGTCAGGACCCCCAATACACGATTCCACAATTCGCGAAAACCCTAATACACGAGTTACCCCTCGAAAATAACATTAATTAATTAAGCATTAATTATGCGAATGCCACGCCAATATAAGAAGATAACACACAAAATGAAGGTGGAATTGTTGTTTCGCAAGAAAAGAGGAGAAGGAAACTGTGCAATAGGCTTGTCAGAGTAAACTGTTCGTACGATTTGGTTACATTGTTCTTCTTATATATAAGATATAGACTGTACTGTAGAGCCAAAAATGTCGAAAATAGGGCCAAAAATTTCGAAAATAGGCCATAATTGAGAGATGTCACCCAATCTAATTATTCCCATTTAAAGTTAGTTCCACAATACCCGAATTCACAATACGCGATGCCTCCTGTCACCCCTATTCTCGCGAATTGGGGGTCCTGACTGTACTGTACAATGAACCACAGTTATGGGATAAATACATGAAGTTATGGAAAAACAAGTATGTCTGCGGTGTTCTTCCATAATACAAAGTATTTTTTCCATAATTGTAGCTTACATACTGTTATCCAGAAGTGTCCGAAGTATAGCCCCCGTCCGAAGCTAGGGCATTTCACGGTACCTTATCACTATGAGTGATCTCGACTCGTATTAGATAATGCCAGGTGATATTACTGCTGTATGGGGTTATCATGCTCAGGCTGTATTGTTCTATTGTCACCTGCCTGTCCTAGCTAGATAGTCAAGATTATAGATGTACACTCGGATGCCATAGTTTCTAGCCCACTCATAAGAATTCATGGACCCTCTTATGTTTTTATGTAATTATAACTATTTGGATTGATTTTTAGATAGAACTTGCTTTCCAATAAATAGTATCGGACCCCGATATAAATAGTTTTGTAGTTGATTTACAGAAAATTACATCCATAAATTTGTTTTCCGAAATATACTTCCATACTTACAAATAGGTGAGGTCCACGATTTTGTATAAGTGGGCTAGAGACTATGGTATCCGAGTGTACCGTACAGTATTCTGGTGTTATGCAAGGGGGCCCACCCCGTTTTTTTATTCCTCTCTCTTTGGCTTGTATCCATTCGGTCCCATTCAGCCTACTGTTTTAAGACGTTTATGCCCATCCAGGTGTCTATTTTTTCCTGGCGATCCTGAGATCTTCAATTTAGCTAGGCGAAATAATGATGACAGTCTTATTTGAGTGGAATAAAGAACAGCTTAGTAATGAAAAATCAAAGTCCCCTTTTTCAAACAAGTACACTAGTCATACCTTTGCTTCATATTCTTTGAACTGCCTCTCTCGCTCTTGTCGGAACTTATCAATCTCTGCTTGAGCCTCATCCTTTGCCTGTTTTAACCGCCGGGCCTTTCCTGTAGAAAAAAAAAGTATTTAAATTAAACTTTATATAATAACCTAGTTACCTGTATATAGTAAAATGATACAATTCAGTTTTCATATAATTAGTACCGTATTTAAAATAAAAAAAACCTATTGACTACACAGTATAATGGAATCATAACATAATAATGCTTGGTATTTCCCAGACATAAGTCTTAACCCTTTCAAGATCCAAAACGCCATTCTTTTCTGTTTTCCGGTAATTATTAGACAATTTTATTCAGATTAGGAAGGGTATATGGAAGTCAGAGGGTTGATTGAGATAGCCTTTACCCTTTTAATACCCACAGATCCTTCCTAAGCTGCATAATTGTCTAATGGTAGCCAAAATAAACTGCTAAAACGCGTCAGAGCTTCAAGGGGTTAAGCCAGGGTCTCCTTTACAACTTATGTTCCGTGTGTGTTGACAATGACATCACTCCTCCACCCTTCCGAGACCACCCAAGGAGTTAAAATTCATGTGCGTAAGGAGGACTACCGGTAAATACAATATTGCCACACTCGTTCTTGGCTCGCCCAGTTGGCTACTTGCGAGTTTCAGGCTATAAGGAAGTTGGAGCCGTGGCCATCGATATTTAGCAGAATTACCAGCTGAAATACGGTTGTAGTACATTTATAAATACAAAGCCAAATTCAACATATTTTTATCTATCAAAAACCTTAATTATTATCGCATTTCTGTGTTATTTCGATGTTTATGAATCCAACTTCCTTATAGCCTGAAACTCGCAAGTGGTCAATTGGCTACTTTCATTATCTATGTTCATGTCACGGTTTGTCACAAATGTATTTAATTTGCACAAAATAATCAGAGGTAAAATATGGAGAGTATTGTAGTACAGTACTAGTTAAATACTGGTACACTATTGAAAACAATGAAGGAAACGATAATTATAGGCAATAGGCTCGCAGCCTTATTATACATAATTTATTAGGGACAATGTAGGTCTATGGAATCCTTATACTGTACTCGTGTAGGCCTATAATCGGTAATTATAGGGAATAGGCTCGCACCCTTATTTTTCATGTTTTTTCCTCCAAATTTTGAGAAATGAGTGTTTTCATGGTCTTAGTTATAATTCCAATGTGGGATACACGATGGGTTGAGGGGGGCTTCCCCCCCATCCCCCCATGAATTATTTAAATCATCATCTATGTTGCCAGCGGGGGGTAAATATCAATTATACTGCATAAAGAAGGCGTTTGTAAACAGTGAGGATGTCCTCGGAAAGAGCTCTGAGATTGATTAGAATGGGCGTTTTTTCTATTAATATCAAGTTTTATAAATGTGATAAAAATTATTCTCCCGCAGTGGATTATACATGAGTAGGCTACAGTATAAGGATTCCATAGACCTACATTGTCCCTAATAAATTATGTATAATAAGGCTGCGAGCCTATTCCCTATAATTACCATATAATCCACTGTGGGAGAATAATTTTGATCACATTTATAAAACCCAATATTAACCCGTCCAGCCCCGGCTAGTTTTGTAATGTTTGTTCACCAGAACCCGGCCGGTTTTCAAAAAAACGGTTTTATTCCAGAAACAATAGCGAATGGGTTAGGAATGAAGGAAAAACCACGAAAAACCGCTCAAAAAGCTTAAGAATGGTCCTACAGAGCCCCCGAAAACGTATTTTACAAGAGTAAAAAATTGAAGGCAATTACCCCAAAAAACCAGGTTATTGCGCGCTCACGCGCACGCACGTGGACTTTGAGAGTTTTCAACCATCGGCACGGTTGAGTGGGATACGTACACAGTTCCCATACAAATCTGAGCCCTCTTGAGTGGCTACACCTGAGGTTACGGTCGGCACAATTAGGGTGACGCGCCAGGCGCGTCTCTGGGGCTGTGCGTTACATACATCGCAGACGCGCCAGGCGCGTCGCTGGGGCTGTACGGGTTAATAGAAAAAACGCCCATTCTAATCAATCTCAGAGCTCTTTCGGTCATCCTAACTGTTTACAAACGCCTTCTTTATGCAGTATAATTGATATTTACCCCCTGCTGGCAAGATAGATGACTATTTCAATAATTCATGAGGGGGTGAGGGGGGCAAAGCTGCAAAGCCCCCCCTCAACCCATCGTGTATCCCACATTGGAATTATAACTAAGACCATGAAAACACTAATTTCTCAAAATTTGGAGGAAAAAGCATGAAAAATAAGGGTGCGAGCCTATTCCATATAATTACCAAGGAAACCAAGGGTAAAAATTCAGTGTAGCCTATGGCCTTCTCCTAAAGAAAATGGATTTTTGAGCACAGACTAAACAAAAAATACACTACTGTATATACATAGCTGGTCATATCTCTTACCTCATTATTCAAAGTTTTGTATTTGGTTTAATATACTGTACACTACCCGGGTCATTTTAACAGTTCTATTGCTTCTATATAGCATATAATACACCATAGAATAAGTTTTGGTTTAATTCTAGTTTCGCTTTCACAGCATACTCATAAATTTCTATGGCTACTTTAGAGTTGTCATATGCCATACTTAATTCCTATATACTGTATGTCCAAAGCGGCGGAAATGCATTATAAGGAATTATACCTATTGTAAAAACAAATAATATTTTCTCCCCATATGCGGCACCATAGCTATTACATAATACTAGGTTAGGTTAGGCTAATGTCGTTAATGTAGTTTATTATCATTATATTACGTCTTTTACCCAGCAATTTCCCTGATCTTCATAGTTGGTCGGGAAGCTATGCCTTTACAACGGCGTCTCCCTTTTGTCGCTGTGTACGTGAAACTAGAATTTTACCTAGGTTTTTAATAACTAGAAAAAAAAAAGGCCTTCGATTAAATATTTACGAAATAGGCCTAGAGCAATGAAGTAGGCTACATAGGCTATTATGGTTAAAATTGAAGACAACCCGGATACGAGCCCCATCGATAATTATCAGTGCTCTAGAAGTTTCATGGACGATACTATGTTGGTGTACATGTTACATGTAATTACCGTCGCAAATTCACTATAGGCCTAAGTGAAATACGAGAAACTGTTGGTTTGTTCACCGATACACACTTCACACTTTGTGATAAACAGGGAACGTGAGCTGGGTTTAGACCGTCGCGTACCCATAAACAGGGAACGTGAGCTGGGTATAGACCGTCGCGCACCCATAAACAAGGAACGTGAGCTGGGTTTAGACCGTCGGTTAGTTTTCGGTTAGGTTAGGCTAATCTTGAAAATACTAAAATGCGACGGTCCTCGGTATTAAACAACACTGTATATCAAATAAAACAAACAAAAATTAACGGTAAATATCCAGTTTTACAGGTATTTTTTATTGTTTTTCCTTGTTTTGGGTTTTTTTTTCACGTTCCCTGTCTATGGGTGCGCAACGGTCTAAACCCAGCTCACGTTCCCTGTTTATATTTTTTTTATAATGAATTTCCGACGGGGTGGACATATATGGCAATGAAGTATATGACCTTTACTTTTGTAACTTTTGTATGTGTTTAGATGCAATCATCACGGCCAATCTGGGGATCCGCCGTTATTGAGCTCGTCCTGGAATCTTTACGACTCTGAATCTTACGATTCTATTATTTCTATACAGGCACTAGCTCAGAGAAGTGTTGAGAGCCTGAGGGGAGAAGGGGTGTTGGAGAGAGAGGAAGGTGTTGGAGTGGCTTTGTTATGTGTGTTTAGTCTGTATACGTCGTCAGGATGTCCCCTGACGGTGCAAGCATGTGAAACATGCTAGGACGTACTACCACACCCACTAAATGTCCGCCGTGGCGGGGATTCGATCCCGGGTCTTGCAGATTCACACGCGAGCGTGCTCACCACTCGAACTAACATATTTGTCTAAATAATATATCGATGGTTTTGACCCGGTGTAAAACTGGATAAATTCCAAATTAACTAGTAAAAAGGCTGTCCGGGGTCTCTTCAACTTTTACCGCTATTATTTTTGGTACGATTTTAGTTACTGGACACCTATTTGACAGGTACCGCCAACGATTTAATACATATTTTTTTTTTTTGGTTTCCACGCATCCCACACCAAGGTACACCCTTTTCTGGTGTACGAAACACTAAAAAAGCAATGGGGACACTTTAATAATGATAATAGGCCTATGAGACGAAATATAAAGATAACTCGGTTGCGTTCGTGGAAGTAGCGTCGCTTTGTTTACTTTACGCTCTGAGTGACTTCCCAGTCCCGCCTTGGCGGTCGACTTCAAATGGCTAAGCTTAGGCTATATAACCAGTTGTTGGGTAAATTTTTGATAAAGACTTGCATTATAGGCCGTGGGATACAGGACAGGGTTGAGGGGGGCTCTGCCCCCCCTCACCCCCCCATGAATTATAATAATCGTCATCTATGTGGCCAGCAGGGGGCAAGTAAAACAGCTGGCCGTAGTAACCTCGAGCATCCTGGGTAAACAAACCGCGACGATCCGAGGTGACGACGGACTCCCCCCGCCGCCGATTTTCCGTTTTATTCTCGTCGAAAACCACATTTAAAAAGTTATTAAATCGTTTTCAATAGGCCTACTAGGCCTATTACCGGACCAGAAAAAGGTGTAGGCCTAGCTTGGTGTTGGATGCGTGGACACCGAAAACAAAAAATGTATTAAATCGTCGGTGGTAGGCCTAGCCTACCTGTCAAATATGTGTCCAGTAACTAAAATCGTACCTTATTTTTAGCCTAGGCTAGGCCTAGGACACACTGGTGAGTGTGACTGATCAATGGCCTCTGACCTGGTAGGCTATAGCCTAGCCTAGGCTAGGCTAACACGGAATAGGCTACGCCTAGCCTAGGCCTAATTGTTTTTGTTTTCCTAAAGTTCCCTTCTTCATTCTACTTGTTCTAGGCCTTCTTCTTCTTCTTCTTCTTCTTGTGGAGTTGCTGTCCCTGGTTTTGATCCAGCTTGGCTAGCCTACAAGAAATTCGTCTGCAAATGACAGTCTGACCAACCTGTCAACCTCAACCAATAGGCCTAAAACACATTAATATCCAACATTAACATAACCCATTGAACCATAACACATCATGAGTTATTCTTACGTTTTCTGGCCTCAGCAACCTTCTCAGCCGCCTTTTTCTCCGCGGCCAAAAGCTGCTGGACTCCTTGACTTTGACTTGCCATTTCGACGACTGGGCCGCTCGATGGGAACTCCGTCACACCACCCCGAGAATTATCAGGACTGGTGGGGAGGCTTCCTTTTTTTTATTTATTTTTTATTTATAATACGGTTGATTTTTACTTCTAGAAATATTATAGTGTTAATAATTCAATATATATTGCGTAGTGTGTCCATAGATTCCATTTTAAGTAACTATTAAAGTGTTACTATATAAATATAAGTGAATGGAAACATGCATATTTCGCCATTTTATCTAGTATTGGCATATCAATGATGTAATATATATGTCTTAAAAACGTCTTTTACAAGATATTATTATTAGGTTTGCCAAGAAATGGATATCAAGCCTTTGCAATTTTTCATGAATATAGAGAGGGACATCAATATACGAGATTTGACAATCATATGATTGGTAAAATAAGGATGGGCGTTGGTTCTTTATTCGAACAATGGGCATCAATTACTTCTATAATTAATCAGACCTTTACATCTGAAACAAATTCATATAATAATGATTATATTTAAAGACAACGACAAAATAGAGAGCTATTTGAGCTAAGATTTCGATTTTTATTATTTGAACTCTACGGGCACCCGGCGGGAAGGTCTAAGCTGAGCGGGCGGGATCTTCTAGTCGGAATGGTCTGAGGGCGGGAAAGCCCTGCTGCCCCTGTAAATGTTCCACGTACCTTGAACTAATGATTTAACCCTTTCTGTACCGGCGAACTATTTTAAATTAATTTCTAGATGTAGGCTATTTAGATGATCTTACTAAGCTTCAGAAGGATATAAAGTAACTAAAAGGGTTAATTGAGATAGTCTGTAGCCTTTTGATGGGTAGATGTCCTTCCTAAGCTGAATACAATTGTATAACAGTTGGCAGAATATAATGAAAAGGACGTCGCCGGTACTGAATGAGTTAAACTGTGACTTTGCCAGAAAGAATATTATTATAGGTCTATTATGTATTGACTGTGTTAAAGTCTTTGATGTATTCATTGATTCCCGTTTGATTAACCTTGTTTTGCTATCTAGGGGAACATCACCAATATTGCATGTACTTTTTTTTGTAAGTATTATTTCTTGTGTGCATTAGCCAAACATTGAGGGTCATTCTATAGTACATATTTATGTGTTAATAAACTACCATTTAAATGTTACTCTGTGTTGTAGGCTACTTCTGCTGCATTCCTATATAGTACAGTTGTCCACATAAGTTCCGTTCTTCTCCGTGATCATATACATGGAAATAATTATAGCCTAATGCTCATGATTGAATTACGAGTGTAGGCTAGTTTCTTAGGCAATGGCTAACTCCTCTGATTCGTCAACTGATAATTAATGGAAACCACACTCGCCATATATTCACACTAATTCTACTTCCATACATTAGATCACGACGAGGAACATAGCATATGTGGGCTACTGTACCTTCTGATACCTCCATATCTTGTCCAGTTGAGATCGAATCCACTTACAGTATTATCTAAATAAGTAACACCCCATTCTTTAACATTAATATCAAATACAAACCCCAATGTACTTGAATAAACTAATGAAAGCATATAGCCCTCTCGGGATTCGAAATCGGGACACCACACGCAGAACATAAGCAGCTAAACCATTACACCACCAACACAGTTAACTCAGTAAATATCCTGGTATAACATGGCTAAACAGATGAGAGAAGGGGGTTCAGAAAAAATATCCCCCTTAACCCCTCGAGGATTATGGCACACTTTCGCAATATATTTTGGCTAACAGACGACTTTTATGCCTTCAGGAAGGATCTCAAGTAAAACTGATATAAATTAGGAGGACAATTTTATTATCATACTTGTTTTTTCTTTAGACCTCCATCAAGCTTAAATAAGTAGGCCTACCCCCAAGACCCCCTCTTCGAGCCTGTAATTTAAGAGGGACTGCCTCTGGCTGGGATATTTTTCTACTGAAAAATTTACAAATATATCTTGTAAGGGTGTAAAGTCAGTGCAAATAGGCTAGCCTAAACAGACCTCGGATGCGGAAATACCCTGAGCCGAACAGGCCAAGTGGGATATCTCTATTGGTCTAACTGGTAAGGTGCCTGCCTCACACCCAAGGGTCGAGAGTTCGTGCCCCCACCAGGGCATGATATTTTCGTGAGGCTATTTCCGCATTTAACGAAGTTTAGGTGTGCTGGTTAAATTGTTCAGATGGTTGAGAGTAAGATCGGAGCTCCATAAATCCTCTTTCGGGTAAGGTGTAAAAACCGATCCCCACAGGGCTCAGGGTATTTCCGCATCCAAGGTCTGTTTAGGCTAGCCTATTTTCACTGACTTTACAAGGGGTTCTTGGGGATGTATTCTTTTTTCAGCTTTAGGGAGCAAACTAAAACATAATAATAATCTCTATATTCACCATGTAGGCCTATTCAAATTAGGTGTTCATATTTCGCGTACTAAGTGAACCATGGCCAACTAATTGACCACTTGTGAGTTTCAGGACAGAAGACAATTGGAGTTGTTGTTGTTGTTGTTGTTCCCCAAGCTGCCTGGCCGAACAGCCCCAAGGCCCCGAGTAAGGCCAAGGCCATAAACGAGCGCCCCCACTGAACCCTCCCTGCCGACCACAATAAAGCCTGGGTGACCGAAGCCACTCCATGGCGGGGAGCGGAGAGGGTGCGTAAACGCCCGGGAAACCAAAGCCCCACCCAGGGCCCTGTGCCCCTCAGCAATTATGAAGAGAAAGTTGAGGGGCAAAGGAATAATGTGACGATTTAGCTTCCAATCTTGGTAGATTGGGAGGTCAATCCACGGAAGAGACGCCGTCACTTGAGATCTAGAAAATATATAAGGAAAAGGAACAGTCAGAGTAAGCTATGGGTATGGCAGAGATCGCTCAGGTCTCACTTTGATAGACCAGCCCATCGCCATAGACAATTGGAGTTGTAAATTTATATATTTAGCAGAATTGCCAGCTAAAATTAAGAGAGAGAGAGAAAGAGTTACATAGATACCCAGACTACACAGATCTTGCGGTTCCTACTAGGTAGCCCGGACTTAATGCTAAAATAGAATTTGCTACAAAGTGGAAGGCAAGGATACCAAAGAAGAAGGCTATCTCCCCACCCACCTCTCCCTCCGACCGTTGGTCGACATGAAATTAAGTTGGAGAAAGAAGTCCCATAGCAGAATGAGAAAAACTTCTACTGGGAAATTTAATGTAAAGAAAGAAGAAGCGAAATATGATATACTACTGATGTGATGCTTAACCTAGGCCTATGTTTTTTTTTTCCTTTTTACCTACATTATTCACACCTCAAAATGAATGTCTAGACTTCTTTTGAATGTGTCATTTGTCTTACATTGTAAGACAAGAGAGAGAGAGAGAGAGAGAGAGAGAGAGAGAGAGAGAGAGAGAGAGAGAGAGATAATTATATACAGGACTATTTGGAGTTTATGAAATATATATTACTTACCCATAAAATTCCATTCTCTTTAACAAAAGCGTCTTCATAGAAAACGAAGCTCTGACCCCTTACTAATGTATTTGTACAGGCCTTTATATTTGTTTACAAATATAATAACTAGGTTTATCTATATATACTTATAATTTTTTTCCTTTTTAGAGCTTTTGTCATTTTAATTGATAGTGCTAAACATTGAAATTAATTTATTTCATAAATATGTATAAGTATATATAAATAAACCTATAGTTATTATTTTTGTAAACAAATATAAAGGCCTGTAAAAATACATTAGTTTGGGGTCAACATTTTGTTTTCTATGAAGACGCTTTTGTTAGAGAGAACGGAATTTGATGGGTAAGTAATATATATTTTGTAAACTCCACATAGTCCCGTATATAATTCTCTCTCTCTCTCTCTCTCTCTCTCTCTCTCTCTCTCTCTCTCTCTCTCTCTCTCTCTCTCTCTCTCTGTAGCCTACTAATGTTCTTGTTCTTCAGGTTAGCGCGATTAGACGTGAATTTGGTGTGCTCTTGTTTAGTACATTAAATAGGATTTCTCCATAACAATTAATCACCCTATAAGTTACAGTAGTGAGCTATAAAGTTTACATAGGGGTATTGAGCGGTATTGTTAGTGTTTATATCTAATTACATATATATGCACGATCGCGCTAATAAGTTATGTCCCAGCTGTCATTATGTTTGGCTTGCTCTGTGCTGTATTAATGTCTGTCAGATGTTGAATAAGGTGGGTAAGTGTAGGAACAAGTTTATATATTTCACTCGATACGAAAAAATGAAGCTTAGATATTGCTGATACCAATTATTGATCAAAACATACTTGGTGCCGAGTATCACTTATTAGCGCGACTGTACATGCTCAGATCAATATGCAGGATTCGAAACTGCATAATAAATCGTAGGCTTGTCCATATTTCTTTAGCTGTCTTGATAGCGTAATGCATAGTGCGCGGAATTTCGATGTGAGTATCCTGGGTTCGAGTCCTCGGAGTGCCACATGTATTTGTTGATTTCATTAATTGAGTTTAGATGTAAAGTTGGTTGGTGTAAAAAACATAATATGAATGTTAACTTTTCTAATAAGCTTGCCCCTCTTGGGTGCATCACGCATACCTGTGGGTGTGTTCTGAAAATTAATGGGGCTAAACGTGAGGGAGAAGTGGGCCAGAAAAACGAAACATCCTCCCTTAAAGTATTTTTTTATCCACCGCTAATACTCACAGATACTCACAGATGTTCTTCTGGAATATGCCTAGGACTGTGGCTCCAGCTCAGTCACTATTCGAACCTTGGCTTCGCCTGTGTGTGGTGCTTATTTGTGGCCATTTCAATGACCAACCTGGTGAACAAGCCTACATCTTTTCTATCCTAAATGACCTAGAGCAGCTAGTCCAGCACCCTATTCGCATTCCTGATCGCCTTGGAGGTCAGTTCAAGATTCTTGACTTATTCCTAACTTCTAAGACTTCTACTTACGCTGTAAACCCTTTCTGTCCGTTGGGCTCATCCGATCACAACCTTATCTCGGTTACCTGTCCTATCTCTCCAGTATGACCATTTGATCCTCTCAGCCGGCGGCTCTTTTGGCACTTTGGCTCTGCTGATTGGCAGTAATTCTTTGATTTTCTATGGAATGATCTTTGCTTCCGTGGCCGGGGACCTTCGGAGTGCGCTGAGCACATTACCGAGGTATAGTAATCCTCTCGGGCATGTAGGCATACATTCCATTTTCTTTCTCTCAGTCTAATGCAAACAAATCTCGGTTTACTCACGCTGTCTGCAATAAGGAGGAAGCATACAAATGGTATTGTCGCCTTTAAACTCAAGAATCTAATTTTGTTTTGTATGTTTCTGCCCAGAATCAAGGCATATCTGTTCTTCGACTCACCAAAAACTCTTTCATCAATAATATATGCTCTGAACTACTATCCTACTCTAGCTATTCCCAAGCTTTCTGGCATCATGTCAAAAACCTCTCAAACAATTTTACTTCTTCCTTTTTCCCTTCTCTTTCCCAGTCTGACGGCACCACTGCCACATCTTCCTTTGACAAAGCTGAACCCTTTGCTCAAACTTCCGCCCTTTTCTATTGCACTAGACATATCGAAAGCCTTCGATAGAGTCTGGCACAAATACCTCATCTCCAAACTACCGTCCTCGTTTTCTAGCCCTCCATCTTTGCCTTTGTCTCAAATTTCCTTTCGGATTGTTCCATAGCTGCAGGTGTGGATGGCCATCGCTCACTTCCTCAACCTATCAACTCTGGTGTTCCTCAGGGTTCTGTCCTGTTTCCAGTTATCTTTCTAATATTCAACAATAATCTCAACAGTACCTCCAGTCCTATCCATTCATATGCTGATGACTCTATCTTACACTATTCAACTAGTTTTACAGAACGACCCAGCATACAATCACTCAAAAACTCATGTGATGATCCCACAGCACACTTATCTTCTTGATTTATCTACTATTTCCGATTGAGCCAGAGAAAATCTTGTTACTTTCAATGTTTCCCAAAGCCAATTTCTCCATTTACCTACCCGTCAAGAACTTCCACAGGTCTATCCTTTATACTTAAACAATACACAAATAAATCCTTCATCTTCTTTCAGCATTCTTGGCATTTCTTTTTCTTCTGACCAAAATATATTGTTAGTATTAAAAACTTGGCCTTAAGGGGGTAGTGCTTGTTGTTTGGTTTATGTATTTATTTATTAACTTTATTGTTTAGTTGCCTCGATAGACCTCCATCAAGCTTAATAAAGCACCCCCTAGACCCCCTTTCAAGACATATTTGTACATTTTTCGGTAGAAAAATGTCCCGGCCGAAGGCCGCATCCTTCTAAAATTACAGGCTCGCTATCGCTCGCCAGGAACATAATCCATACCTAAATGGCACGAAAAGTCTTACTATTGACAACAAATAGGGCGAAAGGCCTCAAAATCGCCAAACTAACTTAACGAAAGTCTTAACATTTCAAAACTGATATGCTAAACATGAGGGAAAAGGGGGTCCAGAAAAAGCGACTAGCCTACCTCCCCCCTTTATATTATGCAGACACATAGTAGTTTCATAGTTGTCCATTATAGCCTTCTGTACCGGGGACATCTCTTTCATTTTATTATGGCTAGTATTAGATGATTTTTATTCAGTTGATAAAGGGCCTCCAGCATTTTTTTTTTTTTTTTTTTAACAGCCTTTATAAACTATCTCGCTTAACCCTTTTTACTACCACAGATCCTTCATAATCTGCACACAACCGTTTATATATAGCTAGAAGATAACTATAATGACGTCGCCACTACAGAATGGGTTAAGTATCGAGAAATACATTGAAAAACCCCCCACAGAACAAAAGAAGGAATGGGCCTGAGCAAATAGATAGACAGATAGATAGATAGATAGATAGATAGATAGACAGACATTTACCATCAGCTGGACAAAAATATAGAATTTAGTTATTTGGCATATAATATATATTATAATTTTTAGAATGGAGAAAGAGACTCGGTATAACAAAAATAAGTTTATTTACACAATTTGTCTTCAAATTATATAATACATAAAATTATGTTATGTTATTGTAAGTAGAATGACTCAGGTTCCTGCAATTACAGGTTCTCATATATTACACAAAAATACACAGACACATATGATTTTCTCTCTCTCTCTCTCTCTATATATATATATATATATATATATATATATATATATATATATACACACACACATATACACACACACACGCTTTATATGCATATTTACATATTTTTCTCCCCCTCAGGTAACTAAATCACCTGTACCCATTAATGACAAAGAGAACAGAGTATACAATAGCAAAAAAACTGACAAAATATAACAACCAAAACAGTATTAAAAAAAAAATCCTTATAAACAACATACTTGAGTATTGTGTATATGTTGCATAATGCATACTATCAACAAGGCAGATACAAATATACATTAACCCATACAGTACCGGTGACGTCTTTTTCATTATAGTGTGGCACCTATAAGACGATTGTATTCAGCTTAGGAAAGACCTCTAGCAATAATAAGGCTTCAAACTATATCAACCAATCCTTTTAACTACCACAGATCCTTCTTAAGCTGCATAAGATCGTCTAAATATAGCTACCGTAAAATGAAACAGACATCGCCGGTACAGAAGGGGTTAAGGGGGAGGTGGGCGTATTTATGTGATCATGTATGCATATTTTTATTATCATATTAAATTTCCTCGCTAGACCTCCATCAAACTTAAATAACACCCGCCCAAGACCCTCCTTCAAGATAAATTTGTACATTTTTCGGTAGAAACATTTCCCTGCCAAAGGCCGATTCCGCTATCACTTGCCAGGACAAATTTGACACCTAATTGGCACGAAAGGTATTAGAAATGGGGCGAAAGTTCTTAAAATCGCCAAACTGATTAGCCGAACGTCTTAAAATCTAAAAAAAGCAATGGGGCTAAACATGAGGGAGAAATAAGAATAGGATCCCTCTTCTCTGTCTCCACCCAAACAAACTAATATTGATAATGGGAGAGTGAGCCCCTAATTGACCTAGTGCTGAATTAAGGGGTGATGGGGCGTTTTTCTGGTTCCCCTTCTTCCTCGTGTTTAGACCCATTTGTTTTGAGATTGTATGACGTTCGTCTCATTAGTTTGGCGATTTTAAGACCTTTCGCCCCATTTCTTTGTCAATATTAAGACTGTTCGTGTCATTTAAAATTTGAAGGAGGTTCTTGGGGGTGTTTTGTTTAAGCTTGATGGAGGTCTAGGAAAAAAAAAAAAATATATACGATTAAGCAAATAAATACGCCCATTCCCCCTTAACCTTAACCCCTTCAGCACCATGACGCCTTTTGACCTTGGATTCTGGCTACAGTGAAATTAGTTTATGTTATTATTCAGAGGGTTTATTGAGAGCCTTGTTACCCCTTTGAGTCCCCCTTTGAGTCCTAGAGGTAGATTATAAGGTAGAGAAAATCGTCTAATGGTCACCAGAATATGATGACAATTACGTCATGGTGGTGAAAGGGGTTAACACAAATTATATACTTCAATGTTACATATCATTTAATTTTATATTAAGTAGTAACTTAAAATTAAATATAGCATAGTAAGTGGTAACCTAATCATATACGGTATATGATAAATAATTGTCAACTTAAAAATTGTATATATAAAATAGTAATTGGTAACTTAATCTTACAATAATAAATAATGATCACACTACAAATAATATTGCACTCATTGACCAGATAATGTTATTCAGTATATATATATATATATATATATATATATAAACAAAGGTCATTCTATCCATTTAAGAAAATACTTAATATAAAAGTTTACAAAAAAATTAAGTTTAAATATACACACTTGGGAATGGTTTGTACATAGACTGACTAGATATGGGTAAGTTTGGACTAGACGGTCATAATAAATACTTAAAAAATTGACTAGCTCTTGTTTTCCGTGCATTACCATGACCTTTATAATATCAATGGGTGGTTTTACTATAGGTAGCGCCAACCAACTTGACAATAATCTTGACCCCTTAACTTCTATACCTGCGGCGTCTTTTCTTTGTTTATTCTAGCTGTATTTAGACGAGTTTGTCCAGTTTAAGAAGGATCTGGGGTAGTTAGAAGGATCTGGGGTAGTTAGAAGGATCTGGGGTAGTTAGAAGGATCTGGGGTAGTTAGAAGGATCTGGGGTAGTTAGAAGGGTCTGGGGTAGTTAGAAGGATCTGGGGTAGTTAAAAGGGTTAGATGAGACAGTTCGAAGCCTGTTAATTGCTGGAGGTCCCTTTTAAACTGTATACAATCGTCTAATAGTAGCCAGAATAAAGCTAAAAAAAAACTGTTTATAACTCAAAATGGATGAAAGCAATCGGGCTGTTCTATCATTTGGGAAGAGTCCACCAGGGAATAGATGTGGATATTTACAGCCAGTTTGCTCAGTTGATGCAAACGTAAAACGCTACAGTACCAATCATATGTTTAGTATCTTTTCTAACATTTTACTACAATTCTCACTTAAAGCCACTTCGAAGAACTTGAAATCTTTCCATGTATTCAGTATTATTTTCATTCGCTAGTTTTGTTCACTGTCGATATTCAAATTATCACATTTCTTGTATAGCCTTCTGTGTACTCGATACATATTATTTGGATCGATAACATTAATTAGTGGGCTGCAATTAACAAACTATCAACATGCCACATTTTCTGTCTGACAATATACCGTTCAATTCATATATGCATCAATAAGTAATCGTAGTTTCCTTTTCTTGATACTTTTTGAGATGTTCAGCTTATCAGAATATTAGCATTATCTCGTAGCCATTTACAACATACATTATTTATAACACAATAGTCTGGATGAATAAAATAAATAAGAGTAACCTTTTTCTATAGTCCGTTCATTCTAGATTGGGCAGAAATCGTAACCCCTAACCTCTGTAACTCAAAAACGGCTGAAGCAAATGAGCTGTCAATTTCCACACATATTCCCTAGCCAAGTCTTCCTATTTGGTAGAAATATTAGCTCGATTACTCTAGTCCTTTTTTTAAGTTACGGAGGTTAGAGGTTACGATTTCTGCCCAACCTAGAATGAACAGACTATAGTGTCACACATCCTTGGTTGCCAGCTGTTGAATGTGGCCGATTATACTGGCAAAGGAAGGTAGAACTATGTTGAAGAAGCTATCGGCGAAACGTTGTCAATAAAGTGGTCCTCCTCATATGGGGTTTGTATTCATCAAGGTAGAAATAAACGTTGTCAATAAAGTGCTCCTCCTCATATGGTGTTTGTATTCATCAAGGTAGAAATAAACGTTGTCAATAAAGTGCTCCTCCTCATATGGTGTTTGTATTCATCAAGGTAGAAATAAACGTTGTCAATAAAGTGCTCCTCCTCATATGGTGTTTGTATTCATCAAGGTAGAAATAATCCAAGGCATTTGTTACACTATGTACACAGATGCTCACGTCACTGTTCACACTGGGGGTTAGTAATCTATGGTTATTAAGGGGATGACTGGCTTCTTTTCTCTCATCCTCTGGGTTGTATCCATTCGGCCCCATTCAGCCTACTGTTTTAAGACATTTATCTCCATCCAGGTGTCGATATTTCCAGCATTATTTTTAAAGTGTTTTTGACAGCAGGCTAAATTTGTAAATTTTTCGATAGAAAAATGTCTCCGGTGAAGCCGGATTTCTCCATACAATGCTGGCTCGCCAGGAATAAATCAACACCTGGATGGGGATATACGTCTTAAAACAGTAGGACGAATGGGGTCGAATGGATACAAGCCAGAGAATGAGACACAAAACAGGTCACCCCCCTTAATTTCACTCCAACACCAAACACCTCCCAATGAAAAACCATATTATCCATATATCAAAGTTCACCAAAAGAGGCACACATGATCTGACACAGAGATGATGGTATACATAATAAACACATGGAAGATGGGGCACACTAAACCCCATGTTAGCTAACCTGGCACACTTTCTGACCCCTGAACATCTTATAGCCTAACTTCTTCTGTACCGGTGACGTTCTTTTCATTAGAGTCTGGTAACTGTTAGATGATTTTATGCAGCTTAGGAAGGACGTCTACCAATTACAAGGCTACAGACTATCTCAATTAGTCCTTTTAGCTACCAAGCTTATCTTCCTAAGCTTCATATAATAACATATAACCACCAAGACGTCGCCGGTACAGAAGAGGTTAACCCTTTCACGCATATGACGCGATTTTGAACCTATTGGGGATACTTTAAAGCCTTTGTTACCATCAGGGGTATTTAGAAACCTTTAGTTTAGTTACTTCAACTTCTGCAGTTGTCTTTGAGTTAGCTGTGGGCAGAAAACTAATTTTGGAGAGGTAATTATAAGAGTGAGAGAACTCTATTTCCTATTGCTAATCTGGCAACCTCTGCGTCATAAATGCGTGAAAGGGTTAATAATAATGATAATCGAGCTGGTATTTATATTATTTTGTAAGAGTTGACCAGTCAATAGATGTGTGAAATTACCGCCTGTTTGTTCTAGCCTTTTCTGAGATATAAAGAAGCTATGGATCAGAATTATTGTCAAGTTAGCTGACACCGGGTATATATAGTAGAGATATGTTAGCTGAGTGTTGGGTTAGCGGGAAGACTCAAGCAGAAAATAAACAAGAATGTTTAACAGATGATTACAATACTTTTACAATTATAAGGAAGGAATGAGCGTCATTTAGCAGAGACTTAAGGGGAGATTTCCACTTGAGGGATTTTTTTCTTGACACCTTTCTCCCTCATGTTTAGCCCCACTGCGTTTCTAATTTTAAGACGTTCGCCCCATTATTTTGACGATTTTAAGAACTTTCGACCCATTTCTGTATAATTTAAGACCTTTCGTGCCATTTAGGTGTCGATTTTATCCTGGCGAGCGATAGCGAGCCTGTAACTTAAGAGGAACCGGCTTTCAGCCGGGACATTTTTCTACCGAAAAATGTACAAATTTATCTTGAAAGGGGCTCAAGGGGGTGTAATCTTAAGCTTGATGGATATCTAGAGACCAAACTAAAAACCTCCCCTTAATGGTCAAGAGTGTGAATATCAATTATTATGTTCCTTCCAACAACCAACCATACTCCTAAAATCAGGATGCTCACACCTTAACAGGGTTAGTTGAGGACAAAATATGTAGATAAATAGGCTATAGTCTATTCGCTGTAAGTAGGCGAGGAGGAATCATGACCTCTATCCTCTGCCACTCAAAAAGGGCTGAAGCAAATTGACTGTAACTTTCCACATCTATTCCTTGACTAACTCTTCCCAAATGGTAGAAATATTAGCTCGATTACTCTAGTGGTTTTTGAGTTACAGAGGTTAGAGGTCATGATTTCTCGCCTACTTACAGCGAACAGACTATAGTAGGGGGATACAGAAGTAGATGTATTAAGCGGGGGATTTCCACTTGAGGGATTTTTTTCTTGACCCCTTTCTCCCTCATGTTTAGCCCCATTGCTTTTGATATTATAAAACGTTTGCCCCATTAGTTTAGCGATTTTAAGAACTTTCACCCCATATTAAGACCTTTCGTGCCATTCAGGTGTCGATTTTATCCTGGCGAGCGATAGCGAGCCTGTAATTTAAGAGGAACCGGCCTTTGGCCGGGACATTTTTCTACCGAAAAATGTACAAATTTATCTTGAAAGGGAATCAAGGGGGTGTAATTTTAAGCTTGATGGAGGTCTAGGGAACAAACTAGATACATCCCCTTATAGGTAGTAAAATACGAATACAATGAGAGAAGTTGCAAATTTGCTATATTAATACTAGATAGAAAACTATTATACAAGTAAGGGGTATAAGGGTATAAGGGGTATAAGGGTATAAGGGGTATAAGGGTATGTTGTCAATAGTAGGAATAGAAAGAAACAGACTAAAGACAAAAGGGTTATAAGTACAGGGTATAAGGGCAGAGGTTGGTTGTAAAGGGTAGGAATAGAAATAAACAGGCTAAACAAATGGTTATAACACTAATCAAGATAGCTAAAATGATATAAGTACAGGGTATAAGGACAGAGGTTGGTTGTCAATAGTAGGAATAGCAACAGACTAAACAAATAATTTCTTCTAATCAGGATCTCTTGGTGGTCCTGGAGCGGCTGGCAAGATGGAGGTTTTGTTTACACTGGTGGAGGAGGTCGCTGGAGTAAGGGAGGGTAGGAAGAGGCTGGGGTCTGAGGTACTGGGTGCTGGGGTATGCCTGGGGTCTTGTAGGTTATTGATATTGGCGGCATTGGACCCCAGAGGCTGGACCTGGGGGCCTGTGTTCGGGCAATGTTGGGACTGTGGGAGAGCTGCTAGGGGTGGACGGGTCGCAGGGTCTGGTCGATCTCTTAGCTTCCTTTTGGCCCGAGCTTCAAGGGCCTCTTGTAGATCGGTGATGTAGTCGATGGCGGAGTGTATGAGTGTCACCCGCGACACTCGACCTGAGCGGGGGACATAGGGCACCAGTTCTCTCAATTTATCCAGGTACATTCGCATTTCACCTGTCCCACTTCCACCACCTGCCTCACCCGCTGTTGACGCACCATCTGTCGACCCCTCACCCGCCACCACATCACCTTCACCCGTCGCTGTAACCCCGCTGCCTTCAGACGTCGATGGTACCTCAGAGGTGGATGATGATGTGGATGCTGACGTGGATGTGGAAGGCTTGGGTGTCCGCTGGGATGAGATCGCTGAGGACTGGGACGAGGATTTGAGCGGCTTAGCGCAGTGGGCCCTCAAGATGTCTCTTTCCCTGCTGGGCCGCTCTGGCTTCATGGCGGCGGCAGGGGAGGATCGAGGCACTCACTCACTCACACACAGTACTACCGCGGGCAGCCCACGTATTGACACTCGATGCAAATGAAGCACTAGCACTGTCTGGATCACACTCACGATTTAGTCCTATTAACCGGGTCCTGACAAGGGCGCATTAACCCTTTTAATACTATGGGAAGCCGGGAGGGATGTACCGACGAAGGGACGCCTAGAAAAATGGCAAATCCAGGAGGGGGACAGGGTGGCACTGAGAGATGTACGGCGCCACAGCACACCACTCCTCTCGCGTCCAGCTGTCCCCTCGCACTGCCACTGGCTGCCACCCTACCACCCGCCACTCACCACAGGGCCTTGATCGATAACTACGCCCCCTTCCTCACTCTAACTCCGCCCCTTCACCCCGCCCACCCATCACCAGTCAACGTAACCCCATAGGTCCAGCACCAGTACAAGTCACCCACCGGTATTTTCAGATTTTAAGACGTTCGGCACATTAGTTTGGCGATTTTAAGACCATTCGCCCCATTTCTTTGTCAATATTTAGACTTTTCATGTAATTTAGGTGTCGATGTTTTACTGGCAAGCGCTAGCGAGCCTGTAATTTAAGAGGAACCGGCCTTAGGCCAGAAATTTTTTCTATCGAAAAATGTACAAATTTATCTTGCAGGAGGGTCTTGGGCGGATGTTTTTTTTAAAGCTTGACGGAGGTCTAGGGAGCATAAAAAAATAAATAAAAAAAATATCTATCTATCTATTGCCTGACGCCGTGATCCCCGAAGGGGTGGCCACGAACGAACCGCCCCCATGCACCTCTGTCCCCAGTCAGTCGACGCCCCTCCCCCCAACCAGCACCGCCCTCGTTCATGTACGTCCTCACTCCATCCTTCCACCTCATATTCGGTCTACCTCTCCCTCTCTGTCCCTCCACCTCGCTCTCGTACACCCTCTTAGTCATTCTCTCGCTTTCCATACGTTCCATATGGCCGAACCATCTCAAGTTGTCCTTCACACTTTCCAGCACATCTACCTCCACACCACACCTTCTTACTTCCTCATTAGTCTGTCTATCCCTCCATGTAACTCCGCACGCACTCCTTAAGTAATTCATTTCCACTGCTCTCACTCTTGGTCTGAGTCTCTCAACCAACGTCCATGCTTCGCTTCCGTAAGTCAGTGTCGGGATTACCACACTGCCACGCAAGGACTTCTTCACTTCCATACTGACCACCCTATTTCTTGTTACTGCTTTTAGCGTTCCTACAACCCTCTTCCCCTGTTGTACCCTCTCCCGCACTTCTTCATCCATAGTCCTATCTTTACTCAACACACTGCCCAGATACTTAAAAGAGTTGACGATCTCCATAGCCTGACCGTTCAGCTTCACCTCACACTCTGTGACTTCACCCATTTCGAAGACCATAACCTTGCTCTTCCCTGTATTTACCTTCAAATTCCGTTTTTCGCACACTGTTCCAAACTCATTTACCAGACCCTGCAACTCCCATTCATTATCACTCATCAGAACTGTATCATCCGCAAACAGCAGTATAGGTAGCTTCCACTCAATTCCCTCCCTTGTCAGCGATACACCAACATCCACTGCTCTTGATAGCATTTCTTTCATGACTCCATCCATATATACAGTAAACAACCACGGGGACATCACACACCCATGTTTCAAACCAACATTCAGGTCAAAGAACTCGCTCTGCTCACTCTCCACACGTACTGCCGCCTTTGCACCCTCATACATGCTCTTCACTGCTTTCAGTAACTTGCCATCTACTCCGTATATTCTTAGTACTTTCCACAAACCTTCTCTATCCACTCTGTCATAGGCCTTCTCCAAGTCCATAAAGGCAACATACACCTTTTGTTTCTTCGCCAGATACTTCTTCACAACACAATTCAGGGTAAAAATCTGATCTACACATCCTCTTCCCTACCTAAAACCTCCCTGTTCATCGCCTATCCATTTCTCCGTTCTCACTCTATAAAAAAAAAAAATATATAAAATATAAATATATCTAAATAATCTAATATATCTAAAATATAAATATATATATATAAAAAAAAAAAAAAATATATATATATATATATATATATATATATATATATATATATATATATATATATATATATATATATATATATATATATATATATATATATATAAAGATACATACTGTATACGAACAAATAAATACGCCCATCCGGGGGGGCCATCCCCCCCCCTCCTAAAGTATGTTTGTTTTTATTTTGGTCTCCAGCACCCAGGAGTTGGGGTGACAAAAAAAAACAAAACAAAAAAAACAAAAAAAAAATCAGACTATTAAGGGTTACTATTATATTAATTACTACTCGCTTGTTATGGACCCCCTTTTCCCTCATGTTTAGCATATTAGTTTGTTGTGGTTTTGAGACGTTCTTTTCGTAAGTTTGGCCATTTTGAGACCTTTCGCCTCATTTGTTGTCAATATTGAGACCTTTCGTGCCCTTTAGGTGTCGATTTTTTCCTGGCGAGCTACAGCGAGCCTCTAATTTTAGAAGGAACCGGCCTTCGGCCTGGGAAATTTTTCTATCGAAAAATTTACAAATTTAAGAAACTAAAAAAATAAATTAATACATAAATATATAGACCAAAAACCAAGCACTACCCCCTTAAGACGCAACTTATGTCTTCTATAAGGATAATGAGCTGTGAGGACCAGTTCAAGGTTTGGGGTAAACGAGTTGAATACGAGGCACATTGATCACTTGCGATTTTCGGGCTATAAGTATTGACATTTAGCCGAATTTCCAACGAGTATACAGTTGTAGTGCATGTATATATATATATATATATATATATATATATATTATATATATATATATATATATATATATATATATATATATATATATATATATATATATATATATTATATATATATATATATATATATATATATATATATATATATATATATATACCTGTATATATATATATATATATATATATATATATATAAGTATCGATGTCTACAGCTCTAACTTCCTTATAGCCTGAACATCGCAAGTGCTAAATTAATTGACTTCTTTAGAATACTAAATAAGTACATGATTACAAAATGGAGATGAAGAGATTTAGAACTGATATATGTGACACTTTTTCACATTAACATCTATTCTATCTCGAAAACACTTTTATCAGAAATTGTAAATAATTCTTTAGAAAAAATAAAAATAATAAACAGTTTCAAAAAGGAGCATATCGTATTCTGCACACTTTCCAATCCAATTAATGCACTATAACATATATACATTTTTTCCACCAAGAGTACCTCACTGGAAATGGCAGCAAGAGATACTGAGTATTTTTTGTAACTCCATGTAACTCAAAATCTCTCTCTCTCTCTCTAAATAGCTTACTCTCAAAAGAACAAGTTGACGATATGTAACACAATCTAGATCACACACCTTTCTCGCACTCTCTCTTTTTTTTCTCTCTCTCTCTCTAAATAGCGCACTCTCAAAAGAACAAGTTAACGATATGTAACACAATCTAGATCACGCACCTCTTTCTTTCTCTCTCTCACTCTCTCTGTGAACTTGACTGGTGCCTCACGTAATGGTTGAAAGTCCCTGGAGACGTGACAACTACACGACACTACCTCTACCCTCTGTACCTCTCCCCCTCTCTCTCTCTGTACCTCTCTACCTCCTACCCCCTCTCTCTCTCTTTCTGTGTACCTCTCTACCTCCCCTCGCTCTCTCTCTCAAGCCAAGAAATCAATGCATCAGTGTTCGAAAGAAAGTCAAATAGAGTTCTTGGATATATATCTAGAAGTGTGAATAACAGAACAGCACTAAAAGCAGACGTAATCATTAAACTTTATCTAGCGTTAGTGAGGCCACACACGGATTACGCTGTTCAATTTTGGTGTTCTTATTACAAAATGGACATAGATTCCTTGGAGAGAGTACAACGAAGAATGACAAATATGATCCATAATATTTGAAATCTTCCACATGAGAAAAGGGTGAAGAAATTAGGCTTACATTCGTTAGAGACGTAGAGTTAGCGGGGATATGATAGAGGTGTTCAAGTGGGTTAGTGGGATTAATACAGGGGACATGAAAGATGTACTGAAGCTCAGTGATAGCGAAAAATCTCAAACAAATGGTTTCAAATTAGATAAATTTAGTATCAGAAAAGATATAGGCAAATATTGGTTTGGCAACAGAGTTGTAGACATGTGGAAAAGGCTACCAAGTGCTATAGTGGATCAAGAACGATAGAGAGCTTTAAAATAAAATTAGATAGGCATATGGACGAGATAGGTTGGGTTTTTTAGGGGGATCCGCCAGGTGTGGGCCAGTCGGCGCTCTGCAGACCCCCGTTTTCTCATGTTGACCTTTGACCGTTTTGGTGAGGTCGGTCGTCATAGTGTTAGTGAGGTGGGCCTATAATTAGACCTTATAATTAGGGTTGGGTGTGAGAGGGATCTGCCTTGTATGGGACAATCGGCTTTCTGCAAACTCCCATTTTCTTATGTTCTCATGTACTACTACTAATAATATAGTTACCAAATAAGACATGATTTAAATATGGAAGTAAACACTGACACCCACTCTGTAAGTTTCCCCTCCATCTCTCTCTCTCTCTCCCTCTTTCCCACAGCGACCCTTGCACCTGCAGATCGATTTTCTAATGTGTTGATCTTGTAAGGGCTCCTATCCCCCCCCCCCTAGTCCATCTAACCCCTGTACTACCCCCCTTCCCCTAGTCGCCCCCCCCCCCCCACCTCCCTCTCCTAGTCCACCCACCTCTGTACTACCCCTTCCCCTAGTCGCCCCCCCCCACCACCTCCCACCCCCAGTCCACTCACCCCTTTACTACCCCCTACCCATCAAGGGACTGGAGTTCTCGAAAAGAGGCTCGAGTCCTAAAGCTATTCTTGACTTACAGTGTGCTGGCTTAATAATCCAATAGGGTTGATAGCCTCTGAAGTCCTATTTTAACTAACTAACTCTTCCCATAGTAGCACCCCCTCCCCTCCTCATTCTTCTCCCTACTTTCTCCTCATCCATACCTCCCCCCCCCCCCACCCCCACCCCCACACACACAATCTTCTCCCCCCTCCCCCCTCACCCCAATTCCCCAGGGTAAGGGGGTGACTGACTGGGTGACCGGATGAGGGAGAAGGGGGAACAGATGACGTGTATATAGTCTTTGCCTTCTCTCTGATGTGTGTATATGGCAGCAAACTCCTTCACATTGATAGTCAAAATGTGAAAGCCAACTATTCGATTATTGGAATTCAACTGATGGGTGTAAATTAATACAAACTGATCTTTAACCAAAACGATCGATTTAAAGCCTGTCCAACAATGCAATAAATTTGGTTAAAAAGCAAATAAAATCATTGGCTTTATTGGCAGATCATTTTGATATTAATACGAAAACGTTATGCGCACCATATATAATTAATTAAACGTTATGCGCACCATATATAATTAATTAAACGTTATGCGCACCATATATAATTAATTAAACGTTATGCGCACCATATATAATTAATTGGATTGTGTTGCAAGACGGGTGTTACGTACTCTACGTAGAGGAGGTGGCATGCATTGAGAGAGTCTGGGGAACACTGATAATAGCGAGAGAGATGCAACATTGCTATTCATTGAAAGTATTTAAGGGGAGGTTTCTAGTTTGTTTCCTACTCCTTCAGCAATCTTAAAATTTCACCCCCTTGACCCCCTTTCAAGATAAATTTGTACATTTTTCGGTAGAAAAATGTCCCGGCCGAAGGCCGATTACTCTTAAATTACAGGTTCGCTATCGCTCGCCAGGATAAAATCGACACCTAAATGGCACGCAAGGTCTTAAAATTGACAGAATGGGTCGGAAATTCTTAAAAACCACCAAACTAATGGGGCAAACGTCTTAACATTTCAAAAGCAATGGGGCTAAACATGAGGGAGAAAGGGGTCAAGAAAAAAGTCCCTCAAGTGGATATCTCCCCTTAAACACGATGCTAACTCTTATAAGCTCACAAATAAGTCTCACAACCGGATGAGCAACAGTATCAAAATAAAAAGGAAATTGGTTAGGCTGTCAAATAGGCAAGTTTTAGCTCACAATCCTTTAGCCTGTAAAATGTCTAACGAGAGAGAGAGAGAGAGGAGAGAGAGATAGATAGATAGATAAATAGATAGATAGAGAGAGAGAGAGAGAGAGAGAGAAAAGAGGGAGATAGAGAGAGAGAGGAGATAGAAATAGATAGATAGAGAGAGAGAGAGAGGAGATAGAGAGAGATAGATAGATAGATAAATAGATAGATAGATAGAGAGAGAGAGAAAAAGTGAGAGAGAGAGAGAGAGAGAGAGGAGATAGATAGAGAGAAAGAGAGAGAGAGAGGCACTGTGACAGATGGCTGGTGGAGGGAAACTAAACTGATTATTGTCCCTATACGCCTGTGCACTCTCTCTCTCTCTCTCTCACTCACTCACTCTCTCTCTCTCTATCTATCTCTCTATCTATCTACTCTCTCTCTCTCTCTCACACACACACACACTGAAAAGATTAATGAAATTCTGGAAAATGAGGCGTTCCTTCTGAATCACTTTGCAGGCTTGCTATCGCTCGTCCAGGAAAATAATAATGACACCCGAATGAATTGAAGAGTCAAGGTAACGGGATGAAACGTCTTAAAATTGCCATAGTAGTGGGGCGAAACACGGTTGGCCCAAAATACCCAGCCACAGCTTAAATAGGGTCAAGAAGGCCCTAATGGAATCCAGAGCCTATGTACAGTCGATCAAATAAGTGATGACGCGGCAACAAGCATATTTATATCAATAATTGGCATCAGCACTATCTAAGCTTTAATTCATCGTTTCGAGTGAGAAATACAAACATGTCCCTATCTTTAAACATCCTATTCAACATCTGACAGACATTAATACAGCACACAGTGAGTAAAACGTAATGCCAGCGGAGACACGACTTATTTGGCCAACCGCACAGTAGTAAATAAGTCATGTCTCAAGCTGGCATTACGTGTGTGTTGTAATAATGTCTGCCAGATGTTGAATAGGGTGGGTAAGTGTTTTTTTTTTTTTTTTTTTCTGTTTTTTTTTTCTGTTTTTTTGGGTAAGTGTAGGAACATGTTTGTATATCCTACTCGAAACGAATAAATCAATTTTAGATATTGCCGATACCAATTATTTATCAACATATACTTGGTGCCGAGACATGACTTATTTAGCCAACTGTACAGTAATCTACATATATATAAAACAGTACATATATCTACTTGTGACCATCGTGATAGTTGACAGGTGATTTACATAGCTATTTATATTCAAGCATATTTAGATCAATAATTGGCATCAGCAGTGCACTATCTAAGCTTTAATTCATCGTTTCGAGTGAGAAATACAAACATGTCCCTATCTTTAAACATCCTATTCAACATCTGACAGACATTAATACAGCACACAGCGAGCAAAACATAATGACAGCTGAGACATGACTTATTTGATCAACTGTACAGTACATTACACATATATAAAACAGTACATATGCCTTGCCTACTTGTGACCATCGTGTTAGTTGACAGGTGATTTACATAGCTATTTGTCCCACCGCCCGCCTCCCTCCTGCATCCTTCACAGCCACCCTGGTACCTTACGAGGAGTTAAGGGGAGGTATTTAGTTTGTTCCCTAGACCTCCATCAAGCTTAAAATTACACCCCCTTGAGTCCCTTTCAAGATAAATGTGTATATTTTTCGGTAGAAAAATGTCCCGGCCGAAGGCCGGATCCTCTTAAATTACAGGCTCGCTATCGCTCGCCAGGATAAAATCGACACCTGAATTGCACGAAAGGTCTTAATATGGGGTGAAAGTCTTAAAATCGCTAAACTAATGGGGCAAACGTTTTATAATATCAAAAGCAATGGGGCTAAACATGAGGGAGAAAGGGGTCAAGAAAAAAATCCCTCAAGTGGAGATCTCCCCCCTTAAGGGGAGGTGGAAGTTGAGGGATGTTTAGTTTTGTTTTACCCTTTTCTCCCTGATGTTTAGCCCCTTTGTTTTTGCGATTTAAAGACGTTCGCCCCATTAGTTTGGCGATTTTAAGAACTTTCACCCCATTTCTGTCAATTTTAAGACCTTTCGTGCCAATACAATGTCGATTTTCTTCCTGGCGAGCAATAGCGAGCCTGTAATTTAAGAGGAACCGGCATTCATCCGGGACATTTGTCTACCGAAAAATGCACAAATTGATCTTGAAAGGTGGTCTAGGTGCAATTACACTGTAAGCTTGATGGAGGTCTAGGGAACAAACTAAGAACCTCTCCTTAACCATTTTAGTACCCGGTGGTGTAGTCTGACATTTGGTTCTTGTTAGTAATTAGATCAGCTGAGTTCAGGGGAGATTTCCACTTGAGGGATTTTTTTCTTGACTCCTTTCTCCCTCATGTTTAGCCCCATTGCTTTTGAGATTTTAAGACGTTCGCCCTAGTAGTTTGGACATTTTAAGATACTTTGACCAATTTCTGTCAATTTTAAGACCTTTCGTGCCATTAAGGTGTCTATTTTTTCCTGGCGAGCGATAGCGAGCCTGTAATTTAAGAGCAACCGGCCTCCGGCCTGGACATTTTTCTACCGAAAAATGTACAAATTTATCTTGAAAGGGGGTCTAGGGGGTGTAATTTTAAGCTTGATGAAAACGTAGGGAACAAACTAAAAACCTCCCCTTAAGCTTACAAAAGATATGTGGGATTCAAAGGGTAATGGTTTGATTGCAAGGGATCCTTCTTAAACTGTAAATAAATAACAAATATAAATACCTCCTATTATTGAGAAGGTTGACGTAGTTTTATTTAACCGTTTGATTATGAGAGGCCATTTATGAACGTGATAAAATCTCTGAGTGTTAGCCAGAATAAAAAAAAAAAAAAAAAAAAATATATATATATATACACAGTATATATATATATATATATATTTATATACCATTGTTCCTTTTATCTCCCAAATCCTAATTCTTTTTCCCTCCTATCTTCATTTCACCCCCTCCACATTCCCTCTACTCCTCTCTCTTAACCCCCCCCCCCCTCCTTTCTCCTACACCCTCCTCCAATCCTTCTTGATATCTTTCTCCATTCAAGGGATTCGAGTTGCCGAAAAGGGGCTCCATTCCTGACGTTGTTCTTGACTTACAGTGTGCTGGCTTAATAATCCAGAAGGATTGATAGCCTCTGAACTACATATTTCCATTCATCCCTACAGATTCCGAATTTACAGCTTCCCTACACTCCTTCTTCTATCTCCCCACCATCTCTACTTTCCCCATTCCTCTCCAGCCCTCACATTTCCCTCCCTTCCTCTCCTGCCCCCCCCCCCCCCATTTCCCTCCCTCTCCAGCCCTCCCATTTTCCTCCCTTCGTTCCTTCCATCTCTCTCTCCCTCTCCAGCCCTCCCATTTTCCTCCCTTCGTTCCTTCCATCTTTCTCTCCCTCTCCAGCCCTCCCATTTTCCTCCCTTCCATCTTTCTCTCCCTCTCCAGCCCTCCCATTTCACTTCCCCTCCATTCCTTCTTGATATCGTCTTCGTTTTCCCCCTCCATTCCCCTCGCCCCTACCCCAACCCCAATTACATCCTTCCCTCCCCACCTCCATACCTTCTGGATATCCTCTTCTATCCCCCCTCCATCCCCCTCTCCCAACCCCAATTTTACATCCTTCCCTCCCCACCTCCATTCCTTCTGGATATCCTCTTCTATATCCCCTCCATCCCCCTCCCCCCCTCCCCTCCCCTCCCCTCCGCCCCCCCCCCCCCCCCCCCCCTCCTTCCCACCAGCACTAAAACATTCATTACCTTGCAAATTCCACCAGCGCCCCCTTTTGAATTTCCCTGGGTACCCGTCTCCCAAACCGTCACCGCACACCAATGACAACCAGGCTATAAATACGGCCAGTGAGATCATTTCCTACCCATAAGCCTATTCCTCTAATAACGTATCAATAAATAATAAACACATCGTAAACAATAACCTTAAATCTATTAGAAA